>CP094632.1:28189054-28431254 GCA_023657505.1 Camelina hispida
GGCTGATAAACCACCATGGCGTCGCGGGATCAATCAGAGCATGTGGAGTGGGCGGAGGCACGAGGGACGGTGGGGTGTGAAGTTCCTCATCCAGGCTGGAGTCATAGTGGAAACCACTAAATATGGACTTCATCGTTGATAGAGCGTTGATCGAAAGAGAGAGGACAGAATTTGCGGAAGATTAAGCGACACGAGTTGAAATCGCAAGGGTGATGAGGAAAACGCCAAAACCCTAGCTGCCCTTTTTATACACGCCGAGAGTCTCACGGGCTGCAAACGAACTCGGCCCAACCTATTAAAGATTTCCTGAAACCACTTAATTAAACATTAGTGTACACTGCCTCTATTTCCTCATTTGACTGCATTCAATTGATAATTCAATCAATCACAATTAATATTAATCCATTCATAAAACTCATTCTTCCTCTTTCTCAATCTGGGTTACAGTTCATGAACCTAACACAAGATACACACAGCCTAATGACGAATCCGGGGACCCGAACGAGGAATTAAACACACATGAGCATTAAATAATTTTTTTTTTTAATTAAGAAAAATAAAATCTGTGAAGAAACAACTAACTGCACCTTGTATCAGCCACTTGTTCAGAACCTTCACCGAAACTATCACAACCTTTTGAATTGTCGAAGATCGTGATTGCATATGGGTAGTCTTTCACACTGGCATGCCTTTAGTCATCAGTCCATCCCAACATGTTAAGGCAGCTGGAGTTCATCTCTTTGAAGAGCACAACATATATTTTTTGTTTTTTGTTTTTTTTATATTACTCCAAACAGCCTTCGATGACTGCTTCACATTTGGGCTTCAGTGACATCATTTGATTGTGTCAGCCACTGATTTGAAACTCATCATTTCTTAGGTCATTAAAACCTTCGAATGACTGTACATGTCTCTTCACAGCTCTTTGACCTCCTTAATCATGACAACGTTTAAGGATGGACAGACCGGCATGACCAGGCAGCTATTTCCCACACTCTTTCGGATATTGATCTTATATATTCCAGATTTCTATGATCTGTTCTAGCTCCAGTTCCTGCCTTAGACCAACACAACTCGGAAATAGTTAGAGTTCACAAACACCATAGACTTCCAGATTTATGAATCTGTTGAAATCCGAGAGCTTAGTAAACAAATCAGCCAATTGAAAATCAGTGCTCACATGGTCTATCTCAATCAGTTTCGCCTCAACAAGTTCACGAACAAAGTGGTGTCTAATATCTATGTTTTGTTCTAGAATGCTGGACAGGATGGAAATGTTTATGGCACTCAAATTATCACAATGAACTAACAGGGTGTCGAAACCATACCAATAGTCAGAGGACATTTGGCGCATCCACAGGGGCTGTGTCAACACTGCCCAAGGCAATGTATTCTGCTTCAGCGGTTGACAGTGAGACACTGTTCTGCTTCTTGTTGTGCCATGAAATTAGATTGTTGCCCATAAAGAAGCACCCTCCACTTGTGCTTCGGCGATCATCAACGAACCAGCCCAATCAGCATCACACGGTACCCGCTCGGACTGGTGTTGGTATCCTTAGTGAAGAAAATCCCAAAGTTCACTGTCCCCTTGACGTACTGATGATCTTCTTGACTGCTAGCAAGTGCGACATCTTAGGCTTGGCCTGGTACCGTGCGCTCCCAACTGACAGACAAATGTCGGGCCTCTAGCTGTCGGGTAGAGCAAACTCCCAATCATACCTCTGTATAGTCGTTCATCCACATCCTCTCCTTCCTCATCTTTTGAAAGCTTGTCATTAACTCCCATAGGTACCTTAGCTTCTTTACTCTTCCCTAAACCAAACCGCTGTACCAATTCTTTGGCATAGGTGCTTTGAGACACAAAAATCCCATCAGCTGATTGTTTCACTTGCAGACCTAAAAGTATTTTAGCTCTCCCACCATACTCATCTCAAACTCTGTGACATGTTTTTCACAAACCTTTGCACAGAGATTGACAGGTAGATCCAAAAATAATGTCGTCTACATAGATCTGAACAAACATCAAGGCATTGTTGCTTGAGAACAAATAGTGTATTGTCTACACTTCCACGAACATATCCTTGATCCGAAAAACGTAGTTAACCTCTCATACCATGCTCTTGGAGCCTGCTTGAGACCATATAGTGCTTTCTTCGGCGATATACATGCTCAGGATGTTGTGGATTCTCAAAACCTTTGGTTGTTCTACAAACACTTCTTCTTGTAAAATCCCATTCGAAATGCACTCTTAACATCCATCGATGTAGTGTAAACTTAAGAGCACATGACATGCCAAACATGAACCTGATGGATTCCAGCCTTGCCACCGGAGCAAAGGTTTCATCAAAGTCAACTCCTTCGACTTGAGAGTAACCTTGAGCCACATCTTGCTTTATTTCTTACAATGCATCCACTGGCATCACTCTTATTCTTGAATATCCACTTTGTTCCCACTATGTTGACATTAGCTGGCCGTTTAGTGAGCTCCCACACACTGCTGCGCTCAAATTGTTCCAGCTCATCTTGCATTGCAGCAACCCGAACTCATCGCGAAGAGCCTCCTTGTGATTCTTAGGTTCCATAGTAGAAACAAAACAGGCAAGCTGAACTATCTCAGTCCTGCGAGACGCTGTCTGGAATTACTGAGGCTTGTTTCCTTCCAGCCAACTGAGCAAAGTCAATCTGCTTGCCTGGTAACTCTTCCCCCACTGATCGCACCGATGATATCATCGAGGAGTGATTCCGATGAACTGAAGTTGGAGAAGCTCCTGTAGACAGGCAGGGGCTGGTGTGATCACTAGCACTCCCGGATGCTTGCTCAGTCTTCTCACCATCAGTTACCAGATCCTTGTCGGAAAGAACAGGCACCATATCAATCCGTTGAAACGAAGTATCATCAAAGACTACATTGACTGTTTCCGAACTGTTCTTGTGCGTTTGTTGTGACACGGAAAGCGATGCTGTGTCCGGAGTAGCCAAGAAAGATCCCTTCATCACTTTTAGGAGTCAAACTTAACTGATCCTTGTCATTCGGGTGCATAGGCAGCCAAACACATGAAAATAGCTTACAGTTGGTGGTTTGCCTTTCCATAACTCATAGGAGTCTTGGTGGTTCCTGGTCGAACATACACACGATTGATAATGTAACACGCAGTGTTAACAGCTTCATCCCAAAACCGATGTGGCACTTGATTCCTATGCAACATAGCTCTTGCCATTTCTTGCAATGTCCTGTTCTTCCGTTCTCACTACACCATTTTGCTCGGGGTTCTCGGAGCAGAGTGCTGATGAACCCTGATTTCCACAGAATTGATCAAACTTGTCATTCGAAAATTCTCCTCCGTGATCACTCCTAATAGCTTGGATGGAACATTTTTCACTTTTAATTTGCAGGGCAAGAATACGAAAGCATTCAAGAGCATCACCCTTCTCACGAAGAAAACGCACCCAGTGTAACGCGTAAAATCATCCACCATGACAAAGATGAACCGACGCCCGAAATACTCGAACTTGAATCGGACCCATTAGATCCATATGTACCAACTGAAGTGCATGGCTAGTACGAACATCACGGGTCCATGAGACGTCTTGACTTGCTTGCCTTTGTTACGGGCCACATATAAAATGTGAATCACCTTGGCTTAGGAATTCCACGCAATCTCTTGATTTGCCAATTTCATCATCGTGCGAATGTTGAGATGTCCAGCTTCTGGTGCCACAGCTCTGTATCTAACTCAGCAGTTGTATTAAGGCAGTGTATTGGTGATTTCCACATGTAGCGGTTGTTACCAGATCTTCGCCTCTAAGTCGTACTGACCCTTGTTGATCCACAGCCTTGCACCCTTTCTTGGTGAATGTGACGTCTAGACCTTCATCACACAGCTGGCTGATACTTATCAGATTTGCCTTCAACCCTTCCACCAAGAAGACATCAAGACGTGGTTGAGAGTCTCCACCAGTTGCCTTTCCCTCGGATTGTGCCCTTTCCACCATCACCAAAGGTAACTCTTCCTCCAGCGACACCTTCTAGATGTGATAGATTATCACGAGCACCAGTCATATGTCTGGAACATCCACTGTCAAAATACCACTTGGCTTGATCAATCTCTTTTTCCGCTGTGAAGGCCACATGAGCGTAGAGATCATCTTTCTGACATACCCCTGTGTGCTTCTTCTTACAGCTGGGTAGAACTTACCAAGTTGCCTACGGTTAGACACACGATTCTGATACTGATAACATTGGGCTTTGTAGTGAGATAGATGCCCACAGTACCAACATCCTCTCTTCGCTACGCTGAACAGATCTCGAATTGACTCTCAGCCTACTAATATCATATGGCGGTCTAGTGTTTATCTCAGGAAAACCACCATCCTTGGGTTTCTCAAATTTGGATTCACAGGAACCTGATCACACGTTCTAGTTGTTTGAGACAACTTCCTCTCCTTCAGCTCGGATTTAGACTCCTCCTTTGACGAATTGAGTGGCTTGATTGATGTTGGTTCCTTGATAGCCCAGTCCCCATTTTAGGTTGCTAGACCTTCCGGAACGAGAAGTGTATCCAGATCTTCGGTTCCTTTATTCAGCATCCTGATATTCTTCACTGTTCATCTGCTTCTCAAGCCGCAGAGTATGTGCCTTCTCTTCACTTAATTCTTTGGAGATCGTTTCAACCTGAAGTTGAAAACTCTCTCTGCCGTCAGCTGTGTGGTGTCTTGTGTCTTCTGAACCACCGTCTTGATGAGAAGCTATCCGATCTTCTTCTTGACAAATCTGCCTCTTCTTCGAATCAGAATTTACTTTTTCTTTTTCATCCTTGATTTCTAGCACCACATCATCTTCTTCATCTTCCTCAATGACACCCAGGTGTAAAGGAAGCTGTTAAGAACTTCTCCTTTGCTGACCTCTTCATCCGAGTCACTCTCGCTCCAAGTGATGTAGGATTTTTGCTTGTTTTCACGTGACGGACAATCAAACTTGGTATGACCGTAGCCTTACATCCATAGCATTGCACGAATTTTTCCGTTTGTTGTTTGGACATTCAGACTTGTAATGCCCAAAACCCTCACATTCAGCACCGTGTCGTTCTTGCTTGTCACCTTTCCCGATCTCCTTATCAGTATCAGATTTGGCGTATGATGTTCCCTTCGTTGACCTCTTTCCATCTTGCGAAAGTATTTTCTAACCAGCAAGCCCACCTTTTCTTCATCTGCAATTCCACTGGGACTGCAGTCTTCTGCTCTGAATGGCTTTAAGAGCAAATGATTTCTCATTTATCTTCTCTTTCTTCTTCCTGTATCTCAAACGCCCGCATCATCCAACCACTTGATTGTCTTGAGCTCATCAGAATTCTGACACATCAATAGCAGATCTGTGTGGTTGAAACTTATCTGCGCAAACTCCAGGAAATTTCTTCACCAGCTTCTTATCCTTGTAACGTTTGCCCAGAATTATAGCTTTCGTGCGATACCACTCGGGACGACTGCATGTCGGCAGGCGACTCAGTTCGTCATGTGCGAGTTCTCAAAATCGAAGCAAGATTGTCCGGCCTTGTGCGTTTGACCCTACTTGTGCCTTCGAACGTAACCACCAGAATGTCCCATGCTTCCTTGGCAGCTTCACATCCTTGAACTTGATTGAAAATGTCCTAGGCAGCGATTTGAAGATAACTGACACGTGAGTTATGTTTGGATTCCGCTTTTCTTCGGTTGTCCATTTCTTCCCTGTGCTTAGGCACCAAGTCTCCTTCTCATTTTTTCTGTCGGGTGAGACCAACCATCTTCCACAGCAAACCATGCTTCCATGTCGATGCTTGAGATGGCCGCTTGATTGACACTTTCCAAAACCAAAGCACTCGGGATCGAGTTTCAATGGTGATTGAACCGCAACAGATCCAGTGATTTCTCCATACCCTTGCCGCAAGATCTCACCTGTTGAAAAAGGATATCGAACTTTTATCAGGTGCTTGCTCGATACCAATTGTAAAGGTATAGAAATGGCAATCACTAAAATACTTGGAAACGCGCCAAGTAAACGCTTTTATTCAAACTTATAAAACTTCTTTTTAAGGTTATGAATCCTAGCTACTCTCTTGTCTATCTAACACAACACCTGTGTAGATCTAAAAGTAACACACTCACCTTCAAGCTCTTTTTTTTTCTTCAGAAGGTTTACAAATCTCTCTCTATCTCTCGTCTTGACTCTTTGCGTAGCCCTCGTCCTTTAAACCCTTCACAAATGATCTTTAACCTAGATCTTTGTGAATCCCTAACTAAAAGGAAATATTCCTTATCCTAAGAAATATACTCACTAATCCTCTCGATCAAATATACTCTCAATCTTCTCGTGTATATCTTGATCTTCTTATTCCTTTCTTCTCACGCTTCTTATCACGGCGTCCACAATCTTTTTCACGTCAGCTCACGCGCGTCAATAGCAAATGCTCTGAAGAGGCGGCTTCGCATTCCCGTCATCTTCGAGTACGATGCACTTACATTAATAATCATTAATATGAATATGTGGATATTTTCAGATTTAAAATTTAGCTAATGTTTTCAGCTATAGTACTTTGATTTTAAACATATAGTACGTACATGTTCTGAAGATTAAACTAGTATTGTGTTTCTAAAGATTATTAATATGGGGGACTAATCGTTGTGAGTATGAATTAGGTAAGAATAATTCTCTTCTTCTAAAGGGCTTTTGACCTAGCAATAAGGTTTAGGTGAATACGTAGGGAGATATTTTTCTTTGCTGCAAAAAGAGAGAAAGAGGTCCATAAGTTTTGATAATATAGTACTATAGTAGTATACTTTTAGTATTTATTTTAGTTACGAGAATTATTGTTTGTTTGGGAGTTGGCAGGAAAGACAATGACAATTAATTTGTCTCACACTAGTTCTCTTTTTTTCTTTCCTTGCCACAATTATTTCTAACCAACACAGAAGAAACAAACAAACCCCATGTTTAGATTTTTCTTGTTCTCTCCTTCAATCATCCAAGTTCCAACAATTTATATAGTGTTACTTATTTCTTTTTCTAACATAAACTAATTACGTCTATTCCAGATATTTTTGAAAATTTAGTGACGCATTAGACGTTGCTGTAGAATTGATAGCCACAAATATGCATGACCTAGTTAATGCCCAATTTAGCTTGGAGTCAATTAATCATTTATGCGTGGATTAATGCCTTGTAGATTTTAAGTCCAAAATTGATCTATCTATGATTCTTTTCAAATTCGGTTGATGTTATACAATCAATAATGATAATAGCAAATTCTCCAACTTATCGCTTACGTTCATGTTTAACACTTCTTGCGTCTTGCCTTTGGGTTAGTGGGATATTAATGTAGCCGTTGTTATCGATAATATTCAAACGTGGATCCAAATTAATTATTCCGACATAGTATTATTAGTTTGATTCACGTTGTTTCAACGTAAGCACATATCTCATATCACAACATTATAAATTTGGAAATCGAAGAAGTAGCAAGCAAGAACACAAGTACCACATATGATTACTATTTAAATTATTGCTAATTTTACGAATCTAGTTAGGGTTCTAAACAAACCGATAGATAATGTAAAACTAATTTAATTGGGTTTCTTCTTCTTATTGCCGGTTTCTTTTGCGTCGAGAAGCTCGTGGAACATCTCCACTCTCCGGCCGTTGAGGGGTTGACAAGGTCTCGAATTGTTCTTGAAAGAAGTATCCAATGGAGATTTGAGTAGTTCTACTTGCTCCTTTGACATTGACCTCACCTGCATTTATTAGCTTATTATACACACGGCAATATTCATAAATCACGATGTCACATTAGTTTGGACTTTGGACCGTTTACATACAAAGATGTCAAATAAACATGAAACATTGAAACTAGTAGCTAGCTGGGTGTTACTATCTATCAATCGTATATTGACTTCTCTCTGTTGTTTCATTCAAACGTGAATAACAAGTTTGACATAATGGCGTTTTTAGCTTAAAAGCAGGGGTTGTGGAGCCCAAAAGACACTCACATTGGTTGAATATCGTCAAGAATAATTGAATAGTCTATTAAATTTGTGATGAAGTTTGAAACTTTAAATATTGTTACGTACACTATGGTCTCAAGATCTTGATATATTAATAAGCCTAAATAAAAGTGAAGTTCTAATTAAAAAGTACTAGAGTATTCTCATATGTTTTATCTCCTCCATAACAACAGAGTAACTATTAACCAAAATCTTAGGGCATAACCATCGGTCATCCTTTAAAATTAAGATCTCAAATTTACTTTATTAATATTTTAACAAAACAATATTATCTAATTTTATTATTTATTTTTTAAAAACAATTGAACCAATAAAATTGTGACACATAAGCCAAAGAGGATGAAAAAGTGTCGCTTAAATCTTTGCCGAGACTTTATGTCTCTTTCTTTCCTCAATTTTTAATTTTTAATTTTTTTAATTAAATGACATTCCTATAAATTGTGCAATGGGAATGTTCTTAGAGCATCTTACTGGGATAATTTTTCCCTATTTCTAAATATATATATATATATGTATATATTATTTTATAACTAATAGAAAACTGACAAGTGTAGAATCAAGATGAAAAATGTGTCTTCCCAAAGAATTAAGGTAACGGTTCTTTCTTAATCTCTCTTTTTTTATATCATTTTATTAGTTTTTAATAAAAGAATTTTGGGAGATTAACGACCACTAATGATGGTTTTAGAATTCTATCATCATCACAAATTTCTTATTTCCTAGTATAATTTTAAAATCAGTACTAAAGTAACTCTAGTTCATAAATTTACTAAAACGCTAAATCATTCACTCCAAAATTCACATATAGTAAAATTGAGTGTTTAAGAAACCTCAAACCAGTAACTTTTTTTGTCTGTACTCTTTTTACTTAGTTAGTAATACCTTGTACTGAATTATTAAATTTTATATAGAATGGTGAAAAACTTCTGAAATCGAATCTACCATTGAACTACCAAAACGTTAGCAACCACACAAAAAAAGAAAGAGTTTTAATTTAACTTCCCCTAAAAGTGAAAAGGTTACCTTGCCAAGGATGGTCCAAATAACGTTCTCGGAGCAAGGAGGAGTGGTGAGTGAACCAACGTATCTGTAGAACTTTCGAGTCTTACGTTCTATATGTCTTGTGTCTATTTTTCCTACTTCCACTTGAGCTGTTGGGTTCCCTTTGCTTCTCTCTTCTTTTAGCTTCACCAATCTACCCTTCATCTAATCATATTTTCATATTGAAAAAAGAAAAATTAGCTAGTCAAATTAAGTCAATATAGTCACATTAAAGAACTGTTGTGTATATATAGTCCTCAATAGTACCTGAGAGAGGAAAGGATCTTCAGCGCCGATTTTGAAGAGATTTGCTACCACAGCATAGCTTCCATCCTTTGCTTGGTGTACCATGTGCAGCTCAGCTGCATATCTAAGTCATTTTTTTTTAGTTAATTATTATTATGAACACTTTTATATTTTTCTTAAAAAAAAAGGAATTTCAAATGGGTTTTGTGACTCTATGACTATGGGCTTCACAAACCAGAAATTATGGAAAGAGTATCCCTGAAATCACTTGCCAATGGGCTTTGTGACTATATGGAAATACAAATAGTTTTGGATTTTTTTTCTCAAATATTGAGTAACAATTTGGCATATACATATTTTTTTTTTTGATAAAAAATTGGCATATATTGCAAACTCGATTATTTTTTATTTTATTTTACCGTAATAAAATGATGAAAAAAGAATAGGGACTTACTGGACTCCATGAAGATGATGTTCAGAAGGAGTGTGCCAATGCATTTGCACTAAGGTATAGTTCTTATTTTCTATAATCACATCTCCTGCTCCTTCCGCGAAGACCATCGCAACATTACAGACGTGGTCAACTAGCGTTGCGTTTGTGATGAAGTAATCTCGGTGTAGCGATTCCAATTTGCGGTTATAATATATTTGGCTCCTTTGGATATCAATCGGAGATTGCAATTTACCGACCGCGCATTTGATGAAGTGAGGGTTTAGGTGTCCCCATTGGTATGGTCCATTTTTGCCTCTATATCCAAAACCTACTCCTTGCGTCTCTGCACATTATTATTACCAAACAATTTATTTAGTGTTGAACAAAAATCACATGTGCATCCTCCTCTCATATATGTATATCAGTATATGTAATTACTTGAATGTATATAGGTGTTAAACAAAAATCACATGTGCATCCTCTCATATATATATATCAGTATATGTAATTACTTGAATGTATATAGTATATAATATATATGGATGGAGATTAAAAAAAAAACAAAGGGTTATAGCATTACGAGCATCTGAAGGGGCAATGCAGAGGAGGGCCATGGCGAAGTAGGAGATCGTAATCATCATCTTCTTGTTCTTCATCTTGTGTTTAATTCCTGTTTTGTTGAATAAATCTGCTAGGAAAAAGGAGAAAATATTTCAATTTAAAAAATTAGAGTAATGTTTCCAAAACTGTAAACTAAGTAATGAGTTTTTTCTAAACCTGTGGAGATTTTATTGTGGTTTATAAGATTACTGCATGGCTGACAAGACTGGACTGGTTCTGCTATTTATAGCACTCTCTTCTCACATTAGTTTTTTTTTCTCAAAAGAAAAAAAAAAAAAAAAGAAGATATATAAAAAGTTGAAAGAGATTACCTAAAAACATATGCTATCCAAGCGAATTTGTGTGGTTATATATGCTCTAAAAGAAAAAGCATAACTTAGGATTGGTGAATCATTATATATGCATAAATTACTAGTAAGTTTTATTTGGTCAACAGTAAAATAATTATGTTGTGTTCAATGTTATGTAGTCAACTCTTTACTAATTCGAAATATGTAGTCAAGTCAACTCTTTGGGTTCAATGTTATCTTATATGTACGTACGTGAGTCAATTTGGTTACAAGTGTTGACCAAAACAAATGTAGTAAAAGTAAATCTTATATAATAAAAAAGTAAATAATATTTTGAAAACACTTCACCAAAACTTGCTATGTGTCACACACCTGAGCTTGATATGTGTACAATTTGTTTCATTAAATTCTCTGTTAGATTCAAATATATCATTAAATCTGTTTTGAAAACTGATAGTACTGAATGCTATTAATTTTTAAAAACAAAATAATTTTAGTTAATTTTTTCTACTATTCTTATAACCAAACACAATTAAAATAGTTTAAATATCTATATATATTATTCTACAATTAATATATATATATATATATAGAGGATTTATTTCATATTTTTTTCTATTATATTTGCTTGTTTGAATTTAATTTTTAATTGTTGTGAATTATAAATGTATCTCTTTCTGTATATATTGTGATTTGAGTTTTTTTAAACAGACATATATTACTCAATTTATATAAAAAAATGTGTATTCAACATACATGTATAGTAAATTTTAAAATTTTAAGAAGTTTAAAATATATAACTAATATATCTAAACTTAATAAAAAAATTTAAGATTATGAATACTTAAAAATATTAAAAAAATTTAGTAACACAGGCGAATTATATTGCATGACGAGTTTTATATATGACAGAACTATAATAAGAAAAATACCATTAATTTGATACTTTAATACGGGTTAACAACATCAATATAAAATAAATCAAATCAAACTGATTTAATTAAGATTGTATTAAAAAAAATATTTTACGATATACTGCAGATTATATATTATTTCATTAAAATTCATAAAATAGTACATTAACGAAACTAATATTAAAATAGTACATTTATAAAAAATAATTTGCGAGTGTACTGCAGGTTATAATCTAATATCTCATATGTTAATATGCTATATGTGTTCAAGGATGTTCGTCAAAATCTGTTTTGGAGGAAACAAAATAGGTAAAGTGCTAAACTATAGTAAAGAGGTAGAGAGCCTAGAGAACACGTTAACGTCCATCAAAGAAGTAAATATTAGATGTAGAAGGCATGTCAAATAATTGATTATAAACCTGAATCATGAATTTTTATTATATATAATGGTGAATAGACATAATGAAATGCAAGAAAAAAGTGATTAAGATAAACTACATATTTTTTCTTTTTGTTCAACCTTTTGAAAGAAATGATATATTCAAATGTTTTATTTCATGAATCTGATGCGAAGATAACCGATGAAAGTTTTTTAATTTTTTTTCTTTTCTTTTGTAAAGGCTTAGACTAATTAATTTTCTGCTTCAGAATGTTACATACAACAACATTGTCGATATCAAAACTTTAGCGAAACAAATAATTGTCTTATCCGTTCGGTGTGTGATACCTTTTCGTATAATCCACAGATGGTGCCTTCCCCAACAAAACCCACCTCCCATTTTTCTTTCTCCCAACTTCGTCTTATCGAGAGAATTTTTCACTATTCCCATCTCATTATTATTAAGTTTATAAACTATATATAAAATATTAGCACAAACAAATATAAATGAAAAAGGAAATTTCTCTGAAAATGTAAAAGAAAAAGTGAAACATGTGATGTGATGATCAGGTAGGGCACAACATAACGGTATCAAAACAAAAATGCCTTCGGAATATTCATTTGTCCATTACTCCGACCACAAAAACATCGCATTTGCATTTGCACCAACTCCGATCTTTAAATCTCTTCTCGCAACAAAACAAAACGCATTATTCGGATCTATGGATGGATAGTTCCACTTGGTTTGCCCATAACGATCCTTTTTTTCTTCTTCTAAAACTTATTTGAATGATATGATTGGTTTGCACGGTTTGATCTTCGCTATATCACACATGCATGGCCTTCGAAAGTAGTGGTGCAAATTGTGTGATTTACCATAAAAAGATCGTCAAAATCTAATCTTTAACATTTTGCCCCACAGCTTAGTGTTAGTGGAAGTCTTCAAGCTCTCTCTCGTGCACAAAACTGAACCAATGTGGTTTTGTCGGTTTAATTCCCACTTAAAATCATGAACACGATTCTTCTATCGACAGTGACTTCTCTGGTTATTCTTCAAAGAACTCTTACAATCAGTGAAAATGAATTTGACCCCTCTCCTCCATGATTACATTTTCTAAAAATCAGACCTCAGAATATGGACTGTCACATTAAAAGTGACGCTTCAAGTAACCAAAGGTGAAGAATGGAACTTTCATGAATGGGAAATTTAAGTGGAGTTTGCTTTAATTAAGGACAACGATTTGGTGATGTCAAACGACGACAAATGATACTGTTTATCATATTCCACAATGCAAAAAAATTCAATTTAATCAGAACCAAAATAGCTTTAAGGTTGAAGTATGAATCATCCCAATGATTTTTATATTTATTCAACAAAGAAAAGAGAGACTTGGATTAAAACAACATGGAAATTTCCATTTCTTGCTTTTGGTCTGAGAGATTCAAAAAGGAGTAAATCTCATTCTTCTACTGGCCTTTGACCCAACACAGAGATGTCTTCGTACCGTTTCTGCAACATGACAAGAATCTCATGTTGTGAGTATAGAGTAGATATAATCTAAGACGGAAAAAGCATGAAGGACAACTACCTAGCAAAAAAAACATAGCAGGAGAACTAAATACATCGAAAGTCAAAAACGTAAGCTAAAACAGGCAAGCCAAGAATCAATAACAGGTTCAAGATTAGCCAATTACTTGCTCTATAACAAGTATTCAACCATTAAGTAGTCAAACTAAACAGCTAGCAGAGATTGGGGAAGATGACTAGGGCCACGATTCTTTCTTTAAATTAGCAATTGTGTTAATGTTACCATTTGAAGTTTAAAATGTAAAGGTGTTAGTAAACAAATATGAAAACTTTGCGTTCAGGCCTAGCAAAATCATGTCCTGTGGCTATAACATAAGATGTTCAAGCAGAATTGTAACCAATTCTATATCAAGATGGCAGTACAGAGAACAGATACACTCTAATTTAAAAGACTACAAAGCATTAGCAACAGCAAAAAACTGATTCATCTCTATAACCGTATAAGACATTTTCAATGTAACAAGTATAAATCATTCTTCTTTAGCATTAGACAACAGGATTCAGGCATTGGATTGCATAAACAGGATTCAGCAATCACAACATAACAACACCCAAAGACGTCGATTCACAAGACAAACATAAATAACATACCCCAACATTGTTGCGTTCCCACAGCTTATGAACACCGTAATCCACAGCCTGCAATAACATATGAACCCTTGTAAATATCCAAAATACCACAAAGCTGAGACTCAAAACTCCTTTATCTGGTTATGAAAACCAAAAAGTCCAAAACTCTCGACACCAGTTTCTCTCAGAATTGCACAAAAATCTAAAATCCAGCTCTCTATTGTAGATCGATTAATCTATATCCAATAGCAATTCGTTTCTTATCAAACCATAAACACAAAACAGATCCGGGAAGATACGAAAGCTGATAAGATCTAAAACAAAGAATAAGGCACTGATCTCTCACCCGTTCGCCAAAAAATGCGCCGGCGATGATGAAAGTGACGTAGACGGAGTTACGGCGCATGATAACCTTGTAAAAGCTCTCGAAAGCGCCTTTCTGATTTCTCCGAGCAGCGTACTCCATGGTTGATTCGTTTGTTTTTTTCAGGCACCTGAGATCTCTCTCTCTCTCTCTGACGTATTTTAGGGTTAGGAAGAAAGCGATCTACAACAACAATGGCGAGAGACCGTAAAGACGATGCGACTTTCGCAACGAATCAGAAATGATTCTCTTTTTTGACTCATTCGTATCTGGCAAAAAAAAACCTTATGGGCCTCAATTATTTGGCCCAATAGCCCATTTAGTCTGATGATAAATTATAGTATTATCTTGTAAACAAAAATACAAAATTATATGTATTCAAAATTAATGAAGACCTTAAAAACTCTTAATGAAGACTTGCACATAAGCGATTGTCACATTAAGAAAGCAGCACATTCTCACTACGCAAGACGCACATGTAGTGTGTGATAACTGATAACTAAATAAGTTAGTTCCATGCTACCCAAATTAACTGAACAAGATTTCTTATCACGAAGGATGTTATATTGTACTTGAATCTTTCTTGACCACTTGTGTACTCACAGACTCACATGTGTCTTAGCTTATGACGCAAAGATAGCCTAATCTTATTATATAAAGTTCAATGACAAAAACTCTTATTAACGAGATCTTGACACGTGTCAAAAATATTGATAAGATGTTGACATGTGTCAAATATAAATATAGAAACAAATTTGATTTTTACTATTTTACTAATCTACTTGAATCTTATTATATAAAATTTGATGACAAAATTACTAATTAACAAGATCATGACACATGTCAATTGTATCATTCATATGTTGACATATATCAATTATAAAATTTATTAAAATTTTAAAAATAAAAATGTAAAAATTCAAAACCTACCATAAAAGGTTTTCTATAAAACTAAAATAGAGAAAATAAAACCTAATTTTATTAAAAAATAGATATATATATATATATATCATAAAATTTGAATTATAATATAATTGATTTATTTTAATTTTAATTTGCTAATTTGGCAAGAAAAAATATTACTTTTTATATAAGATAAAAAAATAATTGTGAAAATATACAATTAATTACTGTTTATCAAAAACTGTAAATACTCACCTTTACATAAAGAAAAGATGGTTGAAGTAAAAAAAATAGATCGTTTCATATTTTTTTTTCACCAATAAAATAATTTATTCAAAAAGAGTGTTATTGTAATATATAAAATAGGATTATGTAATATTAATGTATGCGTTTTTTAACTATAAAAATATTAAAGTAAAGAGACATATAATAGATTATTTAATTTTATTATATAAAGTTCAATGACAAAATTTCTTATTAACGAGATCGTGATACGTGTCAAAAATATTGATAAGATGTTGACACGAGTCAAAAACAAATATAGAAACAAATTTGATTTTTACTGTTTTACCAATCTACATGAATTAAAAACAAATATTGGCCACGTCTTTTTGTTTAAATATGTCAATTAATTTTTTTTTTACTATTCTACGTTAATTATTGGCCACATTTCTAGGAAAAAAAAGTTCAGAAAATATTTACCTATCACTATAATGAAATTGAGTATATCTCTTATTATATAAATATGTCTACTAAGTGGTATCCCATATCAAATAAAAACCTTGAGTATAATAAAAAATCATGAACTCCAAAGAGACAGTTACAAACCATGAGACATCGGAAAATCATACTAGCAAAAGAAAACGGGGTATCATGAATGATAATCAGATTGCTATGATGGAAAAAATACTTGCAGATGAATCTCATATAAAGCTGGATTTAGCTACACTTCAAATATGGGTAGACAAATTAAATCAATATGTAAGTACAATCTTATTATATAAAGTTCGATGACAAAATTACTAATTAACGAGATTGTGACACATGTCAAATATATTGATAAGATGTTGACACATGTCAATTTTTTTTATAAACATAATAAGACAGCTTATTATATTTACAGAATTTTACATGTTTATATTTTAAAACATTTATATTCCTAAATCAAAAGGAAAACTAACAAAATCAATATATTTTCCATTGTATCCTAATTATATTATACATGGTTTCTCAATAAATTTGACATGTGTAACCAAAAATTTAATTCATTAAGCATGTATATTAATCAATAAATAATGAATAACAAAGTTAAAAAGAATAACATAAGTTATTTAACATAATTTTAGTCGGATATAAATTATATTTATCGCTGTAATATAAATTATTGTAAGTAAGTACACAAAACCTTGAAACAATAAATAAATTTAAAAAATCAATACATGATTTGTATAAGTATAGTTTTACATGTTTTATTTTAAATTTTTAATGCATGTAGTAATATGATAAACCTGAAAGAAAATAGAAAAATGAGTTTTTGTTAGAATGAATATTTGGTTAATTGATTAAAATTGACAAAAATATTACTTATAAAATTATGACATATAGAAGAATATATTTAGGATATTTTTGGATTTCCAAAAATTTGTGGATGTTAACTGATTATTTTTAATGTTAAATTTTAAATACTAACCAATATACATATTATCTCATATTATTTTTGTTATTAAATTTTTTAACTAATCCATGAAGAAGTGAATTATGGTTTTATGATGAAATAGATAGTTAGATGTGATTACTAAACTGAATGTCTAACGATGAAATTTATTTTAGATTAAATAGATTAAAAAGTTTTCAACTATTAATTTGTATTATTTAAAAAAATCATTCAAGAATATTAGTAAATTTTAATGTTTAAATTTATAATTTTAACACATGTATTTTTGTAATGCATATGTCAAAATATAAGATAATTTGAATACAAATTATAAATTACAGGAATAAATCTTTAGTTATTGAGAATTTCTCTGTATCTTTATATATGTTTTTATTTTATAAATTTTACTCATTTTTAAAATTGATTATGACATGAGGTAAAATTAGTACTTATAAGATAACAACATAACAAATATATCTTAAATAATGTTGATTGAGTTTTTTTTGGCAAATTATATTTTGTTAATTTTTATTTATATTTTCAGTTTTTACTAAGATATAGATTTGATATTAATTGTGTTTGATATAAAGTACTTAGTTCTATGAAGTAAGATGAAATGTGTAATTAAAATTTAAATATGGTCTCTTATGATGATATAAATATTTAAATGGTAATTCCTGTCCTATAAGAGTTTTTGGGTCAAAGTACAAAGATTAATAAATAATAAATATTATGTCATTTATAAAACTTCCACCAATAGAAAATATGCTGTATAACTCAAATAATCATAAATTGTCATATTAATAAAAATTATACATAAAAATTTGAGAAAATATTATAAAACTCTGGAACCGAGAGAGTTTTAAATGAAATATGAAAGGTTTATATTCAATATTAAAATGTTATAAGATAAAATCTAAAAACATGTATGTTACTACTTAACTATTCTCAATAAATTTTTTAATTTTTACCCGCGTTATTACGCGGGCCTTATCTAGTATATATATAAAAGATAATTTTTTTTTTCTTTTAATTTAAGGTAAGTTTTGAATTGGACTTATCAGAAGTTAAGAACATGATTGGGTATATGTTTCGGCACATGCATATAGAAAACAAACATTTGGGAATGGCAAATGTCACATTCAGAAATTGAACTTTTAAAGAAAATGCTTATCCAAATTAAGTTCTTATCAAGGTTTGAACAGAGGCCTTAGTCACCAAGCAAAGCAAAGAGTATAATCCAACAATATATAGAGAACCAACATCTACTAAAATGTAGGACAAAACATATCAAAATTAATTTCTGAAATTTGAAAAAAGAGATATATTCTCTTAAGATTCATGAATATATGCATATAGATATAGAAACATATATACAAATTTTTTTTTTTGTTATACCATAATTTTATTTACTGCATTTTAATATATAAAAAAAATTTTGTTCGGGAAGTGTCTTTAGTCAAGTGGTTACAGCACCACCTCTGCGACCGATCCTACCGGAGTTCGACTCCACTAAGTCGCATTGCCCCGCGTAGTAGGGTTTGGTTATGAATCGGGCCTTGTCGATTCAATGATGACAAAGAAAAAATATATATATATATATATATATATTTGATCATCTAATATTATTGATTGATAAAACTTGGAAGCATACATTGTGAAATACAACTTAAACTGTTGGAAGATAATGTATCTCTGAAATCTAAAGTCTACATGAGGGCCGGTGGACAAAGAAATAGTTCATGAACACAAAGTCGGAGGGAAACAAGAATTCTCTTGAACCTAAGTTTATGCAAAAGAACCAATTAAAATTACAAAACAGAAAATATTTATGCCGAAAACGAAACGAAGGATAAATATTGCTCTTTTTTCTTCTAAACTTTTTGAAAAAAAAAAAAAAAAAAAAAAAACTTACACCTTTTGCCTTTTATGAAACCGACCTGATATCTATTCCCTGGATCAGTGGATAGTCAGCTATAGTTGTATTGTAAATGTGACAATTTAAACGATCGAATCACCGATATACAGTAACAGTATAATAAAAATGTCAGAATATGCAAATAAACACACTCAACGCAATTTGCAATGTCCTCTAAGATTCTCATTATGAGTAAAAGTCTAGATCAATAATATTATATCACTCAAAAGCAATTTGCAGTGTTCTATAAAATTGTAATTATGAGTAAAAAAGTCTAGATCAACAATATATCATTCAATAGTGTCTTATTATTGAGGTACAAGAACCACATTTGATGTATATACTTTAATATATATAAAAGATTCAGCGTAAGATCAAGCAACGACTGTCTAATCGTTGTAACCCACGAGAAGCTGTAGCAGCTCGCCTAGCTTCCTCTACAAGAGCAGCACGTGCAGACGAGATTCCAGCAGGGACTAGACACGTGTCGAACGTTGAACAGTCGATCCAATCCTTAAGAAGCTCTTCTTGTCCCCATATCTCCGGTATCCAAACCCTACCGGCGATCTCTTTCCGGTGTTTCTTTAACCTCTCTCTCCCACTATCCACTCTCTCTTCTTCTTGATTCTGTTTCGGTTTCTTCTCTTCAGGCGGAGCTAGATCTTTCTTGTCGGAAAGAGAAGAAGCTGCTTCGTCGGGGAACTTGGCGGATCTTGTTTGGTTTGTTCGGGAAGATCAGGCTGAGAAGATGGACTGATCGGGTGGGCCATTGGAGAAGACGTCGTATCATCGATGTTCGTCATGGTTATACACAAATAGTAAAGCACAGATTCAGATTCTTGGAGGAAACAAAAAGATGAAGAGAGATGTGTGTTTTTTGTTTGTGTGTTGAGCGATTCGGTGTTGATAATATGTATTTTTTGGTTGGGTTTTGTAAGGAAATGAGAAAATCGGGTGGGAGGTTGTGTTACACGTCGACGTAAGTTGTATTGTTTGGTGAATTTTCTCTTTTTCGCTTTTGTTTTATTTGTATGGTAAGTGACAACTTTACGTGTCTTTTTTTGTAGATTGGATTGCTTTGGCCCTTAATTTTTGGAGTCTTAATAAAATAAATAAATCATCAAAATATAGAAATTAAACTATTGATTAGACATTCCTCTTAAGTGTTTATTTTTGTGCAAGTGGTTAAGGCTTTACATACGTTGTTATATGATTTATCAGTTCAGAGTAAAACTCTCAATTAGTGGATCCTTAAGGAGAGATTTAAGAGAGAAGAAAGCATTTTGGATAAAATAGTGTTTCATGAGATTTCTCATAAAAATATTAGTCAAACAGATTTTGAAGAATCTTTGGTTAACATTCAAAATGAAAAGATGTAAATAGATTCAGGTTTTCAACTTTGGTTAATATGTTGAAATATATATATATTTTTTTTTATCAACCATTAGACCACAACATGCCGGCCCATTAGCTTAATCCCTACATTCGTAGGGAGCGAGACTCGATTCCTGGTGTGATGGTGCCTTGTGCATTAAGGACTTACCTTTGGCCACTGCACTAAGGTCACTTCACTATGTTGAAATATTTTTTGGGGCTAGTATTTCGTGAATATTCATTAGTTATCTGAATATAAGAAAGCATTCAAAGCGGTTAGATTTTTTCTGGGAGGATCATGAGGCTGATGTTGATTTAGGATTTATTTCGATGAAATATGTTTAGGTGGGGATACATCGGAATTAACTGATACTGATAATGAAATCTGCAGAATATATATTCTAAAAAAAAAAATTTGAAGAAATTGGTCCAAACGTTTAATCGATAACAAAATGGCGAGAAAAAAACAAAAGTATTATATTTTTTCAAATATTTACATAATGATTGACATATAGAGGTTACAATTTAAAAGAACTTTCTCACGTGTCATTATACGGAATTCATTTGTCTCTTCGATACCACATATTTCATGGCCTCTCATTGAATATGTTCATGTAAATTATGTGTTGATCAATACTTGAGATTTTGCTTACTCTTTCTACACTTTGATCCAACAAGAAACTAAATTGTAAATACAAGAAATTTAATGTATCTTTTCTACAGAGAGCATATACGTACCATCAAATGAGATATATGTGTGTCCATATATATACATGACTCTCTGATGTAGATGTAGAATTTATTGAGATGGACTATATATTATGTGTCGTGACTCGTTTGGAAGACCGAAGAAGGATATATTTAGTGCAGACGTTAACATTTAACCATACTTTTGAAGTTTGATTTCATATGGTCCTCTCGTTTCGATATTTTCTGAAATGCAAGTACATAGACGACGTAAACTTGCGTGATGCGCAAAATCAAATGTATAGAAGAGAAGGTCTTCTGAGCTGTTATGAAAAGGGACTTTAGAGATAATATCTTCTGCAAATTCTCTTTGTTCAATCGAATGTGGAAAGTCTCTGATCCCTGAATTTGTCAAAATCATATTTTTTTATATGACAATTTGTAACACATATATACGTCAACGACAAACAGTGAAACGTTCAGCCTACAATATATATATCGGAACCTCCAAAAGTCTTGCATCAAACTACCCAGCTAGGTTCATACAATTTAATAGTAGCCAAGTCTTTATTTGTTTATTCAGAAGATGTTACATATAGCTGATGTACCAAACCGCGTTTTCACAGCAAACAAGAAGTCGTCAAAGTTTAAATAAGATTTTCTTTTGTTTTATCCACTATACGTTTGATTTTGTCTGCTTCAAGCTTTATATATATATACAGTCACTGGTCGACACCGGAGAGAGAAGAACAACGAAAATGAAGAAAACAACAACACAAGCTTTTCTTGTTCTATGTTTGCTTCATATATTTCTATGTCTATCATTCCAGGCTCGTGTCCACGAAGGTCAGTCTCATCTTATTCCACAAGAAATTTTAGGAACGTTAACATTTGACGGGACGATTAAAAAAAAAAAAATAGAATGGTCTAGTTTACAAACTGATTAGTTTGTCCTGTCTATTACAATCGTGTAAACTGTCAAGTAACTTGTTTTTTTTTTTAATCTCTAATTATGCGGTTAAAAAAACTCATTTGTGTTAAAAGGTAGACATGAGATATGCGTTAGACCCTCCCCACCATGTGGAGATTCTCCTAAGGGAGGAAGTGAAGATCCGGGACATACGTATAAAAAGCCTTGTAAACCCATTCCAAGACCACCCCCTCCTGGTGATTGCTAGCAGCCTAGCAACGTTGAACTTCCACGGCTTCCCCTTGAAAAAGTTAATGTAATATGTGTTAATTTAAGATATTTCTTACTCTTTACACTTTGTCCGGCTAGAACTAAAGATGTAGAATTTATTGAGATGAAATATATATATTGTGTGTGACTCGTTTGGAAGATCGATCGAAGAAGGATATATTTAGTGCAGACGTTGTAGTGTAACCACACTTTGAACTCTGATCTTATATGGTCCTCTCGCTTCAATATATTCTGAACTAAGTACGTAGACGTATACTCGAGTGGAGTGATGCGCAAAATCAAATTAATGACTATTTGAAAAGAAAAAAAATCATACCATCGTATTTATTATACACATAGATACTCAATTTAAGGAACTAATTACCTTTGTATGTAACCAGTGCCGGCACATAATCCAAGGGTCTCAAAAAATAAAAAGTTTACATGTTTAATTTGTTTTTTTAATTGTAGATGTTTAGTTTTTCTTTTTTTTTTTCATGGTAGCACCGGATCTCATAAATTGTAAGTGCATCAGAGCTCTGAAGGTGACAGGAGCTTGCAAAGTGTCTCAGAGTGCTGATATGCTGACATGGCAGATGTGCTGACGTGGAAGAAGATTATGGAAGTCGTGATAAGAAGCGTGAAGAGGAAGGTAGAAGAAGATCAAGATATACACGAAGATATTGAGGGTATATTTGATCGAGAGTATTAAGGGAAGGATATTTCTTAGTATAAGGAATATTTCCTTTTAGTTAGGGATTCACAAAGATCTAGGTTAGAGATCGTGTGTGAAGGGTTTAAAGAGACGAGGGCTAGCCGCAAAAAGAGTTAGCACTCGTGGGAAAAAGTTTGAGAGATATGTAAACCTTCAAGCAAACAAAAAGAGCTTTGAAGGTGAGTGTGTTTTACTCTTTTAGATCTACACAGGGTGTTGTGATAGATAGACAAGAGAGTAGGCTTAGATTCATAACTTGTAAAAGGGAGTTTTTATAAGTTTGAATAAAAGCGTTTGCTTGGCGCATTTCCAAGCAGTTTAAGTGATTTGTTGTCCTCTATACCTTTACAATTGGTATCAGAGCAAGCACCTGATAAAAAGTTCTGATATCCTTTTTCAACAGGTGAGATCTTGCGGCAAGGGTATGGAGAAATCACTGGATTTTGTTGCGGTTCAATCACCATTGAAACTCGATCCTGAGTGCTTTGGTTTTTGAAAAGTGTCAATCAAGCAGGCCATCTCAAGCATTGACATGGAAGCTTGGTTTGCGGTGGAAGATGGTTGGTCACATCCGATGGAGAAAAATGAGAAGGGAGACTTGGTACCTAAGCACAGGAAGAAATGGACAGCTGAAGAAAAAGCGGAGTCCAAACATAACTCACAGGCTCTGTCAGTTATCTTCAAGTCGTTGCCTAGGGATGTTTTCAATCAAGTTCAAGGGTGTGAAGCTGCCAAGGAAGCATGGGACATTCTGGTAGTCACGTTTGAAGGCACAAGTAGGGTCAAACGTACAAGGCTGGACAATCTCGCTTCAGATTTTGAAAACTTGCACATGACAGAAACGGAGTCAGTTGCTGATTACAGCAGTCGTCTGAGTGGTATTGCACAAGAAGCTGTAATTTTGGGTAAACGCTACAAGGACAAGAAGCTGGTGAAGAAATTCCTCAGGAGTCTGCCAGATAAGTTTCAACCACACAGGTCTGCTATTGATGTTTCACTGAATTCTGATGAGCTCAAGTACAATCAAGTGGTTGGGATGATGCAGGCATTTGAGATACAGCTGAAGAAGAAGGAAAAGATAAATGAGAAATCATTTGCTCTCAAAGCCATTGAGGAACAGAAGATTGCAGAGTCTCAGGAAGTTGTAGATGAAGAAAAAGTCGGCTTGTTGGTTAAGAAATACTTTCGTAAGATGGAAAGAGGTCAGCGGAAGGGAACATCATCGGTCTTGAAATCCGATACTGATAAGGAGATCAGGAAGGGTGACAAGCAAGAACGACAGTGTGCTGAATGTGAGGGTTTTGGGCATTACAAGTCTGAATGTCCAAACAACAAACGAAAGAACTCTTTGCAATGCTATGGATGTAAGGGCTACGGTCACACTAAGTTTGATTGTCCTTCACGGGAAAACAAACAGAAGTCCTACATCACTTGGAGTGAAAGCGACTCAGATGAAGAGGTCAGCAAAGGAGAGGTTCTTAATAGCTTCCTTGCACTGCTGGGTGTCATTGAGGAAGATGAAGAAGATGATGTGGTGCTGGAAACCAAAGACGTAGATGAGAAGGTGAATTCTGATTCAGATGGAGAAGAGGCAGATTTGTCAGTAGAAGATCAAATAGAGCTTCTCATCAAGACGGTGGTTCAGAAGACTCAAGACAATACACAGTTAACTTCTGAGAGAGATACCTTACAACTTCATGTTGCCATGATCTCTAAAGAATTAAGTGAAGAAAAGGCAAAGACTCTGCGACTTGAGAAGCAGTTAGATGAACAGCTGAAGAATATCAGGATGCTGAATAAAGGAACCAAAGATCTGGATACACTGCTGAGCACTGGAAGATCCAGCAATCTGAAATGGGGTCTGGGTTACCAAGGAACAAACACCAACCCAACCACTAAATTCGTCAAAGGAGTGGAGTCTGAACCAGAGCTGAAGGAGAGGAAGTTCTCTCAAACGACTAGAATGTATGATCAGGTTCCTGTGAATCCGAATTCAAGAAACCCAAGGATGGTGGTGTTCCCTGAGGTAAATACTAGGCCGCCATATGCCTCTAGTGGGTTTCAGCAGATGACTCAAAGACCTGTTCAGCGTAGTAGACGGAGAGGATGTTAGTATTGTGGGCATCTAACTCACTACAAAGCCCAATGTTATCAGTTCCAAAATCATGTGTCTAACCTTATGCAACGTCGTGAGTTTTATCCAGCCGTAAGGAGAAACACACAGGGGTATGTCAGGAAAGATGATCTCTACTGTCATGTGGCGTTCACAGCAGAAAAAACAGAGGTTGATCAGGCCAAGTGGTATTTTGACAGTGGATGCTCTAAGCATATGACTGGTGCCCGTGATAATCTATCACATCTAGAAGGTGTTGCTGGAGGAAGAGTTACTTTTGGTGATGGAGGAAAGGGTACAATCCGAGGAAAAGGCACAACTGGTGGTGATTCTCAACCACATCTTACGGATGTCTTCCTGGTCGAAGGGTTGAAGGCTAATCTGATAAGTATCAGCCAGTTGTGTGATGAAGGTCTAGATGTCACATTCACCAAGAAAGGGTGCAAGGCTGTGGATCAACAAGGGTCAACACGACTTAGAGGCAGGAGATCTGGTAACAACTGTTACATGTGGAAATCATCAATACAGTGCTTTAACACGACTGCTGAGTTGGATACAGAACTGTGGCACCAAAAGCTTGGTCATCTCAACATTCGCACAATGATGAAATTGGCTAATCAAGAGGTTGTGCGTGGAATGCCTAAGCTGAAAGGTGATCCACATTTCATATATGGTCCTTGCAACAAAGGCAAGCAAGTCAAGACGTCTCATGGGCCTGTGACAGATGTACGCACTAGCCACGCACTCCAGTTGGTAAATATGGATCTGATGGGTCCAATTCATGTTCAAAGCATTTCTGGGCGACGGTTCATCTTTGTAATGGTGGACGATTTCACTCGCTACACTTGGGTGCGATTTCTTCGTGAAAAAACTGATGCTCTTGAATGCTTTCGCATTCTTGCCCTGCAGATTAAAAGCGAAAAATGTTCAATCCAAGCTATTAGGAGTGATCATGGAGGAGAGTTCCAGAATGACAAGTTTGATCAATTCTGCGGAAATCAGGGCATTGTTCATCAGTACTCTGCTCCGAGAACCCCAGAGCAGAATGGTGTTGCTGAACGAAAGAACAGAACACTGCAAGAAATGGCGAGAGCTATGCTGCATGGGAATCAAGTGCCACATCGATTTTGGGATGAAGCTGTCAACACTGCTTGCTACATTATCAATAGTGTGTATGTCCGACCAGGGACCAGCAAGACTCCCTATGAGTTATGGAAAGGAAAGCCCCCAACTGTAAGCTACTTTCATGTGTTTGGCTATCTATGCTACATTCTGAATGACAAGGATCAGTTGGGTAAATTTGAATCGAAGAGTGATGAAGGGATCTTTCTTGGTTACTCCGGACACAGCACTGCTTTTCGTGTCTACAACAAACGCACAAGATCAGTTCAGGAAACAGTAAATGTTGTTTTTGATGATACTTCGTTTCAACGAATTGATATGGTGCCTGTTCTTTCTGACAAGGATCTGGTAACTGATGATGAGAAGTCTGAGCAAGCCTCTGGGAGTGTTAGCGATCATGCCAGCCCTGGACTGTCAACAGAGGAGCTTCCTCCATCTTCTCAGGTTCATCGGAATCACTCCTCAGGCGATGTGATCGGTGCGATTCAGGGGGGTAGAGTTACCAGGGGCAAACAGATTGACTTTGCTCAATTGGCTGGAAGGAAACAGAAGAGTGTAATTCCAGACACTGTCTCTCAGGACTCTGAGATCGTTCAATTTGCCTGTTTTGTTTCTACTATGGAACCAAAGAACCACAAAGAGGCTCTTCGGGATGAGTTCTGGGTTGCTGCAATGCAAGATGAGCTGGAACAATTTGAGCGCAACAATGTATGGGAACTCACTAAACGGCCAGCTAATGTCAATATAGTGGGAACGAAGTGGATCTTCAAGAATAAGAGTGATGCCAGTGGATGCATTGTGAGAAATAAAGCAAGACTTGTGGCCCAAGGTTACTCTCAAGTCGAAGGAGTTGACTTTGATGAAACCTTTGCTCCGGTAGCAAGGCTAGAATCCATCAGGTTCATGTTTGCTATGTCATGTGCTCTCAAGTTTACATTACATCAGATGGATGTTAAAAGTGCATTTCTGAATGGGATTTTACAAGAGGAAGTGTTTGTAGAACAACCGAAAGGCTTTGAGAACCCACAACATCCTGAGCATGTGTACCGTCTGAAGAAAGCACTATATGGTCTCAAGCATGCTCCAAGAGCATGGTATGAGAGGTTAACTACGTTTCTTCTGGATCAAGGATATGTTCGTGGAAGTGTAGACAAGACACTGTTTGTTCTCAACAGCAACAATGCCTTGATGTTTGTTCAGATCTATGTGGACGACATTATTTTTGGTTCTACCTGTCAATCTCTGGTTCAAAGGTTTGTGAAAAACATGTCACAGGAGTTTGAGATGAGTATGGTGGGAGAACTGAAATACTTCCTAGGTCTGCAAGTAGAACAATCAGCTGATGGGATCTTTGTGTCTCAAAGCACCTATGCCAAAGAATTTGTACAGCGGTTTGGTTTAGGGAAGAGTAAAGAAGCTAAGGTACCTATGGGAGTCAATGACAAGCTTTCAAAAGATGAGAAAGGAGAGGATGTGGATGAACGACTATATAGAAGTATGATTGGGAGCTTGCTCTACCTGACAGCAAGTAGGCCTGACATTTGTCTGTCAGTGGGGATTTGCGCACGGTACCAGAAAAAAACAAAAATATTTTGTGCTCTTCAAAGAGATGAACTCCAGCTGCCTTAACATGTTGGGATGGACTGTAGACTAAAGGCATGCCAGTGTGAAAGACTACCCACTTGTAACAGTCCTCTGATCTTCGACAATTCAAGAGGTTGTGATAGTTTCTAGTGAAGGTTCTGAACAAGTGGCTGATACGACAAAGGTCTGGTTAGTGTTCTGTTTTCTGCACTGTTTAATTTTTAACAAAAACAAAAAAAAATATATATTTAATGCTCATGTGTGTTTAATTCTCGTTCAGGGTCCCTCAGAATCTGTCATTAGTGGCTGTGTGTATCTGTGTGTTTGATTCATGAATCTGTTAATTTGGATTGAAAAAGAGGAGGAATGAGATTTATTAAAGCGTTAATATTAATTGTGATTGACTGAATTAACGATTGAATGCAGTCAAATGAGGAAATAGATGCAGTGTACACTAATGTTTAATTAAGTGATTTCAGGAAATCTTTAATGTTTTGGGCCGAGTTTGTACAGCCCATTGAGACTCACGGAGGTGTATAAAAAGGAGCATCTAGGGTTTTGGCGTTTTCCTCATCACCTTTGCGATTTCAATCCTGTGTCGATTAATCTCCTGCTCAAATCTCTCTCTCTCTCCATTCGATCAACGCTCTATCAACCATGAAGTCCATCTTTAGTGGTTTCCACTATGACTCCAGCTCAGATGAGGAGCTTCACACTCCACCGTCTTCGTTGCCTCCGCCCACTCCACATGCTCTGATCGATCCCGCAATGGTGGTTTACCAGCCTCGGGAGGAGTCTGTCACTGCATCACCGACTCGGGTGGATCAAGTCCCCTCACCTTCTCACAGGAACCAAGAGACCTGCGACTCCTCGTCTTCTCCGCCGAGAGAGGTGACTTCTCGATTTCCGGTGGTGGATCTTACTGGTGAAGCGCCTGTACCTGTCCTGCCGTCTCAAGGAGTCTCATCCCGTTTACACAAAAGACAACCGCCTGCTGATCTAGACAGTTGTGACTCCAAGCGCCCATCTCTCCACAAAGATAAGGGCACATCCACCACATCCCGAGGAGCTTCGTCAAAGGATTTCGATGCCAAACGGTTCATTTCCTCAGAAGCTGTTCGACGATATGGGTTCTTTGCCTCTCGAACGCTTGCTCCAGAGGTCTGTTATCCACTCGATGCTGCAGACAAGACTATAGAGTTCATAGACAACGCTGGGCTGCTTAAAACCGTTACTCAGATTAACTCGTACGACTCGGAGGTGGTCTATGAATTCTGGGCGAATCTTCCAATGGTCAAGATTGAGGGGGAGTCTGTCGACGTGCTCGTCCGAGACTGGGTCTATGAGTTCTCTCCAAGTCGTATCAATGCCCTGTCTGAAGTCTGTGGATGTGCGCGAACAAAGATTGCAGACGGCTGCGATTCTGGAGGAGGATCAGGCTCTGTTTCTCTCTGATGGAAGAGTCAAATCCTGCAAGCAGCTGGTGTCCACTGCAATTAAGAATCCGGTTATCAAGGATCTGCATCGGATCTGCTGTAGCAACTGGTTTCCCACGGTGAACACGGGGTACATCTCGACGAATAAGGCTCTGGTAATCTACATGATCATGCATGGGATCTCGTTTGATTTTGGACGGATGATCTACGATCAGATCATTCAACTAGGCTTGCAAGCTCAGTCTGGCTTCCGGTTGCCGTTTCCCAGCCTCATCTATCAGCTGTTGACTGCTCAGAGACCTGTTCCGAGTTTTTCATCAAAAGATGCAAAGAAGGCAAAGGGGAAGAAGATAGCATCCGTCCCTGTTGACCCTGTTTCTCCGAAAGGGTCATCTGCAGAGCGCAAAGCCATCCGGTTGGCAATCAAGATCCTGCAAGATGCCTTGAACGCTGGTAAGTAGTTTCTCACTTTGATGTTTGTTCCAGTTTTTTGGTTTAGTTTCTTGGTATTTTTGACTAAACTGTGCCAAACAAGCAGGGGGAGATGAGTTTGATTCAGAGGCCTGAGGGGGAGATTAAGCTATGGGGGAGCAGTTGTTATTGTTGCTCACTGTTTTTTTATTGATTTTATGTGTTTCTCCCCTGTTTAAAACTTGAGACTTGTTTGATTTTGTTTCTGTTTTGGCTTTGAACAATTTATTTTAACAAGTCTTTAATCGGTTAACCGTCTTGTGTTGATTGCTGGAATATTTTGCTAGTACGGTTGTGTTCTTGTCTTGGCTGTATTGTCTGTGCGTTTTCAGGTTTGATGCTGCGGTTGCTTGTGTGGCAAGATTCAGTCAAAAAGGGGGAGATTGTAAGTGCATCAGAGCTCTGAAGGTGACAGGAGCTTGCTGAAACAACCCTTCCCGTTTTTTTTTATTTTTAATACCTTAATTTACTAGTGGTCCCATACCCACTAACATCCTAGCATCAATCAATAACAGCGGATAAACAAATAAAACAATTTCCATTAAACCAAAAGAATTCCAACAATCAAACCAATAACCAATACATAAATCAAATAAATAATTAACCAACAACTAACATCCTACAATGTTCCATTGACCTAATCTAGCAACCTAACAACAGCTAGACCACAATCAATCAAGCCTCTAGAACATCCTCCTCCTCATCGCCTTTGATTCCACGATCACACTTTTCCTTTACCTGTACACCACAAACAACAATTGAGATGCGTAAGTATTATCACAAATACTTAGTGAGGTCATCCTCCCATCTACTAGGTTATACACACAAGCATATGAGAACCTCAAGTTTAAGCAAAACAAACAACACACAACAATACATCAAACCAGGAAAACAAGTCTCGGATAAGACTGGTATCGACCGATACCCAACGGTGTCGATCGATGCTTCAAGATCAAGTGCCGACCGATGCTCCTCAAACGGTACCCATCGATGCTACTCAACAATGGTGCCGACCGCTGCTCCTCAAAAGTGGTATCGATCGATGCCTCCTCTGCAGACACGATCTGCGCGAAACTCAGCGACGAACTCCGACTCCAATCAACCTAAAATCGACTCCAATCATGTCTAATCATCTCGGAATTCACTAGAAATCACACAAACAACGAAACCAACAACAGAACAACACAAACAGCAAAGAAAACACTCAAACAAGAGAGATCTCATGCTTAGATCAACCATGGTCAAGCACTCACCTTTTTCAAGAAGATTCTGACCAGCAAGAACGAATTCCCTCACTCCTAGCAAGCTTCTAGCTCCTTTCCAGCCTTAGATCTCTCAGGAACAGCAAGAAATCTCACCAAAACTCTCTCAAAACTCAAGAACACTTCTTATCTCTCTTCTCCACTCAAAAACGGCGAAACAACAAAAATAACACGACCCTAGGTCGTTTCCTTTCTCTAAAACTCGATTTTTAGGGATTTAATTGAACCAAACCGAACCAATTCGGCAATTAATCAAACCGGTCGAACCCAGAAATTAGTGGTATCGATCGATGCCACAAGGGTGTCGATCGATGCTACTCCCAAAATCACAAAATCTGGTTCGCGGATGTTACAATTCTCCCCCACCAATATGGATTCGTCCCCGAATCCCGCAATACCGTCCATCCTCCAAGGACCCTCGTGCCACCGTCAACATGGCCCGCACGTCCCCAGACCGGACTATACACCATCAGCCAAGGTTTCCCGCGCCACTGTCGCAACAGCCCGCACACCTCCGACCGACCCTCGAGGTCTCCCTCTAGCCAATATACTCGCATCATAACACTATTTGCTCACAACTCAGTGCTTCCCCCGTCCGTGGTCGCAACCAACGAATCATGCCGGCTCGCTATCAGGCCAACCACCTTAAGCTACGGCATCCAGGAAGTCACTCACACACACTCCCCCCGCTCTCGGGTCGCAACCCTCGAGACATACCGGCTCACTGCCGAGCCTCGGCTCACAGCTACGGTATCCAGGGAGTCTCACATATCCCGCTCTTGGGTCGTCACCCTCAAGCGCGCTCTCGGATCGTCATCCGAAGCAACATACCACTCCCACTCTCTGGCCACAAAGTCCATCGAGCTATCAGTATCACGTGAGTTGGGCCCACATGGCCTTGAGCAAAACAAATACTGATGCCAACGAGTATCTCCCGGCTAGATCTACCTCAATATTTCCACAAAACTTTCCTTCCTAGAAAACTTTCTAATTCTGGAAACTTTCCTTTTGTGGAGACTTCCTATTTATGGAAACTTTCCAAAAATAGAAACTCGAGCTATTTCGCTTTTCCCATGACAATCACAGTCAACATAAAGAAAAATACTCATCTTATTAATCTCAAAAATTGTCATAATCTTTACAATCTCAATGAAATTACATCAGAAAACCAAAAATACAATAACCGGAGCCATCAACCCGCATCCCGAACACCACCTCATCTTGATACTTAGTCGCACAACCAACCACCCCTAAGCGACCAAATATCAAGAGAGATGGGCTGGAATACTCCGTACCCGCTCCAGCCACGGACTACAACTCGGACCCGGCTAGACAAGCTCAAGTCGCGGTCTGCTTCTCAAACCACTTCTTAAACCTTGCCTTCATCCTCGCCTCGGGCTCCCAAGTCTGCTCCTCTACTCCATCACAGTCCCACAGGACTCTCATCAAAGGAATCTTTTTCTTCCGAAGTTCCTTAACTCTCCTCTCGAGCACCCTCAATGGTCTCGCCTCCAAAGTCATGTTAGGCTGAAGATCCTCAGGGATCTTAGCCAACAACTGATCACCCTCGTGAAGACACTTCCTCAGTATCGACACATGAAATACTTTGTGGAACGCACGCATAACCTCAGGCAACTCCAGCCTATATGCCACTGGTCCCACCCGCTCAACCACTCTGAACGGACCCATGTACCTCGGACTCAACTTAGTCTCTGTCAATGACCTGTTCGGACCCTGCAACATGGCCATCTTGAGGTACACTCTATCACCAACCTGAAACTCAAGATCCTTTCTCCTCCTATCAGCATAACTCTTCTGCCGATCCTGAGCCTCCTTCATGTTCAGCCTCAGAACCCGGATCTTCTCCGAGGTCTCCTGAACAAAATCTGCACCAAATATGCTCCTCTCCCCCACCTGAGTCCAACACAACGGTGTACGACACGGCCTCCCATACAAAGCCTCATAAGGAGCCATCCCAATACTAGCCTGGTAGCTGTTGTTATAAGCAAACTCCACCAAGCTCAAGTGATCTGCCCAATGTCCACCCCAATCCAGCACACACTTCCTCAATAAATCCTCCAAAATCTGGATCGTCCTCTCTGACTGACCGTCCGTCTGAGGATGATAGGCTGTACTCATATGCACCTTCGTGCCCATCTCCGCCTGAAACGCCCTCCAGAACACCGAAGTGAACTTGGAATCTCTATCAGACACAATACTAGCAGGCACACCATGCAATCTGACTATCTCCCTCACATACTTCTTGGCCAAAACCGCTGCTCCATCAGTTTTCTTGATAGTCAGAAAATGTGCAGACTTAGTCAAACGGTCCACAATGACCCAAATAGCATCAAACGTCCTCGACACAGGCAACCCTACCACGAAGTCCATCTTGATCAAATCCCACTTCCACTCAGGAATGGGCAAACTCTGAAGTAAACCTCCAGGAACCTGATGCTCCGCCTTCCCCAGCTGGCAAGTATCACACTTCGCCACCCAGTCAGCTACGTCCTTCTTCATCCCGACCCAGTGATAATACCGCTTGAGGTCACGGTACATCTTGGTCGCCCCTGGATGAATAGAGAACTTGCTCGAATGAGCCTCTCTCAGTATCTCCTGCCTCAAATCCTCACCCTTGGGCACACAGATCCGACCATGCACAAGGATAGTACCATTAGCAGAAACCTGATACTCTGCACCTGCAGCCTTAGAGGCATTCATCAGCCCCTCATCGCTCCCCTGAGCTAACCTCACCCTGCTCAACAAATACGCTCTATCAGGTGCCTCCAAACCCAAAGGTTCCTGTGAGATAGCACACAAACTCAATGCACTGATCTCACCTACCAATGCCTCCATATCCTGCTCCTGAGCCGAAGCCACCCGCTTCCGACTCAAGGCATCTGCAACCAAATTAGCTTTACCAGGATGGTAAGCTATATCCAGATCATAATCTGCTACTAACTCCATCCAACGCCTCTGCCTCAAATTCAGCTCAGGCTGAGTAAAAATGTACTTCAGACACTTGTGATCTGTAAACACCTGCACCTTCCCACCATACAGATAGGATCTCCAAATCTTAAGAGCAAAGATCACTGCTGCCATCTCCAAATCATGAGTAGGATAATTAGCTTCATGCTTCCGCAACTGCCGCGAAGCATAGGCTATAACCTTCCCCTGCTGCATAAGTACACAACCCAACCCCACTCTAGAAGCGTCTGTATACACAACATAAGGCTCGTCCTGCTCAAGCAGTGCTAACACCGGCGTGGTAGTCAACATCTGCTTGAGACTTGCAAAACTTGCCTCACACTCTGGTGACCACACAAATGGGACATCCTTCCCTGTAAGCTTAGTCATCGGCTGTGCCATACTCGCAAAACCCCGAACAAACCTCCTGTAGTAACCTGCTAACCCCATAAAACTCCGAATCTCAGTGGCACTCTGCGGCCTCGGCCACTCCCTGATGGACTGAATCTTCTCTGGATCCACTGAAACTCCCTCTGCAGAAACAATGTGTCCTAAGAACCCCATCTCACGCTGCCAGAAACTGCACTTGCTCAACTTAGCAAACAACTTCTGCTCCCGCAGCTTCTCCAACACTGCTCTCAGATGTACTGCATGCTCCTCAGGACTCTTAGAATATACCAGGATGTCGTCGATGAAAATGATGACTGACACGTCCAAACTCCTGGAACACGCTGTTCATCAATCTCATAAACGCAGCTGGCGCATTTGTCAACCCAAACGGCATCACCACAAACTCGTAGTGTCCATACCTCGTCCTGAAGGCTGTCTTCCTCACATCTGCCTCATGTATAGGAATCTGATGATATCCTGATGCCAAATCGATCTTGGAGAACCAAGTAGCACCCCTCAACTGATCCAACAACTCATCAATCCTCGGGAGAGGGTACTTGTTCTTCACAGTAACTCGGTTCAAACCCCGATAGTCAATACTCAACCGAAAACTCCCATCCTTCTTCTTAACAAACAACACCGGAGCTCCCCACGGTGAACAACTAGGACGGATAAAACCCTTGCCCAACAAATCCTCCAGCTGCTTCTTCAGCTCGACATCTCTGCTGGAGCCATCCTGTAAGGAGCCTTGGATAACGGCATCGTCCCCGGTTCCAGCTCAATAGTAAAAGGATCCGACCGAGATGGTGGTAATCCCCGCAATGACTGGAACACATCCTCAAAGTCCTCCACAACCGGAATACCGCTAACCGTAGACTTCCCCACTGACTCTGGCATAGAGATAGTAACCAGATAAGCCTCACGGCCCTTCTCGATCATCTTCCCGCCTGAACGGCTGAGATCACGAGACTCCCGAAGTCGGCCTAATACCCTGAAAACCAACTTCCCTCCTGGACGCTCAAACTCCACTCTACCCCGGTAGCAATCCAAATGCACCTTGTACCGATGCAACCAATCCATACCAAGAATGACATCATATAACTCCACTGGACTGATAAGCAAATCCGCTGGTCACGACTTTCCTGCGATCTGAATATCAACTCCTCCAGCTCGTCCAATAACCCTCAGGAACTTTCCTCCCGCACACTCCTGAACGCTCCCAGAATCCCTCCGATCCCCGCACTCTCGGCACACTCTGGAGTAATGAAGCTATGAGAAGCTCCATAATCAAACATAACATGGGACTTAAACCCGCCCACCAACAAGGTCCCTACACAAACCTCATATGTTGAGAACCTAACACTTGACCACAAGCAAAAACAAATATAATCTGAACTATTGAATTAACCAAGTTCGAATCTCAGAAATTATACCTGTGATCGCTCCTGCACTAGTGCCACCGGGCTCCTGGGTCGAATACACCTGAGACGTCGGCTCGATCCAACCCATCGGCTGCACACCGTGCTGCACAACCTGCTGCATCCCTGGCTGAGCTCCAGCCTGCAACACTGCTACTGCCCTCTGCTGCAACTTGGGACAACGAGGCTTGATATGCCCCGTCTCTCTGCAGTAGTAACACACTCGAGTATCTGCCCGCGGCTCCGTCATCGCCCGCTGCTCTGTCACTGCCCGCTGCTCACCTCTCTGTGGACAGCTAGTCACCTTGTGGTCCCTGCTACCACACCCAAAGCATCTCGCACCCCCATGCCTCGATCTCTGCATGACATCAAACTTCCGCTTCTGCCCTTGCGCAGGCTTGCCGCCCTTGCTAGGAACAGAAGACGGCTGGGACTGCTGTGGCTGCACTGAAGAACTGACCACAACCACCTGTGACCTCAAGTCGTCCTCTATCCCAGCTGCAACCTCAACCAACTCCGCTCTCGTAGCATAACTCCTCACTCTGCACCGAGTCCTCAAATCATCCCGCAGAGCCAACAAAAACCTCCGCACCTGAGCCGCCTCTGGCTCCCATGCCCTGCCTGCATACCCCACAAGCCGACTGAACTCTGCATCCAGCTCCCGCACTGTACGGTCTCCCTGAGTCAACCCCAAGAACTGTGCCTCCATGCGATCAAGAGCCTCATGAGGAAAATACTTGGAGTTAAACTCCCTCACAAAATCTCCCCAAGACATACCCTGCTGCACCCTCCGTGCTGTCACCGACCTCCACCACACACGTGCATCTCCTGACAAGTAAAATACTGCCAGATCCACCCTGTACCGGTCGGGACACCTAAGCGAAAGGAAAATATCCTCCATCCGCTCTCTCCACTCATCCGCTACACTCGGATCGGTACTCCCCGAGAAATACCCTGCTCCCACATGCCGCAGCTGCTCCATCATCCGAACATACTGAGCATCCACTACCTCGGCTCCCGGCTGCACACCTGCCTGCAAACCCGCTGCAGGCTGCACCACTGGAACCTGTCCACCACCCACTGGCGGCACTACTGGATCCTGCCCACCAACCACTGGCGGCACTACTGGATCCTGCCCACCAACCACTGGCGGCACAACTGCTGGAAGTCGCTGCAAAGCCTGAGCTACCTGAGCTAGCAAGTCTATCAAGACATCCTCCCTGCCTGGAGCACCTCCTGCTGCAACCCCCACACCCGGGGCAACACCGTGACCGAAACCGGGCCCATCCGCCCTGCCGTCACCCAAACCAGCCTGGTCTCCAGACACACTAGGATGAACCTGTGACTCTGCCACCTCCTCACTGGCCATGCTCTGGGCTACACTCACACTGGCCTCAGGAACCTGACCTCGTCCCCGACCACGACCACGACCCCGACCACGCCCACGACCACGACCGCGACCAACAGCACCCCCACCTCTAACCATCTGTATCATCCAAGAACAGAAGGCTAAGCAAACAATAAAACTCATACACAAAAACACAACTTACCGTGGAATCAAAAAACAGGCTCGAAGAGGATGTTCTAGGACTTCATGCCACACACAATTGCCATTCACACAATCAACTATAGCATGGAATCCTAAACATTAACAGCAAAAGCACAATGAACCCTAGACCTAGAACCGTAAGGGCTCTGATACCAAAATGAAACAAACCTTCCCGTTTTTTTTTTTTTTAATACCTTAATTTACTAGTGGTCCCATACCCACTAACATCCTAGCATCAATCAATAACAGCGGATAAACAAATAAAACAATTTCCATTAAACCAAAAGAATTCCAACAATCAAACCAATAACCAATACATAAATCAAATAAAGAATTAACCAACAACTAACATCCTACAATGTTCCATTGACCTAATCTAGCAACCTAACAACAGCTAGACCACAATCAATCAAGCCTCTAGAACATCCTCCTCCTCATCGCCTTTGATTCCACGATCACACTTTTCCTTTACCTGCACACCACAAACAACAATTGAGATGCGTAAGTATTATCACAAATACTTAGTGAGGCCATCCTCCCATCTACTAGGTTATACACACAAGCATATGAGAACCTCAAGTTTAAGCAAAACAAACAACACACAACAATACATCAAACCAGGAAAACAAGTCTCGGATAAGACTGGTATCGACCGATGCCCAACGGTGTCGATCGATGCTTCAAGATCAAGTGCCAACCGATGCTCCTCAAACGGTACCCATCGATGCTACTCAACAATGGTGCCGACCGATGCTCCTCAAAAGTGGTATCGATCGATGCCTCCTCTGCAGACACGATCTGCGTGAAACTCAGCAACGAACTCCGACTCCAATCAACCCAAAATCGACTCCAATCGTGTCTAATCATCTCGGAATTCACTAGAAATCACACAAACAACGAAACCAACAACAGAACAACACAAACAGCAAAGAAAACACTCAAACAAGAGAGATCTCATGCTTAGATCAACCATGGTCAAGCACTCACCTTTTTCAAGAAGATTCTAACCAGCAAGAACGAATTCCCTCACTCCTAGCAAGCTTCTAGCTCCTTCCCAGCCTTAGATCTCTCAGGAACAGCAAGAAATCTCACCAAAACTCTCTCAAAACTCAAGAACACTTCTTATCTCTCTTCTCCACTCAAAAACGGCGAAACAACAAAAATAACACGACCCTAGGTCGTTTCCTTTCTCTAAAACTCGATTTTTAGGGATTTAATTGAACCAAACCGAACCAATTCGGCAATTAATCAAACCGGTCGAACCCAGAAATTAGTGGTATCGATCGATGCCACAAGGGTATCGATCGATGCTACTCCCAAAATCACAAAATCTGGTTCGCGGATGTTACACTTGCGAAGTGTCTCAGAGTGCTGATATGCTGACATGGCAGATGTGCTGACGTGGAAGAAGATTATGGAAGTCGTGATAAGAAGCGTGAAGAGGAAGGTAGAAGAAGATTAAGATATACACGAAGATATTGAGGGTATATTTGATCGAGAGTATTAAGGGGAGGATATTTCTTAGTATAAGGAATATTTCCTTTTAGTTAGGGATTCACAAAGATCTAGGTTAGAGATCGTGTGTGAAGGGTTTAAAGAGACGAGGGCTAGCCGCAAAAAGAGTTAGCACTCGTGGAAAAAAGTTTGAGAGATTTGTAAACCTTCAAGCAAACAAAAAGAGCTTTGAAGGTGAGTGTGTTTTACTCTTTTAGATCTACACAGGATGTTGTGATAGATAGACAAGAGAATAGGCTTAGATTCATAACTTGTAAAATGGAGTTTTTATAAGTTTGAATAAAAGCGTTTGCTTGGCGCATTTCCAAACAGTTTAAGTGATTTGTTGTCCTCTATACCTTTACAAATGTTTGAGGCTTTGAGCCGGACACGTTTGTAACAATCTATAAGTTTCTCAAAAATAAGCATCACAAGTAGACTAATTCAAATTAGTTAAGTCTTATATGTTTTGTTTATTGAGAAGATGTTTACATATCGTTGATGTAGAAAACGGCGTTTTCACGGCAACCCAAAGAAGTCGTCAAAATTTGACTTCTTATTTATCTATTCACCCAACGTTTGATTTTGTCTTGCTTCAATTTTTATATATACATGTACACTACTTGTAGACATGGGAGGGAGAAGAACAATATATGATCATGAAGAAAACAACTACACAAACTTTTCTTCTTCTGTGCTTGCTATGTCTATCGTTTCAGGTTCGTGTCCACCAAGGTTAGTCTCTTCTTCTTCTTCTTCTTCTTTTGTAACGTTTTAATTGGTTAAACGAGACAATTAATGGATTCCCAATTTCACATTTAGGATATAATTTTGAGATGTAGGGTTTAGTATTTTGAATTTAGGATTTAATTTTAAATGATTAATTGTTGTTATTTTTGGAATTTTAGAGATGTTGCGCTAAGTTTAGAAAAAAAACTAATGTTGGTGCTATTTTTGAGAATCTCCTTTGATACAAACTGATTAGTTCGTGCCTATTATTACAACCATTTGAATAATAACCAAAACCCTTTGATTTTCATTTTGGTTAATGTGTGTTAAAAGCAGCTGAGCCTGCGATATGCGTAAATCCCTCCCCACCATGTGGAGGTTCTCCTAGAAGTGAAGCTACGAATGATGAAAAGCCTTGTAAAACTATTTCAAGACCACCTCCTCCTCGAAATTGCTAACAACATTGAGCTTTCAAAAGAATCCCACCACAGATATAATAACATCAATGTATTGTTTATTAACCATATCTTCCAAGACTAATTTGTTTGCAAGCTGTGCAAACGATATCACTTAACTTATGCCTTATCATCATTTCTTTCCAAAATTTTATGTATATTGGTCCCAAAAAAAAGAGAGATAATACTTAATAATGATATATGTATCGCTACTTGTAAAACTCATGCACCTATATGATTGATTTAAACAATTGAAAACCATATAAGCCTCATCATAACATATAATTTGTCTTTGTAGATGTCATATTTATTGAGATGGGATATTATGATTGTGCCGTGACTCGATCGTGAAGGGGCTCTAAGGATTTTATTTGGTGCAGACGTTAACATGTGACCAACTTTGATCAAACATTCATGTCGAAAAGTGATCAATTTGAAAACCTTTGTTTATATAAAGACAATGTAACCAAAATGAAAAATCAAAGGGTTTTTAACCTTTCTATCTATATATTTATCCTTGCAATCACTAGAAGGCAAACTCTTGAAACAAATGTAACAGAGACTGATATCTTATTATTAATTATAGAACTATTCTTAACACCTATTAGTCTATCACATAACCAGCAAGGCAATTTACTTACCCACACCAATCTAAAAGGAGGTTATCAATTCTAGAGGCGAGGATAGCGAAAGCGGCCTTTCTTCTTCAAGAACTCTGGGATCTTTATTGAACCGCCTTCAGGGAAAGATGAAGAAAGACGTCTTGTTTCCTGCTTAGCAAGGACTTCAAGAAGGACGTATTTTCATATAGAGTTTAGATATATGAAAGATCGAATAGTACTTGTAACATTTGCTGTAAGAATCGAGTACATGTTGTGTGTCAAAAGGAGACAAGTTAATAACTAATTTCCAACGGTGAATGCTTTCAAAGACTTTTTACCTAAAATATATGCGAACCTCCAAAAGTCTTGCATCCGTAATTTTTCAGCTAGGTTCATAATATTGGAATTTTTAGTGAAGTCTTTATTTATTTAATTCAGAAGATATTACATAGCTGATGTACCCAACCGCGTTGTTGTAGCTGCAACAAGTACAACCAACCTGAAACTAGAATACTAGATACCACATGCTCTTGCACTGTGGGTTTAGTACTCAAACCTGGAATCTAGTTCAATTCATACATAATAGTTACATACATTGCCAGAAGTGAATTAACATATACTTGGAGAGTAGCTAAAATGAAATTCAAAGGGCTCATGAAATATACAGGAGTATGTACAGGACCTTAATATCCATTTTATCCAATTGCAGTTACTACAAGGTAGAATTCTTGAGACAAGTGTGACCCAGACTGAGACACTGGAGTATGTATGTACAAAAGCATATCGTAACAAAGGTAATAGTTATTAGTCATGGAGGTAACAACAAATAATTATTTACAAAGGTAACAACAAATAAGGGCAAAGGTTTTAAAATAAAAGTCAAAAACATAGCGCTAAGGAAAAAAAACAAATACATCCTTGCAACTTGCAAGCTCCTTTTGGCCTTTGCCGGGCAAAGTTTGCCCCCTTAAGGTTCATGAAGTTAGTATTGAGTAGTCACATGTATATAGTATAAAGTTTTAACCTACGAAATATCTGGAAGACTGGAACCTCCAAAAGTCTTTGCATCGATCCGAAATTACACAGCTAGGTTCATAAGATGGAACTTTAGTGAAGTGTTTATACCCTACATTTTTTTTTCTATAAAAACCGCGTCGTTTTCTATAGAAGATAACAAGTTGACGTAGTTTGACACTTCAAAGACTTATATATCCACCATACGTTTGATTTTGTTTGCTTTCCAAACTCTCTCTATATATACATTTGTAGTCGACAAGTGAGAGAGGAATACAAATGACAATGAAGAAAATAACACTAGCTTTTCTTCTTCTAACTCTACTTCATATATTTCTATGTCTATCTTTTCAGGTTTCTGTCACAGAGGCTCGATTCCGTGTGGGCGCATCTCCCTCCATACCATGTGGAGCTGCTCCTATGGCAAGTCGTCATGCTACGCTTACAGGGATATATAAAAGGGTTTGTAAGAGACCTAAAAGAGCTCGAAAAAGACCTCCTCTCGTATAGGTTCGCGATTAATATGAATTATCACAGTCACGTTCAACCCCCTCATCGACACCACACCAGCCATCCACTCGCAAGACACTTACCTTTCACTATGGTTTCCTAAGTTTCAACAATTCTAGCTCCAGTTTTACCTTTTTTTTTGTTTTCTTGTTTTTTCTCCATTTTTACCTTACTCCTCTCCTCTACTCTACTCTATTACTTAAAGTGCTCCAGGTAAAATGGGTGTTTGTTCTCACCATCCTCTAGCACTATAATAATCTTGTATTTGCTTGTATTATCATATTTGACTTTTGCATGAGTATTCTTGTTTGATCTAATATGGTTTTCTCTTTTAATTTCTTTGTTTATGTGAATCAAACATTCATATATACATAAATTACACAGGGAAGACCAAAATGAGAAAAATAAAAAATCAAAGGGGTCATGAAATATGATGGCGTATGTACAAAGCAAAGTAGACATTTGAAACTTTTATCCATTTATCTAATTGCATTTATACTACAAGGTAAACTCTTGAATCAAGTGTGACAGACCGAGATATATAAATAGCATTTTTATTAGTACACATTCTTGTTATTTGTATATAATCAACAATAAAACATTTCTAACACCTATTAAAGAATCACCAGACAACTTACTAACCCACCATTCGTATAAAGTGATCAAAAGTGGGTCTAGAGTCGAGGATAGCGAGAGCGACCTTTCTTCTTCAAGAACTCTGGGATCTCTATGGAACTGCCTTCAGCGAAGGATGAAGAAGGACGTCTTGTTACTCCCATTGGTGCATCCGCTTGTGTCTTCTGTATTTTCAGAGTTAAGAAATATCACCATCGGATTCTTGTAAGATTTGATGTAAGAATCAAGTACGTTGTGTGTCAAGAGGAAGACAACTGAATACCTGAAGTGGCCTCCCTTCTCCTTCTTCTTGGCGTTTGAAGCCGGTTGCTATTAGCGTAATACTTATCTGACAGCAAGAAAAAGTTTGGTATCACAGATAATTATAAGTTAGATCAAATTCCAAGAAAGAAGAATACTTACTTGACCACTATAGGATGGATCTACCACTGCGCCAAATATAAGGTTGGCTGTTGGATCAACGAGGTCGTAAATCACTTCTGCAGCAGCATTTACCTGCAAATCGTTTCCCCAAGATTCAAAATAAGCATCTCAGCATCATAAATAACATGGGATTTCAGCTTTGTTCTGAAAATTTTCCAGGGAAGAAACCAAGGGATATCTAAGGAAAGGATATGGACTTGAAACGTAGGGAGGGAGAAAGAACCTCGAATAGTGTTAAGTCACTTCCACCGGTTATGTTCCAAACAATTCCAGTGGCTCTTTCAATGCCAATATCTAACAAAGGTGATTGTATCGCGTTTAATGCAGCATCTCTTGCTCGTGTCTTTCCTGCTCGAATGACAGTTTAACATGAAAGAGTGAACATGATGATGGTACCAAAACATTGCACCCATATAGTTCAAGTTTAGGATTTCCCTGAATATATCACAATGTACATATGCTAGAGCTACATGGACTATCATTTGGTAATGTTTAGTAGACCAAACACTATTATACATATACTAGTTCCTTTGTCACCGTTAAAGCATACTAAAACTGTAGTCCGATTAATCTACTCAGCTACATTTATGCAGCAAATAGAGCCCATTAACAAAAAAGCTTCAAATCTAAAGACCACTCTACTCTTACCAGTTGCAGTTCCTATTCCCATCAATGAAGAACCTGCATTTGCCATTATAGCTCTCACATCAGCAAAATCCACATTGACCAACCCAGGAATCTGCAATGCAAGGAAAAATGTCAGCTGTTAGACATTTTATACAAACAAGGATGCCAAAGGCAACAGATACATTAAAAAAGTCATATACCGTAATGATATCCGATATTCCACGGACTCCTTGACGAAGTATATCATCAGCCAGATTAAATGCTTCTGTAACTGGAGTAGACTGAGAGACTGCTGCGAGTAACTTGTCATTTGGAATAACAATGAGAGTGTCAACATTCTCTCTGAGAGCTGCAATCCCTTCCTGAGCCTGGACTGCTCTTCTCCGTCCCTCAAAAGAGAAAGGCGTAGTGACAATACCAACCGTCAAGATACCCATAGCTTTTGCAACCCCTGCAATTATAGGAGCCCCTCCAGTGCCAGTTCCACCTCCCATTCCAGCCTATCAAAATAACAAAAAAAATTAGCTATCTATCCTCAAGGAGTGAACTTAAAGATCTGATCTTTACAGTAAAGAGCTTGTTTGACATACAGTGACAAAAACCATATCAGAACCATAAAGAGCTTCTTCAATAGCTGTTTTGCTTTCAGTGGCAGCATTCATACCAATCTCTGGATTCCCACCAGCACCTAAACCCCTAGTCAACTCCTTTCCAATCTGTAACCTATTGTCTGGGAAAACAGGAGACATCCTCATCGCTTGAATATCAGTATTCACAATCCAAAACTCAACACCAAGCATCTCACTCTCAATCATGCGATTCACAGCGTTTGAACCACCACCTCCAACGCCTATAACTTTAATCCGTGCCTCGTTGTAAGTGTTTGGAGTAGATAACTCATCCAAATCCTCAGTAATGGGTCCACTGGTGGTAGTTTCTTTTCTTGGATTGAGCATGGATATCTCAGGGTGGAGGTTCAAGAAAGAGTCTTGACTTTGGAAATGGCTAGGACTATGAGAATTCAAAGAGTTCCTGATTGAAAAGGACTCTGATTTATGACCAGCAGCAACAACAACAACACGGTTTCTCTTACCTTCAGTCATTCTTAAGCAACCAGCTCCCCTGGTGCCTAGATGATTATCTGGTAATACACTTTTTCTAAGAACAGTGAGAACCCGAGAATCCGGAGGAGTTAAACAGGGGGAACCATAAGCTGCCATGTTGAGACCTACAGAACCAACCAATCTAATTTGTCTAAAACTCCAATAGAACGGCCGGTTTATGCTAACAGAGACCTGTTCAAGAGACAAGAAGTCAACCTTAAGTCGCATTCTACACTACTGTAATCGGAACCCAGTTGCATCTGGATCACGTTTATAGAAGCTAAGATATTTATCAATGAACAATTAGAGAGTAAGCGATTACAAAGATCAATGAAACGATTCGGTCATTCACAACCTTTTCATCGAGTTCAAAAGTAAAATCAGTAGCATCAACGCTTCAATTTTAAAAGCATTCATTTTGAATCAGAAAGATAACAATTTGCGCGTAGTGCTATCACAAAGTCACGAAATTGGCGAGATTTCCAAGATTTTGTATGACAGTACACGAATATAAAAAAAAAAAAAAAAAAAAAAAAAAAAAGCTAAGACATTTCTGTGATTTGGCAACAGCAAAATCCAGCGGAAAAGAAATTAAAAAAGTGCACATGTAACAATGTAAAGAGAGCAAGAGAACCTTCGAGTTGTAGTAGTAGTTGCAGCAGCATAAGAATTTTCAAAATCTGAATTTGGAGAGCTTACAAAGAAGAAAAAGATGGAAACTAGTACTACAATGGGAGGGTTTTTTTGGTGTTTTCTGGGATTGGATGGAATCTTCTTTCTCAATCACATAAATGGGATTATGAATTTTGATTTTGCTGTTTTGGCTTTTTTACGTCAATTGATTTTGCTCCCTAATCTTTTTTCAGTAAACAAAGTCATCTGTTCAGTTGGCAAGTGAGGAAAACGTTTGCCGACCCCGACGGGAAGAGGATGAAGACAAAATTAAAAATGTAAGGTTTAAGAGATATCGACCTCAAATTCTCACTTAAAGCCCATATTATCTTTCGGGCCTTATTAAAGATTTTTGCATGACTAAACAAAGTGCTTGATGTGGATTGTTAATCTCTGCATTTTTTTTTTTTTTTTTTTTAATGTTTGGCTTAAGTTCGATTCGAGTCAAATAACTCAACTGTTGTTGTGTTCTTCTCAACAACTTAGAAATAATGTTGAAACAAACAAAGGAGTTCAGCCAAAAACTCTCTCATCACATCCTTTCCTGTACTTTTTTATAAGCATTCCAAATTTCACCTCCATACTTCACCCTGAAACCCTTAACAACATATTCGAGCCAACACACTCTTATCTTTCTCCGATTGCTATAGAAATTGCGCTGGATGATGAAAAGTTTATCTCTAATAGTTTCTCTCACCTATAGAACTACTGTATGTCAAACCAAAACTACTCACACACACTTCCCTCTCACTTGTATATATATCATCATCGTAGTTGAAGCAGCCTAAGTGCTAAATGTATAATCAAGACATGTTCCGACTTTCTACCCTAAACCCAAATGGCCTTTATTAAACAAGAAGCATTATAAACTCTTCTGAAAATCTATACTAAAACTACATTAGTTTACACATGTATGCTCATTCTTAGCATCACCATATCCAATTCAAAGAACAATTCATGGCAAGAAGCTGTCAAAGAGAACTACAAAAGGATGAACAGAACATAAAAGATTTCAACAGTAACTTCCTCTAACGTTATAAAAAAAACCTTTACAATGTCTCAGCTATTTCACCGCAAACACTTATAAGATTTAAACATTAAGCTACTCCGTAATGGCACCGGAAAGATGAACAAATCTATCCATATTCCGAAAGCAACGAATCAAAAGATAACAAGAAGAGAAAACAAAGTATAGATCAAGAAACAGGCGTAAGAAATCAAACCACGGTGCTCCTCTCCACCATCAGCAAGAGACACCACAAGATTAGAGCAAGCCCTAGTAGCCCACAACACAAACGCCGCAGCGATCACAAACCTAACCGGACCTGCACCTTGTGGCACGAACAATGACACCGCAGATAACATCACAACGGGAAGCAAAGAGTAACCAACTAAGCTCGTACAAGTATGAAGATTAAGATTCCCATTTCGACCAGCAAGCATATTGAACACAATGTACAAGAAGATAGACGAAACAACAACCCAACCAAGTATAACACCAAACTGAATCTTCCCAGCTAGCAATTGAAATAGGCAAAGCGCAAGGTACAAGAAGATCGGACCAGAGAGATCTGAATCTTTATGAACAGTCTTATTAATCCGGAAAGGGTTAAGAATCGATCTAGTCTTTTTCCAGATTTGATCTGGATGAATACCGAGTTCGTCGAGTAGAGGCTCCTCATCTTCGAACGAAGCGTAACCGCCGCCTCCACCGAAAGATGAAGAAGAAGCGATCGTTCCACCGAATGGTCCAGCTGGCGTTGACGAGGCGGCGGATGCGGCGTCAAATGACATGAATGGGATTGAGGATGAAGCGGAGGAAGGACGTGGTGGTTGGAAAGGAGCTGTGGGTACTCGGCGTTGTTGGAAATTTGCTCCGGCCGTAGATCCGCCGGAGAAATCAACCGGTGGAATTGCGAACTCCTTTGTCATCGTCCTTTCCCAAAATTTCAGATCTCGAATTCGAGTGTTAACTGTTTTCTCAATCGAATCCGACGAAACTATCCACGTTACTAGTAATTTGGGCCTTAGAGGCTTTGTTATAGCCCATTAAGTAATGGTTTTGTCTCAATAAGTGAATAACCCTGTGTATATAGTATTGCTTAACTGCTGATTAATTACAATTACGACTTAATTAATTATCTGATTATATTAGCAACAAAGTCGTTGTAGTATAGTGGTAAGTATTCCCGCCTGTCACGCGGGTGACCCGGGTTCGATCCCCGGCAACGGCGAATTTTTTTTTTATTTTACATACCATTTTAGTTTTGAGTCATTTTAGAGAGTTTGTATAATCAATGCTCATATACATGCTGGAAAGTTGCCTTTTTAGCTTATAAATGTATTCAAAGTTGCCACTTGCCAACAACAAAATAAATCAAAGTAATAATTTCTTCTCTAATCTTTAAACTATTGTGTAAGTAGTTTTGTTCTGTTTTTTGTTTTTATTTGTGTTGTTGTCAGAGTTGAAGTTTTACTCCGAAGAGCAAAGTTAGAGAAGAACACATGCAAAAATATAATTGCATTTGTTGAGGGTCAAAGATATTGTAGTATTTGTACATCGTCATCGTAACTCTAAGCCTATAAACATTATTGTCCGATATCATTACCTTATAGGTCTCTCTCAGTTCATAAAATAACATAGTGAGAACCATATAATAATGATTGTAGAAATTGAAAAAACCAGAGGTCCATAATTAATTCTGACGTCAGATGATGATGCCTTCCTTGCATGGTCTTCCAAAGAGATTTGGAGTAATCATAAAACGGACATCTCTAAAATTAAGATTTCAAAGTTGACTTCGAGTTTTGCCTTGTTCCTATGATTTATGATGATGATGATGATTCGAATTCATTTCAGCCAATTGTATCATGATGGTTCTTCTTGGCCTCGATATTAATTTTTCATACAAACACTTGAGTTCGATGCGACATCTTTCTTGTTATATTTCCTCTAACACATTTTGAAGAACATACCAAACATAGTAGCTAGTATTGTGATTTTGTACACATAAACCAATTGCCATTAAAATATAATGTCTTAGATTTAATAAACTAATGGTGAAATCTAGACCCAAACATCAAGGATACACTCCAAATTGGTATGTCAATAATTTAATCAAAGCCAATATAATAAGTTAAGAATCCGATTATGGTAGTCCAAAATCCAAATACTAAAATGTCAAATGAAATGCAAAAAAAAAAAAAAAAGAAGATATATTATTGAAGATGTGAAACGCTGTGACATGATGTTTAAGGGAGTAGGAGTAGAAAAAAACAGAAGTCAAATAAGATCAGAACTCGTAGTTTAAGTTTTTTTCAAACAAAAATGAATAGTCCTTTGACTAATAAAATTAATAGGGAGGGTGATGACGTCACATAGAATCCGAATGAAAAGCCTCTTGTCTCATCCTCTGCTGCACAGAGCCGCTTGAATCTCATGACACCTTTAATAGTATAAAGTATAAACTAGTTTTAAATATTTGGAAAAAGTTAATTAATTTTTTACATATTTAAAACCTGATATGTGTAAAATTCTAGATGACTAGGTTTTGTTCTATTTTAGTTTTGAATCTAAATAAACAAACATAAAACTGGGCATTAACAAGTTTAGCTCAACTGCTTAGAGCTATACTATTTTGATACTTATCCAATCTTCTCAGTGTTATTGTTGTTGGAGATAAAAGATTTATGTATAGATATGTTACCAATAGTATGATATTATCAACAACTTGTTTGAACCATAATAATTAAAAATGTTCAGGTGCACATGGCATAATAATTAAATCATTTCAACTTAGGATGTTAGGATAAAACTTTCATCACGTGACTTGAACTTGCGAAACAACACTGTAGTGTCTACTACATTATACCACTATTGAAAATTACTTCACTGAAATTATATACATAAGTACAGTAGTGTTTGCTGAATTTGTATCAATTCAACTATTTTAGACGAAAATGGTCAAATATTTCTTTTTTTGGTGTAATGATATAGTTTTTTTTTTTTTTTTTTTTTTTTTTTTGACAAACAAGATCTTACTTTCATTCAACTAATCAAAGTAGCAATACAAACGGTGAAAGAGTTCAAAGCAGGACTTGCAAAAGGAACATAAACAACAGAGATAAAGGTAAAGAAGTCGACAATCATATCCAAGAGGTGTTGGAGATTTGAGCAGGTGAGCAACAAATCACAATCTAACTCTAGGTGAGTCAACGCCACATTCGCTGAAGCAGTGGGAGTGTGGTAGATGGTCCTTATCATTAAGACATTGGGACGTTTGCAGGACTTCCGTAGCCGAGAGACAAGAGGGTTTAATCTGCTCAGTGGCAAGGAATAGAGTGGATGTGGGGTTAAGGTCGGGCATGGTTTGCTTGAGAAGGTTTCGGTAACCACACTCCATGGAGCAAAGGTCATAATGCCGAAACTCTTCACGCTTTGATAAGGGGAAGGACACTTCCTGACTTTGTTGATATGATCTTGACAAGGGTTGGAGTGCAGGGAAAGTGTGGGAAGAAGAGTGGGAAGGTGTCGGTAACCTTCTCTTCTTGAAGAGAAGATCATAATGCCGAGCTTCCTAGAGCTTCCAGGTTCAGCACAGCTAATGCAGAGATACACTTGAGATAGTTCCGGGGGTAGCTGAGGCAAAGAGGTTAGATTCAAGAGGAACCGGTAACCACCGCAGCTCAGCAGAGGCGGGGTCATAATGCCGGTCCTCATTGATCTTTGGCAATCAAAGGTAAAGACTCTAAACATTTCTAAAGGCAGGGTTCTCAATGCAACTTCGCAACAACAGAGCATCAATGATTGATTATATTTCAACTGCAGTCTTCGGACAGTTGATTCTATAAATCGACACACAGATAAGCTACGGGAAGACGAGAGAAGCTTTGGAACAAACCTGGGTCGATGGGGAACAGAGATTAGGTCTCGGTTTCTTATCAAGATCTTACACAAATCCGGCGTCAACACAGAGCTCCTGTCCAACTGCAGCCAAGCAAACCACTTGGTGAGGGGATCTGGATCCAAGGAACAGAGAGATGACAAGGTTGACTTCAAGGGGAAGATGTGACAAAGACGATGAACAAGATTATAAGAGCGGTCTGGGGTCTCGAATTTGTCGTTGAGGGGCTGGAGACTCGTGAGAATCACCTCACTGTGAGAAACCACCGATTGAGACGGAGGGAGGGGGAGGTGGTGAAGCTGAAGCATGGCCGGAATTATTGAGAGGAGTCGCGGTGAACTTCCGGTACATTCACCGTTGGAACAGGCCGAAACTAGACTTACAAGACAGAGCAGAGAACGAAGAAGAAGAAACAGCTTCCCAGCGGCGCCGATCGGAACCGACGCCGCCGGAGAGAGGATCATCGGGAGTTGTGCCAGGGAGAGAAGCGGCTAGGGCGAACTCCACTATGTTCCTTTCATATCATGGAACTCTCTGTAGCTAAATGCCGTCGATATAGTTAAGGTTTATTCAATATTATTGAATACTGAATGCTTTCTAGGTTCAAGACTATAAAGAAATTGAATAACTTGTCCCCAATACATTTAACTGACTGATATGGACTTGACAATATTTGATAAAATAGAGAGCAAAAGGTACAAATGTTAGTCCAAGAATCAACCATATCCTAAAGTCCCAAACCCCACACAATAAGATCTTTAATTAACATAGAAAATAGAAACAAAAGTAAAAAATATGACTGAGAAGACTAACAGAGAGACACTGTCTTCTTGTAATAAAACAGAATCTTTCCTTTCATAATAACTACTACTACAGTACTACTGGATACTAGTTATCTTCCTACATTACACCAAACAAAATAAAACCAAAGAGAAAAAAAAGGCTGGGTCTTCTTTTTTTGTTCCTACGGATTCCAGATCTTTTTGCTCTAATGTCTTCTTGATTTGAAATCAAGATTATCCAGAAGCAGAGCTTGATTTGTTGTCATTGTTTGATCCATTAGGGTTCTTAGTTTTGGAGAGTTTCTGTTTGAGCTGAAACAAAAGCTGTTGATTCTCTTGGTTTAGAAGCTCAGCTTTCTTCCTTAGCCTCTCGTTCTCTTTCATTATGTAACAGTTTTCTACATACAGCTTCGAGTTTAGCCTCTCCATCTTTTTTTGCTTTCTTGCTACAAGAAAAAAACAAAATTATTATGAAAATTTGAAAGAAATCAAACAAAAGAGAAAAAGAGAGTAATGATAATATCAATAAAACCAAAGCTTGTGTTATGATGATTGTTCATGTTAAATCATTACAACACACATGGGTCGTGCAGCTTCACACGTCGGATGTGAATTACATTAGGAGAAAATTATTTGTCGCATTTATTTCGTTTTCATCCTAATAATGTGAATTTTTTCTTTCTATTACTTCTTTTTATGAATTCAATGATCAAAGATAGAAGAACATGATTATAAATTTGTATGGAGGATAAAAAAGATAAAGCTACGAAAGAAAAAATAATTGAAGTAAAAAGATAAAAAAAAAAAAAAGTAATCATGATGATATGCAGTAATTATAAATGTTTTTAACCTCTATGGACAGAGAAGAGTAATGATTATATTTGAAACGCGAGAAAAAAACAGAGTAAGCAACAAAACAAAGATGATGATCGTAGAGATACAAACTAATTTATTTATATAAGAAAAAAATCAAACAATTTTATTTTCTTTCGGTTGCCTCTATCTCGAAGGAAAGGATAAAGATTAAAACTTTCCATCATTGAGGAAAAAATTTAAAAGATAAAAAAAGTTTTGCTATTAGAACAAAAAAAAAGAAAGAAAATAATTAGTTTGTCTTCACGTTAGTTCTACGTGTGACGTTACTACATATACAGCTATTATTATCTTAACGTATGAACACAAAAGCAATAGTAAAGCACGAGAACGAAACAAACAGAGCATTTTGATAAGAACCCAACTTGTGGTTCACGAGTTTTGGGTGTGAGAACTCACGTAAAGCTTCTAGAAACAAACTAAGAGTAAGAGAGAGGAGAAGAAAAAGAAAAGGTTATACCTTTTGGGAAGGAGTGTTGAGAAGCAGAGTTAACGAAGAAGAAGGAGAGAGAGACGCTACGTTGTGTGTAAGTGTGGAAGGTAGAGGGACAAAGAGAACAAAGTGAGACACTGTCTGTTATATAGATCCCCAAAAGCTAAAGAGAGAGAGAGAGAGGAAGAGAAAGAACCTTCTCTCTCCTGACACAACAATCATGCATTGTGTTGTGTTTATGCATATATGGCGGCCGCGAGGAGAGAGAGAGAGAGAGAAGAGATTTGTTGCATATTGCGTCATGTGAATGATGATGATTTATTAAAGAGAAAGAAGTTAAAGAGAGAAAAACAAAAAAAAAAGGAGTTACTTGCTTGCTCTTCTTTCGAAATTGATCTTTAGGGATACATTTGTAATTTCGTCACACAAGTCCTCATGGGCTCTTCATCGTATTCATCCTCCAAACAGAAGATTCGTTCAAAGAACTAGAACCGAGGGTACTTTGGTAATGACACGAAGTGGTCAGTCAGAGAAGAGAAGAAGGGTAATATTGTCATTACGTATAGGAGGATTATGAGAGGCTACGTTATAGAAGGCCATCGACCTCTCTCTCTAAAAAAAAGATTCGCAATGATGGTAAAGATTGGTTCGAACCATCATCCTTCATGATTTCAATTTCAACCGTTTTGGACCATTTTTTTTTAAATGCTCTTCTTTATTACCCGGTTTGCTCACTCAATCTTACACTCCAACCATGCATAATTATGTTTTAGATTGTTTCCGAATACAAATATTTTTTTCGTTGTCAATTGTCATGTGTTGCTCTTAAATTTATTTTTGTCAAACATTCGTAATATAACGGAATATCGAAATGCAATTTTGCTTTTTGGTCATTTTTTGTTATTGTCTCAGCATTCCTTATATAGATAAAGATTGACATAATTATGATGGGAGAAAAAAGAGAAAGAAATCAATAATGAAGAGCAAGATGAGTGTTTGGACTTTGGGGGGGGGTAGAACCTACAAAAAAAAAAAAAACCATGGATCATAAGTGTTGTAGAACGTGAAGTATTTTATAAACAGTGAGGTGGTTGTTTGTGGATGTATTTATTATGAGTCTTTTTCTCGTAACTTTACGTGACTCCGTTTAAAACTCGTTCCTTTTGGTATTTGCAAAAGAAAAAAGGATGACTAAAATTTCACGTTATAAATAAAACTACTTTTGCTAGTGTGTGTATATCTATCTTGTACGGCTTCTTAAAAAACTTCTTTCACGGAATAAATTTGAGCAATTGTGTGCTGTTTCTTTTTAATGTTGATTGTAGAAGTTAAACAAAACTGAAAACACAATTAGTATTAAGTAGGTGTGTCTTGAAATGGAACTAAAGAAGTGGGTGCACTTACTTACACCAAAGGCAATGATTTTAAAAGTGAGGAGCTTCATTTCTTGCTGGCGTGTGCATTGTCGGTTCTCACCCTCATTGGGTCTATTTTAAACAAGCTGAGCTATCAAATCCCAAGTTTGGCAATTCGATTTGGTGTTGGTTTTATTTATAAAATGAAATGTAAATTTTTATAAAATACTTAGATACATTTGGTTTATCTATACATAGCGTACCCGGACTAATTTCTCACAAGCCAAAAAAGTTGAAAATTCAAAATAGTTAAATTAAACCAAAAAAAAAAAAATCGAATGTGTATGATTCATGTATCCCAACTCGTATCCAACCGAGTTTTATTTTCTAATGCTTTCCAGACTAATACTATCGATATCTGTTATTTAACATTTTGTTCTCTTGCTCCATAATCTAAAATAAAATATTTCTTTTACTTCTATACCAATCAATTTTCAAAAAACTAAGTTATTTAAATACTCGGTTTACTTTATCAGAGTAATGATAATGTTTGGTAGATAATAGCAATACTATTAAATTACATTCGGAGAAAACATACTTCCCTTTTATTAATTGGAATTTTTAATTATGTTCTCCTTTTGCTAATAAGCCTTTCCTCTTTTTTGTCTTTTGAACTTTATTTGTTTTATCGTGGTCGCCATCGTAAGGTTTAAAGTGCGTTCATATTACACTGCATGCAAACATTATCATTGCACATAGACGTTAAGAGCAAGTTGATTGGGGGTTCATATAAAGGATTTTTAAATTTTTTATGAATTAATTTTGTATTGTTTGGAATATAAGAACTCATGATCTTTTAGATAAAATTTTATATTCTATTGGTAGGTTTTTATTTTAAGTCTTTTATTTTTAAAAATATTATTTTTTTAAATTTAAAAAATTTAAATAGAATAGAATTGGTATAAATGTGTAAAAATTTAAGATTTTATAAAATTAGAAAATATTACATTTTAATTAATTTTTAAACTTAGAAAACATAATAAAAACATTAACATAAAACAAAAAAATTGCTCATTGAGCAGGAATGCAACATCACATACTGTTTCTCTTACCTGCAGGCTGCAAGTATCATCAAGAACAGTTGAGAACCAAACCAAATCTTACAAATAACAAGCACTGATAAAGAGATTAACATAAAACAAAACAAAGAACTGATAAAAAGGTTGATGAATCAATAACAAGAATTCTTCAAGGACAAAGGGATCGATGTTGGATCGGACTGACACAAACGCTTATAACGACCAACATTCATAAATAGTTTTTGTTATTGACAAGACCTTAAATGTACTTTTTGGATATTTGATGTTAAACAATGTTTTTGAAGGATAAGTAAAACGCAAAAGCTTATGCATCCAAACTCCTATCGCAAAAGTATAACAATTTTAATTACTTTCTGTTCTTTTTTAAACCAAGCAGAGTGATTAAACCAAAATAGCTTAGTGGTGAAGAGACTATCTTCTATTTGAAACATTGTTACACCTACAAACACCTTTGTGTTCTTCTAAGTAAGTTTAAGAGATAGAATCTGATACAAGGAGAAAAATAAACGACAGGGGGAGAAAATAGGGCTTGTTTATCTCTTCTTCTTGCCACCTTTGCCTGACTTTGAAGAAGTTCCAGAGCTTGCAGTTGGGGCCTGAGGTTCCTGCTTCTTCGCTTTCTGAGATTCCTGCTTCTTCACTCTCTCTGGATGTCTCGGTACCAACTCTGCAATGTTCTGCATCAGTTGCTTTCTTGCAAATATAAATCAACACGAGCACATCATATGTATGTAGGAAACAACTTGCAGGTAGACCCTTTAAGTGCAATGTTTAGCTACAATTACTCATTCTGCATGTTAGAAAAATCCAGCAATTTGGAAGCAACATTGTCAATGCATAGACATACACAAACATATCATAGGTCTTGCACTTAGCCAAAAAATGCTTGAAATAAACTTTTTCTATCTAGATTAATTCTGCATCTGAATCTGCCGTGATCATATGCAACGATACCAACCTAAGAAATTCAAAATATAACAAATGAACTGATAAAGAATGAAAGACATAATCAGATAAACTTAGCATAAGGTGATATTCCAGTAACAATAAACAATATCACAATCTATATTGTTGATGAATAACAAGCACTGATAAAGAGGTAGATAAATCATTATCCTCGTGTTGGGCATAGCAAAACACTTACCTTTACTTCTCGCACCAAGAATAATCGAAGCTGTTGATGCAGCAATTCCAAGAGCAATCGTCGAGACATCAGCTCTCACAAGCTGAACCACATCGTATATAGCTATGGTTGCACTAACCAAACAAACAAAAAGAACATCAAGTTAGATCATCTGAGCCAGAAACTAAACCCAATCAAACATTATTACAAACAAATCAAGATTATAACCTGAGGGAACCACCAGGGGAATTGATAAAGAGTTTGATATCTTTCTTAGGATCTTTCTCAAAGAAACACAACAACGTTTAAAGCCTCAATCTGTCGCTAATTCTTACTATCAGAATGAGAAACTTACCATTAGAGATAGGTTCAAGCTCCTCCGATTCAATCTCCTATGATTCCAATCGATTCAATCTCCTCCGATTGATTAGACTCCGAATTCAATCTCGTCCAAGTTCAATCTCATCCAAGTTCAATCTCCTTCAGACTCCTCCGATTCCATCTCCAACGATTCCGACCGATTGAGAGGTTTGCGACAGAGAGCGAGATAGAGAGGAAGAGAAAGAACACGATCGGACCAAAAAAATTTGTTCTCGATAAAATTATTTAACCAACCATGTGCTGACACGTCAGCATCTGTTATATGAAAATGAGTATACTAAATAAGGAGAGCTCTTCCTTTTTTCTTTTCTTTCTGATTTATTTTTTATCTACTTTTCCTTGAAATCTCTGTTAAAACCTCTGATAAACAAGGTCTAATGTTACATACATTATTTTATTTTTCTTTTTTGTTGGGAGGAGTTGAACAGAAATACTACAGATCCTTTTCTTATCTCTCATTTTTTTTCTTATTTTTTTGCAATGTTAACGTAAAAGTGGATTTCTTGAAAAAAAAACAATATTAGTAGATGACTATGAAATTAAAATAAATTAAGAAATTGACTTTATGTCAAATTCTTCTGCAACTAACTCTTTTGAAAGTAGGGTTAAGGTTAATAAATATCAAAATATTTTTTCGAATAATAGTAATTATCAAACTATATATTTGTGTAAAAAGGAATAAAAGGAAAAAGACAATCTAATGAATGGGAGTGAAATATAAAAATAGCAACGGTGAAGAAGATTATACTGATGATAATGTCGGCGGTGCTAAGAGCGAGAAAAGATAGAAAAAGCCATATGGGCAAAGAGAGAGGCCAGGTGAGAGTATGAATAAGGTTTGAAGCTTTGATGGGATGTCAAAAGTCATAATGAAGGTGAGTACATTGGCGGTGAATGTAGATATAGATATGGAGAAAGCACATATCCAAAGATAATGAGAGAAAATTTACGTGATTTTGAACAATAACATGAATTATGCTTTAAAAGCACATCATCATGAATTATGCTTTAAAAGCACATCATCTGTAAGAAATATGAAGTTACTTTTTGAAATACAATGTTTTATAGAAAAGATACATGTTAACCATAAAAACAACGTGATATATGTAATGAAAACACGACGTTACAAAAAAATATATATTATAATCAATTCCATAAAATTTGAAAAAAATACTGAGATGTGTTAGATATGAAAGACTTGAGGAAAACTAAGGATCTAGAGGCGTGGTGGTCGCCGTGAGGGAGGTGATCACTGGTCACAGAGGAGGTGATGATGGTTTCAAAGAAAACGGTGGTGGTGTTCTATCTCAAGCGTTGATCATGATGCAAAGATGTTCGATCATCCGAGGAATCCGGTGAAAGAGAAAAGATTTAATACATAAATCCAGTAAGAGCATGTTTATCAGGGGGTTGTAAGGGGGGTTCATAGATTTTAGGTGAGTTAAATTTAAATCAAAAGAAAAGGAAAATAAGAAGAGACTCTCTTATATTACAACCCCAAATCGTTCATAAGAGACTGTAACGTGTCCAATTTTCATTGGCCAACTGAAAAATAGAAAAGGGAAAAAAATATTTTGTTTCTCTCTTTCTCTCTTTCTCTCTTTCTCTCCCGATCAACTTCTCTCTTTCTCTCCCGTTCAAAGTCTCGATCCGAGAAAGGAAGATATGCATATCAAAGTCTCTCTTTCTCCTGATCAAAGTCTCGATTTGAATCGGCAGAGATCTTCTCGGAGGCGACTGTAGCGGTGGCGATTTGAAGAAGTAGGCGATTCAATCGGAAGAGATTGGATGAATTCGATTGAGAAGGTAAGTTTATCAGGGCATTAGTATTATTAGGGTTATTGAGTTTGGTTGCTTTAGATTAGGGTTGTTTGATGTTTTTTCTAGAAATTAGGGTTCTTGGTTTGTTCTTCAAAAATTAGGGTTCTTTGATCCGATTTGTAATGTTTGTGTTTAGTTTATGGTGGGTTGGTTGTAGTATTATCGGATTGATAAGTGATGGTTTAAAGGGATTAGGGTTCTTGAGAACCATGTAATCCGATTTGTAATGTTTGTGTTTAGTTTATGGTGGGTTTGTGTTTCTTAACCGATTGATAAGTGATGGTTTAAAGGAATTGTACTTTGCTTTATCTCACTTCTTTCCAAGTAAATCAAGGAATAGATTCCTTAAACTTTTACGAGTTGGTATTTGAAATTAATAGAAGGTGTTTCAAATCACAAGTTGCTGGATAGTGTTTTGCGTTTTGATGACTTGAAATAGCCTGCAAGTTATGTGTGAACTTATTGATCCATGATGAAAGTGTCTCACAAGATATAGCAGGCGATATCTTTTTGTTTTGGATTAACATTAATCATGTTGTCTGTTGCAAGTATTCACACTTGTAGATACAAGTGACGTGTATTAAACTCTTTTAGTATATGAAATTGTCTGCAGATGCGTGTAAAGTATATATGTCTATATTTTGCGTGTGTAAATGTAATCTTATGCAAATCAGTAACACATTTTATCTTTCTTGTTCTTGTCGTTGTATATCTGACAAGGCAAAATTACAGAAAATGAAGCAGGTGAAGAGAGGAGCAGAGCAGGCAGTGAAGTTTTGTCAAAGAAGAATCTGGAGAAAGCGTACAAAGAGTGGCTTCTGCCTCTTCGAACTGTTGTTAGCTGCACCATCGCTGAGAACGTCAAGGAGGATCACGGTCACGAATCTTCATTTGACAGTGTATGCCTTCTGAACCCAATTGAATCGGTTCTATATAGATGCATCGAGCTCGTGGAAGAAAAGTTGACGAGTCATGTGTAAAAAAACTAAACAATCGTGAGCACCGGCCACAATCCTGCTTATGTGTTAACGTTGGGTGTTACAAAAATTTCTGCGTGATGTTTTATTGACATTTCCCTGTAACTTTGGTTATTCCAAACTCAGTCGTGGCACTTTGATAGATCAAATCATATCTATAACAAAAGTTTTTATTGTCACACAAAACCATCTGAAACTTTTGATATTGAAATCTTACCGAACCATCAATAAAAATCTTAAAAATCTTTCAATAGTTATCTTTGAAATAATCCACCAAAGTTTTGAAATCTATCAAAATATTTTAAAACCGTTGTCTAAGATAACCGTCCTTGGTGAGCACGCTTTGTTTGACAATAAAAACTCAGTTTACTGAAGCGAATCAGGATCACCACTTCACCAGCGGATAAACAAAATGTCTCTGTTTCTCTCGAGACTCAGTTTACTGAAGCGAATCAAGATGATTTGATTAAGAATATTTGGGCAAAATTTGGAGCAAATCAGTATTAAAATTAATCATTCTTTTCATTTATAAATTGCATTTTGTTGTAATATGTATTAATATTTTTATTATGTTTTGTATGTTTGAAAATTAATTAAAATGCATTATTTTCTAATTTTATAAAATCTTAAATGTTTACACATTTATACCACTTTTATTCTAATTCAAATTTTATAATTTAAAAAAAAACAATATTTTCAAAAATAAGAGACCCAAATTAAGAACCTACCAATAAATGAGAAAATTTTATCTAAGAGATCATGGATTCTTATATTTAAAAAAACACACAATTAATTCATATTAAATTTAACAACCCCATAACTAAGAGACTACCGATAAACTTGGTCTAAGAGAAACAAATACATCACTGTTCCGACTAGACTTCCAACGCGAAGGCTAGAGTTGTGGAAACTGTTATTGGATGAGAGAGAATCAAGAGATAAGGTGACATTGATTGGGAAGACAGAAAGAAAGAAAAAGGGAGAAGGAGAAGTAAGTAATTTCGTAAGCATGTCCGACACAAACACATGCTCGTGGTTATTTCTTTCGTTATTTTCGATTTCATAGTTATCTACTATAAATACTCAAAAAAACACTACATATCTTATTATATAAAGTTTGATGTCAAAGCTACTCATTAACAAGATCGTGACACGTGTCAAATATATTGATTAGATATCGATACGTGTCAAAAGTTTTTTTTTAAAACGTAGTAGGACAGCTAATTATATTTTCCATTGTATGTTAATTATATTATACGTGTGTTCTCAATAAAATTTGACATGTGTAAACAAAAACTTAATTTATTAAGAATGTATATTAATCAATAAATAATGAATAACAAAGTTAAAAAGAAAAACATTAGTTATTTAACATAATTTTAGTCGGATATAAATTGTATTTATCGTTGTAATATAAATTTTTATTGTAAATAAGTACACAAAACCTTGAAAGAATAATGAACTTAAAAAGAAAAAATTTCAATACATGATGTGTATTAGTATAGTTTTACATGTTTTATTTTAAATTTTTTAATGCATGTAATAATATGAAAATCCTGGAAAAAAATAGAAAAATGAGTTTGTAGGAATGAATTTTTGGGTAATTGATGAAAATTGACAACAGTATTACTTATGAAATTATGACATATAAAAGAATAATATTTAGAATATTTTTGCATTTCAAAATTTTTTTGGATGTTAACCGATTTTTTTACTGATTTTTTTATTGTTAAATTTAAAATATTAACCAATATACATATTATCTCATATGATTCTCATATTATTTTTTAATTAAATCTTTAACTCTAATTCATGAAGAAGTGAATTATGGTTTTAAGATGACATAGATAGTTAAATGTGATTACTAAACTGAATGTCTAACGATGAAATTTATTTATGTATCAAAAAATTTTAAAAATTTTCAAATATTAATATGTATCATTTAATAAAAAAATTATTTAAGAATATTAGTAATATTTTTATGTCTGCTTTTATAATTTCAATACATATATTTATGTAATGTATATGTTAAAACATAAGATTATTGGGAATAAATTATAATTTATAGGAATGAATTTTCTGTTATATGATTAGAATGCCTCTATATATTTATATATTTTTTTATTTTATAAATTTTACTCATTTAAAATTGATTATGACATAAGGTAAAATTAGTACTTATGAGATAACAACATAACAAATATCTCTTAAATAGTGTTGATTCAGTTTTTTATTTGCGAATTATATTCTGTTAATTTATATTTGTATTCTAAATTCTTACTAAGATATAGATTTTATATGATGTATTAATTGTGTTTGATATAAAATATTTAGTTCTATGCATTAAGATGAACTGTATAATTAAACTTAAAATATGGTTTATTATGATGGTATAGATATTTGAATGGTACTCTCGGTCTTATAAGAGTTTTTGGATAAAAACACAAAGATTAATAAAAATAGATATTATTAAACTTCAACCAATAGAAAAATATACTGTATAATTCAAATAGTCATAAATTGTTATATTAATTAAATTATACATAGAATTGAGAAAATATTATAAAACATAATAAAAAAAGCCTTAAAACTCTTATATAATGGAATTGAGAGAGTATTAAAATAAAATACGAGAGGTTCATATTTAATATTAAAATATTACAAAACTGAATCTAAAAACATGTATATTACTAATTAATTATTTTTAATATTTGTTTTTTAATTTTTTCTGCGTAATAACGCATGGCTTTATCTAGTAGATATATACGGGTTATACCGTTATACGATTAAGTAGAGACACGCTACACTAGTGCTCCTTCCTTTGCAAGTGATACACATACACATTCTATCGCTTTATTTTCGGGTTGATAACGTAAATTAATAACTTATATTACCTTCATTTTACAAAAGGTGTTATTTCATGTAAATTTTTTACAAAAGGTGTTATTTCAAATTACACTAGTCCGACAAAAATTTAAGTAAGAAATTCCAAATAGATAATTGTGGATGTCCTCGCTATTTCGTGGAAAATTGTTCTATATTCGATCAATGTTATTATATAGTTTTTTTTTTTTTTAAATGTATTCCTTATATAATTTACATGTTGGGTCATTTCAGTCATCGTCTTTTAAGACTCTGAATGGTAACTTGTAAATATGCGGTTTTAAGTGCGGGACAAAGCAAATTGCAAAATGTTACCATTCACATAATTATTTAAGTGCGGGATGTTTTTAACCAAATAACGCACTTACACAAAAATATTTTAATAATAATATTTTTTGCCTTACATTTTTATTTTGTAGGTAGTACGGTTTTGTACTTCTAATTAGATGCGGTTATTAGTGTTCAAGTGCGGTTTTTAATTCTTTTATTTTAAAAAAATTTAAAAATCTGAAAAAATTGTTGAGTATACATATGGCCTTGATTAGAAGCATTCGAAGTGTGTAGTTGAAGAGTTCAAAAAAAAAAGAATTGTTGGTGTTACCAATCATAATAATTTTCAGTTGTTTGCGATTTTTCATAAAGTGCAAAAAGTTCATTTGCGTTATTCCAAACAGTATATTACTATGGACTTCGTTTTTTTGAACCTCAATTATGCAGCGGATTGTTTTAAAAAACACACCTGAATAAAATAAAATATTTATTTATGATTATTTTAATTTATGATTTAAAAAGAACTAATCAACATTGTATGTTAAACTTGTTTTTAATTTAACAAATTTCTCTATGTTAAACTTGTTTTTTATTTAAAAATTGTTAAATGACTTTATAAATCATTTACTTTTTCATTTTTTTTGAAAATCATCTACATCATTATTTCTTCATATATGATAAAAAATCAGTTTTAATTTTGAAGAAAATAATTTATAAGAATAAAAATACAAAACTACACATGTAAATAATTTGTAAATAAAAAAAGTTCTGTAATCCAGTTTACTTATGTTTAAAACAGAATTTTTTATTTTAAAGAAACACATATGTTTAAAAAATTTCTGATTAACAACTGAAAAAAAAAATTATTAACAATACCGTTAATAGTTTTTTCACCAATCAAACATTATTGTGTACCGCTTATTTTACATAAACCGCACTTGTCCCGCAAACCGCATGTACCGTAGTTGAACCGTACCGCACTCCAAAACCGCTTTCCCTGCAAAACCAAAACCGCGGTCACCATTCGGACCCTAAATGTAGATGATTCACCAAGCACTGTACTGTGTATCCAGTTTGATATGACTAAGAATTTTAAAACAAATATAAGAATCTAGAAAGGTTGAAAATTAACCAATATAAATATAACAACTTAATATTTAAAGTGTTATCATTTTTTGTATGTACTTATCTGATTATAATTGAAAATTTATTTGTCCTGAATACTCAATAGAATTCATATACTATGTCTTTCAGTAATTTCGATTCACATCGACCTTTAATTTAACATATATTATCAATGATGAGGCACAAGTCCTAACAGTATGATTCAAGAACAAGAACCGAGACGGTCTAAATATGACAAGATGAATCGGCTAAAAGACTGGTTAACCAAATCGAATCCTTTTTGACCGAGACATCATCGTCGTTCCTCTGCCATTCCCAAAGTGCATGAGTCGCATTCTCGATCACCAATTGACCATGCCCAAAATTTGCTTCTCTGAACAATGATATTTCGGGATTTGGATCTTTGTACCTAATTATCATTTATAAAACATCATCAAATCATTAACTTTTTAATGTCACGATTGATTTTGTAATAAAATAAAATAAAAACTCAGTTGACGAAGATCTTACTCGGTAGCAAGGCCTTCTGAATTGCCACCATCCCCAATGTTAATATAAACTGGTCCACATTTGTCGAACTTATCTTGGTACACTCGATTCTGTCAAAATAAATCCACAATTAGAACTATATCCAAAATATATACTATAATTCTTAAATAAAATGAAACAATTTCAGACTTACGAAACGCTCGTAAGCATGGACGTGACCAGCAAAAACCAAATCAACGCGTGCTTTATAAAGAAGAGTTTCCATAGATGCTTTCATATCCACACTCTCTTTCTCTCCTTGGTGGGCTTCGTTGGTGTTGTACCAAGGGGCATGCACCACAGCAATTAACCAAGGTGTGGCCTTACGGTCAACCTTTTTGAGATCATTTTCTAACCATAGGTACTGCTCTGAGCCAGCCTTGAAATCTGCGTATGACCCCAACATGATAAAGTGGACTCCATAAACGTTGAAGGAATAGTACAAATTCGAGGTCGAGCCACTTTCTTCAAATGGCATGCGCCACCTGGTACGTGTTTACAAAAATATCGAAAATTAGCAATAAACCCTTTTTTCATCAACACAAAAAAAAAAAAGTAATAACAAAGTTCATTTTAATTAATAACTAAAACTAAGCCAACAATACATACTGAAGATCCAAAAATGAATCTAATAAATATGTTTTGAGGTTTTTTTCTTCCTCATTTCCTCTCATAATTCTAAACCTGAAATCAAAATAATTTACCTCTTGTTATAAGCGGTGAAGGAAGTATGGTGTAACAAAGGTATTTTTTCGACTTCGTGGTTGCCTTGAGTGACCATCCAAGGTCTATGGCTTGCAAGTGGCTGCACCAAGCGACCAAAAGTGTCCCATGTGGGTTGGAACATGTTAGCGTAAGATAGATCACCAGGCAAGATGAAAACGTCGTGATCCCATTTCGATATATGTTCCAATGTTGATTTAGTCCATTCAGTTGTCCCAAGGTCACCTTCATTTTTAATCCAAAAAATTCAAGATTGTGAAAAAGATAACAAATAAATTTACAAGTGACATAAATCTTTATTTTAAAAAATGACAATAGAAAGAAGTGAAGAGAAAACATGGAATGTGTTACCAGACACGGCGAATTTGATGGGGAATTGAGAGGGAGGGGTCTTGAAGCTGAACTCTTGAGTTGAATCTGGGCGTCCACATTTGTAATAGTAAACTGTATTGGGCTTTAATGGACCTATAACCACTTCATTAATTTGGCCGGATCGGTAGATCAACAAGTAGTGGTACGACGACGATGTTCCATTAGCCGAGCCTTCGTATTTGCCAGAGACTGTGCCATATACAACACTCGGGAATGGTATGATTGGGTGTTTTGTTATCCATGATATTCTCATTTTATCTTGCCCGACCAGAGATATATGCACCTGAATTTATAATTAATTATAGTTAAACATCACGAACTCAATAGTAAGTAACTTGGAAACAAAATTTTAGCCAAAGTTTAAAATGTAATTAAAAACATGCATAAGATTAAAAAAAACTAAAAAAAGTAAAAAATAGGAAAGTAACAAAGCGTACAAGCAAAACTGATGAGTGACGAAAGGATCTAACAGACACAATACAAAGTTGGTGAATTTGCCGTGCTTTCACAGAACATATGTTAACATGTTAGGTGAGGATCTCTGAATAATTTTGCATTTAAACTGTGATTGACTACTGTGGAAACAAAATCTTATTTGAGTTATGGATGTGTATCATATATATCCCATATCATTTTTTCTTTTACAATTCAAATAGGATCATATAGAGGGGAGGTTTCCTTATAAGCACAATTATAATTAGCTATATATCTGACTGGGATTTAGTATAAATATATGGGTAACTAAGGTAATTAATTCTGTCAAGAAAATTATTTTTGGAGAGTGGATATGCATGTCTTCAAAATGAAACACTCAAAGCCTCAAAATGTCTCCATTCAACGTTATATAAATAATACAATGCGTAAACAGTGTCCGATTCAATTAACATGTGTGTACAGTGTATATCGGTGTAAAATCACCCCTAATTATGACAAATGCTTCCGTGTAACAATTTTCTAAGACGGTGAAGAAACTTAACAGATCTATTGTTATAACAAAGTTTTAACAATTTTTCTTGTGAAAATTTTATCTTGTGAGCAATATTAATTTTATGAAGGTCTAAGAAACAAAACTACAATATCCAAGATGCCGAAGGTTCAGAGGTTTTCTTAAAATTTATGCTTATGTTTGAAAAACACACAAATATCTAAAGAGTGAACGACATAACGTCTTGAGACTTGTCGTGTCAAAATCCTACTTTAAACGATTTACATAAGTAATATAAACAGAAAATACAGATTTGAAAGTAAATTACCTGTTCGGGGAACGTAGGATCATCTCCGTTAGAAGCATGGATCACTATATTTTGGCGAGGACCCGGCCGATCATAAGACAAGATATTTTCGGCCAAAACAAAAAGAACTATCGCCACCAAACCCCAAACCTTCACCATTCTAACGACGGAGAGCGATAGAGATGGAGAAAGAAGAATAGAACAAGGATGACCTTTGACAAAGAAAAAAAAAAGAATGAATGGACATGGTATTTATATACTAATCCTTTTTCTTTTCTTTTTTTAGTTTTGGGAAGTTTTGAAAACTTGGAAATGTATTTGACCCATAAAAAAAAAACTTTGTAATTTGTAAATGTGCATTAATTAGGAAAAAAATTGTGCAAGCAATTACAGATAACTGGAATTTGTCACATTTTCGAAACCTGCATGTAAATGATTCAATATTTGGGGAGAGGGGGTATCTAAGGGAGGTGTATTCAATCTAATATTCTAAGTGATTTGAGTTTTTATGGATTTTTATATGATTTTAGGGAAATTGATATGATGTCGTATCTAAAGAAGGTGTATTCAACCTAATATTCTAAATGATTTGAATTTTTATTGATTTTTAAGTGATTTTGATGAATTTAGGAAAGTTGATATGATCTATTTTAAAATTCTTTTAAATCTCATCTAAAACAATGCGATTTGGAGAAGTATCTATAGTCAAGTGGTTAATGCACCTCTTATGCGACCGATCTCACCAGAGTTTGACTTCACTAAGTCACGTTACCCCATATAGTACGGATTGACGACAAAAAAAACTTTTGTGATTTGGATTTCTGTATTTTTAACTAAAGAAATATTCCCAAATCCTCATGAATCCCTAAAAAATATTAAAATCCAAATCCACCCTGTTTCCAATAACAATGAATTTTAAAGTAGATTTTTAAATCATTAGTTTAATAATAGTGGATTTCATGAGACTTTTTAAAAATTCATAATTGAATAACATAGAATTTGTAAATTTCAATACACCTCCTTTATCTTTATATATTGGAAAACAAATATTTTAATCTTTACAAAACATAAAAATTATATATGTCCTCAAAAACTAAACTCATGAGATAGATGTTTTGCTAGACTATCAAGTATCTAATAAAACAATGCATAGCCTTTAATAAAAATTATTTTCTTAAGACATTTAGATTGCCTTTGAACTAAATAATAATTTAGAGAGGAGAAGATACTTACATTTTTTTTGCCATGTCAGGATATTAAAATGTCACAACATTTATTCCATTTTATTTCAAATTATTTATTATTCTCTTAATTTGGCAAAATATAACAATTAATTTCTGTCTTTTAAAAATAATTAGATTTTCATATACACACATCACTAATTATACTGTACAAATTATTTAAAGAATACATCAATTATAAATTAGTCTTATTAATACAAACTTTTAAAATTATAATTATACTAGATTAGGACCCGCCCAATGTGCGGGTTTATAATTTTTAAAATAAAAATAAATTTATCAAAGAATTTAAAAGTAAATATTTTTTGTAAGTAAATAGATACACCTAGATGTCCAATGTGATATTTGATGTAAAATATGCGACTCTACGGTTGAAACTATTAATCACGTTTTTATTTTGAATGTCCTCGTTTGTGTGAAGTTTAGGATTTATCTCTGACTTCGGTCTTGTCAGAAGGTTTACCATATGAGTCGGTGTACTCGATTTAGATTTTGTTTTCTGGAGGGACGCCTCTCAATAGGGTGATCCTTATCAATTTCTTCAATTACCATGAATTTTATGGGCATTCTTGAAGGCAATAAAAAAAATCAAGATTAAGAGATAGAGGCAAATGATATAATTACTCAGACTTTGGGCAATAATTTAGCCTGGGAAAGGTGCTCTCTTTTACGGTAGTCATGTCAGCTCCATATTCGTATTCAGATGTCCAGGTTTTGTCATCTCGTTGTCAGATTGATGGTTCTTGGAAAGCAACCAATGTGCATTCATGATTGGGCTGGTGGTGTTGCGTTGGTGAGGAGCGAACCTTGTTGTTGGAGGCCAAGTGTCTAAAACAGAGCCCATTCCCCTGCACTTGGAGTTAAAAACGTTGTTGTGGGCCATTGAGCGGATACATGTTGAAGGGATCGCTTGTCAACGTTTTGAGACTGATTGTGCTGAGTTACTCACTATGGTACAGTCTTCTGAATACTAGTCGTCCTTCTCCAACTTGCTCGATGAGTTTAACTCGCTGGAGTCTTTCCCACTATTCTCCATCTCTTGGATTCCGCCTGCATCAAATACGAAGGCGGATTGTATTGCCCATGCTTCGTGCTCTCTTATCTCTGAAGTTTCTTTTGTAATTCCTTTCCCTCCGGTTTGGGCAGCTAACCGATAAATTTCCTTTTAATTACTTGATTGGAAAAAAACAGTAAATAGATACACTTTTAGTTGAAGAAAATAGTTGTAGATGAGTTCAAAGTTATTAAAATAAAATTTAATTTAACAAAGATATTTCGTAAGTAAAAACAATATATTTCGTAAGTAAAAAGATAAACTTTTAATTATAGAAAATAGTTGTTTTTTTTGCTATAATACACTAATGTATATCCATTTACAAATTTACTATTTACATCACCACTAAAAGTGTATTTGTACACACAAATATATTTTACTGCTACCAACAAATTGTCTTTATGAACACATTAAAGAGTATATTATATGTCTCTTAACTTTAACATTTGTGTAGTTACAAAAACGCATATATTAATCTTATATACTTCTATCTTATATATTATAATAGCAGTCTATTTGAATAAATTATCTGATTGGCCAAAAAAATATAAGACAATCTATTTTTTTATGTTTTTTTTCAACAATATTTTTTTTTGTGTAAAGGTGAGTATTTACATGTGTTTAGAAACAGTAATTAATTGTATAATTTTCGCAATCATTTTTTTCTTATATAAAAAGTAATATTTTTTCTTGTAAAATTAGCAACTTAAAATTAAAATAAGTAAACAATATTATAATTTCAAATTTAAGATATATATCTTATTATATAAACCTTAGTTCTCAAAGTTAGTAACTCACCAGATCGTGACATGTGTTAGTTTTAACGATCATAGATCAAAGTTAAAAATTCACCAGATCGTGACACGTGTCAGTTTTAACGATTAAATATCAAAGTTAGTAACTCATCAGATCGTGACACATGTCAATTTTAACGATCAGAAATCACATATCAAAGTTAGTAACTCATCAGATCGTGACACTTGTCAATTTTAACGATCAAAACAAAATACTATGATCATAAGATCATTTATTTGCTTATATAGAGGGGTGTATTTACCATGATTTTGACATGTGTCAAGTTACTAATATGAGATCTTGACATGTGTAAAAGTTAATATTTAATAAAGAATTTAAGATTACAACAAAAATAAATAAAATTGTTTTAAACAATATTAATAATATAAAAATATAATTATCAAAAAATTATAAAAATTAAACAGTTTTTAAATAATTATAATAAGATTATATATATATATATATAATTCATAAAATTCGAGATTATAATTTTTTTACTTATTAATTATACAAAAAATAGAAAAGAGATTAAGGAAAATATAAAGAAAATTATTAATTCTAAAAAATGTAAATATTGATGTCTATATAAACATAGATCGTCTCATATTATTCATCTAACAAAATAATTTATTCAAAAATATTGCTTTCAACTTTGTTCTATTGGTGAAGTTTTTTAATGTGAAGTCAAATTTTCCTTATTTTTTAAAACCAGAATATACTCATACTTTCTACTTTTTCAGTTTAGAATAGGTAAGATTAACATATGGAAGATATGGAAGATTAATATATGCATCTTCATTTTCTAATATGGAAGATTAATATATGCATCTTCATTTTCTAATACTGTATTTTAAATTTTTATTGTAGTACTTTTAGATTGTTTTGTTTAATTTTTATATTCATCTTTGAATTATTTGAGGTTCATATATTATCGTGCTTATAATTTTCTATTATTTTTTTAGTTATGTCAAATTAATTTTTCTTCTAATTTTTCAACCTTGATTGGTTGGTCATAGACCTTTTTGTTGTGCAAACACAATTGTTACCATTAGTTCAATCTTAAAAAGAGATAAAGAGGAGAAGGTCATTAACCTAATGGTTGGATAAAATAACCTAATCAAACACAAACTTACAACAAACATAAATATATTAAAAAACATAAATCATTGTTGACAGATCTATAGGAGCTTAGAGACAGAGGCTAAATCATGGTGTGTCAAAGAAACTTCTATGATTACATTGGAAAATTTAACATTAGTTACTATCAAACAATTTTGTGATGTTAGATAAGAGTCTTTAGATTCATTGGTTGTTGGGGCAAGTCACTTTGAGATAGCTAAAAGACATGAACATGTTCTCTCCACACAGGAGGAGTGTAGAGCCAAAGTTCTCTCTATGGTGGAGAAGGTTGGACGCAAGGTTATCTTCCCAAGGGAGGAAGGTGGGGGAGGTTGGACGAAAGGTTATCTTCCCAAGAGACGAAGGCGGAGCGAAGGTTCTCTCCATGGTGGAGGAAGTTGGACGCAAGGTTCTCTCCATAAGGGAGGAGGGCAGAGCCGAGGTTCTCTCCATGGTTAGTCATACACTATTGTAATGTAATTTATTTTTTATTCAAATTTTTTTGATCCAACAATTTTATTGATTAAAGAAACTTTGCAAAAGTGAAAGTAAAGAGACATATAATAGTTGGCTTAATTTTTTCATATAGACATTTTTTTAGGTGGTAGTAAATAATATATTTGTAACATACAATATACCTAGGTGTAAAAAATACATTTTTAATGGTAACATACATAAAAGATTTGTATATGGATATAAATCAGTAGGGCTGTAAACGGAGCGGATATCCGGTTTTTTTGAGATATCCGTATCCGTTTTATCCGTAATTTGTTATCCGTATTCGTATCCGAAAATTTCGGATATCCGTTATCCGGATATCCGTTAAAAATTCGATTATCCGCAAATATCCGCGGATATCCGTAAATTTTTTTAAAAAAAATATACGTATTTTGGACTAAAATACAGCGTATTTGTATAAAATACCATGTATTTTGGACAAAAATACCGGATATCCGTATATAAATACCGGATATCCGTAAAAAACCGAATATCCGTTTTAAAATTTAGTATTATCCGTATCCGTATCCGAATATAATATATGATATCCGAGAAAAACGGATATCCGTTATCCGTTTTGAAATTTAGCACTATCCGTATTCGTATCCGTATCCGTTTTATCCGATATTTCACTATCCGTATTCGTATCCGTTTGTCCGGATATCCGTTTTTTCCGGAGCGGATTCGGATACAAATACGGATATCCACGGATAGCGGATAATAATCTCAGGCCTAAATCAGTGTATTATAGTAAAAAGAAAATTTATAAATAAAGTACAATATATTTTAATATATTTTTATTAAATTTAATTTTATTTACAAAACTTTAAACCCGCCCATCAGGCGGGTCCTTATCTTGTATATATATATATAATTTCCTTATAATGATTTTTTCTAAATTTTAAAACTGTTTAAATATTTTAAATAAAATTAGGTTTTCTTTTATCTATTTTACTTTTATATAAAACCTTTTTATGGTAGGTTTTGAATTTTTACATTTTTACTTTTTATAATTTTAATAAATTTAAAATTGACATGTGTCAACATCTGAATGATACAATTAATACATGTCACGATCTTGTTAATGAGTAATTTTGACATCAAACTTTATATAATAATATATTTAAGAAGGAAAAATGATTGTTAGATATGCCAAGTATAGGCCAACACATCACCACACATACAAACAATATAAATGTTTTATTAACTACACGAACTATTGTCATTACATATGGACATGCATAAACAAACATGAGATGTGTACAACACCATAACAATCTAATTCTGATACTTTTTTGCCGGAATCGGGTGTTGACCGGCGTTGACCAGAATTTTTTTTCATAAACAACAAAAATTAACAAAATAATTACATAAATTTACTAAAAGATTATATAATAAAAGTTTACTACAAAATAGTATAACAAATATACATTTTCCTTTTGTAAATTCAAAAGTTAGTTTTAAATTTTATAACATATTATATTTATTATATACAAAAGGGAAATGTCTATTTGTTATATGCAAAAGGAAACTGTATATTTGTTATAATACTTTGTAGTAAAATTTTATTATATACAAAAGTTTTCTTTTCTATATAACAAATATAATATGGTATATAACAAATGATGAGACATATAATCTTTTCTTAAAATCTTTTGGCTTAAAATTGTTCATAGATTTTTATAATTGAGTCTAATTTGTTATATTTTTTTTGTCAAAGTATATTGCACCTTGCTATATATAAACTTTGATTTACCATCATTTGTTATGTAAAAATAGTTAATAGCATGCAATATAAAAATATAATAGGGTATACAAATGATATGGTATAAAATTAAAAACTAAATTATGAATTTATAAAAGAACAATATATATATATATATATTTGTTGTATTATTTTGTAGTAAAAATTTATTATATAATCTTTTAGTGAAGTTATTTAATTTTTTTAAAAAATTTTGTTGTTTCTAAAAAAATTTTTTTTAATGATTTTTGATTAATATTTGGTCAACACCGGATTCCAGCAAACTAATCATTGGACTTATGGTTATGGTATTGTACACATAACTCATGTTTGTTTATGCATGCCCTTATGTAATGACAAGTTCATATAACTAACAAAACATTTATATTGTTTGTATACGTGATAATGTATTGGCCTATACTTGACATAGCTACCAATCATTTTTCCATTTAAAATTCACTTCGAAAATTGGGTGGAATTGTGTACGACGTCTCGAATGAGGTACGTCGACGTTTCCTCCAGTACTCCATTAATATAGTTATTAACATAGTTATGCTTTGGAAGTATCACCACTTATAATTAAATTTCTAATGGTAGTAATCAAATCAGATTAAACAACAACAAAATCAAAGTCAATATTATGAATTTTTGTGAGTTCATTGGTACGTAAATTTGACTTAAATAATCTAATCCGAATTTTGCCATCCACCAAAGTGTTTTTATTTTGCAATCATATGTTATAAAACTACTAATAGAATATTTTCCAGTAGAGATTTCATAATCACACGTACGTCAAAAAAAAAAAAAAAAAAACTCATTCGTAACAGACTTATAAATACATCAAGAATCACTTGAGATTAAAACGTAGGAGTGATTCTAATGAGAAGTCCCGGAAAAGATCATCGTGGTCATGTATATGAGGATTCCCTTCAACGATGTAAGGATCTCCACACTTCTCACTTATCGTCTGCAACGTCTCTCCTTCTTTCACCTCATATATCTCATCGCATGCTGGCCGTCGATTAGGATATCCGGCGATCACCATCGACGGCTGTTGTTTCTGCATGATCTCCGTGGAACCCTCCTCTACCACGTGGAAGAAGTTCATCAGAAGCATCATGGCAGCAAACACGGCGCAGTACCAAGAGAACTTCTCTGCTACTACCATGGATGAACTCTTACCCATTCTGAAATCTCTTTAAGGATTTCTTTTAAGAGAAAGATTTAATGATGATTATACGAGAAGGGTTTTGTGGATTGATATATATAAATGTTGTATTAGATGTGTGTATGGATTAAGTTTGATTATAAAAGATTATATGTTGTTGGAGTTGGTATGAATATTGGCGGGAGTTGAGACGGTTGATAGTTAATGTTGCAGGTTCTTTTTGTGTTAGGTGACTTGTCTTTGAATCCTTCCCATTCATCTTTAGGTGCTGACTGGTTCTCCCGCTATTTCCCGCAAATGCTACGTTTGTGGGTGGTAGCGGTTGCTAATGATTGGAACCAATTACACAAACCGCTCCTAATCGCTCCTAATCGCTCCCAGCCGCTCCAAACCACTAAATTCTAAAAGCTGCTTCCCGCAAGCATTTGCGGTTGCGGGCGATTGCGGTTGGATTTTTTTTTTTTTTTTTTTTTTTTTTTTGTAAAAACTTAAAAGAAATCAATGATAATGAATTTTTTTTGTTATATCTTCTATCTAACCATTTTACTCATTAAGGATGGGAGAAAATGAAGTACGGATGCGATTGCAAAGATTATAAAATAAACAATTATAAGAAAATAATATTTCAATTAACAATAACCCGGAAAACTTAATGTAAATTTAGTGGCACATCGCACAAAAGTTCAAAAAAATCTAAATAAATATAATATTTCATCAAAAATTTAAGAAAATAAGATTATTTGTGAAAAAATATTAAAACAAATCACCAGTGACTCTTCTCAACTCTCACTTGACCATTCCTACCGATGCAACTACTAACTCATGATCTAAGAGAAAAGAGAAAAGATTTACGATATAAAGCATATGTTTTGTCATTTATCAAATTACTTGACTAAATTTTTGGTGAAAAGCCAAATGCATACATGAATAAGTATTTCAATATGAAATTTATTTGTTTTTGAATAATTATTTTAGTATTTTTTTAATAAATTTTAACTATAAGTCATGTTTAATAAAAATTTTGGTATTTTTAAACATTTATATATTATATATCACATTTATTATATGCTAACCGCTATTGCACCCACTGGTCAACCAGTCGTAAACCTCCCGCAAACGCACCAATTTTAAACCGCTAAACCAGTCGTTCAAAACGCTTAATAACGCTTAAAACCGCAATCGCCCGCTTCCGCAATCTCCCGCAACCACAACCTCAACGTTTGAACCAGTCAGGCCCTTAGTTTACTACTGGACAAATACTCTAATCTTAAGTTAGATAATTAAGGTGACCAAATGGTTGTGAAGCCTAGTCCAATTTGTAAATCTAGACTAAATTAACACGTCTATATATCAGCTAATATTTATCTATTGTACATTTAAATTACAAAAACGTTTAGTGCTCTAAATATAGAAGATCAAAGTAAAAGTTTACTAAGCAAACTTTACAAAGGAATTGTGTATATATTTTTTCACATTATAAAAGATTTTCTTAAATGTTACTTCAAAGTTCAAATCAAATATTTGCTAAAGATCACATGAGGTTCTTACAATCAACTAAATCTCCATCATATTGAACAGAACTCCATCCATGGGCCAAGCCCAATCAAGCTAAAAGATGCAAAGTTTTCCTAACAAAATTATCTAAAAAGAAAAATAGGTAAAAGCTTCTTCTTTTTTTGACAATCAAAAGCTTCTTTTATTTAAATTTGAAAGAGAGACTATCATAGTAATATGATCTTATGAGATCATCTATCTGTGATCAGATTTTATTATATCAGCTCTATATGTTCTTTCAAAATATTTCGTTAATCTTCTATATATGACGATCCTGAATCCCTGATGATCAACTACTATCATAATATGAAACTTCTGTTTTCTTGTCCAACTAAAATATGTATAATTAGATATGACGATCCTGATCAACTACTATTATAATATGAAACTTATGTTTTCTTCTCCAACTGTATTTTGTTGCCCATAGCTCTAACTCTAAGGATAAAAGTATGGCACGAGTTGATAAGTAGCTTCGTTGGGCAGTACTACTATATATGATGTTGTAGTTTAATCTAATTGAATAAGAAATAGAGGAAGATAAGATAGCAAGAGTGTACTATTGGGATAAAGAGAAAGGCTGGACTTCCATTTTGGCTCCTCTTCCTTCCAGCCTGTTCTTACAAATCTCTATCTTTACACACATTTTTTCTACTTCCCTTACATTAAAATTATTAATTAACTATAATTAATATCATTTTAGAAACTAGTTACAATTAATAAAATATTCTAGTATATAAGAGTATAAAAAATTGAGATTTTCTAGTTGATATTTTGGCTATGCCAAATTTACTAGGGCCACTTGTTGGGATTATACTAGTATTAATATCGCCTCGTTTTTACTCCTCATGTTGTATTGCCTCGTGTCATGCCTCCACTTGCCCGTCACTCGTTTCCTTCCTCCTTTATCGTCGCTTCACTTATCATCACTCGTTTTTGATAGTTGCAATATTTTGATTATTATAAATGTTCACTATTTTCCATTCTACTTTTCTTACGATTCACATTTTTTCTAGTAACATCTCCTCTATTATTGATTAAACTTAAGATAAATCATACTTAAACGTTAATTTTGATGTGACAGCTTCTAGTGTTTAGACTTTAGATGCAAGTTTCAATTTGTGTATTCTCTCATTCTTGTAGTTTGGACGAATCAAAAGTTAATGGAAACGTGATTTGAGGATAAAATAGTGTTTGTATGTAAACATGCATCTTATAGAAAGGTTTAAACAACTAATCACTAATGTATTTGTTGAAGTTTGTCGAATCGAATGTTTGTTAGTTATTTGCAATGCGATTTTTAAAGTATAAAACCAGTACTTGTTTCATCATCTTATGCATCACATTCCGATATCATATTGGATGGATGCTTTCACCTAATGAAAATATTTAAAAAATAAAAATAAAGTCTCAAGACACAAATAATTGTTCGTTCCCCTACTAATAAACATTTCTAAACAATTATCATGTGATATTTTAAATCGTAATTAACCAAACCCAATCAACGGCTTGCGTACATCATTTCCCCACTTACAAAGTATCAAATTGATCATTATTAGAGGATTTAATAATACCTCCTTACAAACATGATCAAAAAATATTACTCGACCGTCCAATTTTTGTTTCCCAACCGAAAAAAAAATCTATTACTACAAGAGACGACGATTGGTAAGATTAAAAATCCCAAGTTGACAAAAAAGAAAAGATCTCAAGTGGGTTCTACTTACAAAGATCAAACACGTTATGACTCTCACACGGTCCGAAAGTTTGACCCCATATATAATTGAGTTTTCTTTTTGGAAAAAAGATGGCTAGCTACATGAAGTATAGGAGAATGCATGGTCACACATGCCAAGTATAATATTGTATCCTCAACTACACGAAGATATGTATTGCATGACCACATGCATGAACTATCTGACGTTATGTGGTCAACATCATAGACATACAATCCGGTACACGGTCGAATGATTCCGCGAAGACCGACGTTGACTCCGGAGTTGACCAACATTGACCAAAAAATTGTATTTTAATTTTTTATATTAAACAAAATAAGAAATTATTATATTAAATTATTTATGGTTTTTATGATTAGAAAACATATTCTATTCAATATCTAATTATTTATATAACTCTAATGTATTTTTGCTTATAATTAGTTACTTTTATTTTTAAAGCTAAAATAATAGTTAAATAAAAATAATTAATAATTATTTTCAAAATATATATAGATTTTATCTTAATTTTAGGACATGTTTGCAAAGGATATATAATAAGAGGATTATTTCAAATGCCCTTATATTATATATTGAAAATAATTATGTATCTTTAATTTTATCTGTTAAAAGTAAATAGTGTTAATTTTTTTGTTATTGTTTACATGTTATTAGGAGTAAGTAATTTTTTTATACCAAAGAGTATCTAAAATTTTGTATACTCTTTACCATGAAAATTTTAAAGTAAAGAGTCATATACTCAAATCTTTTGCATATTATTTTTTAATGAAAGTAGTTGAATTTGATTTTATTGATTCTTGTAGTATTTAAAATTTTAAATAATTTGATGATCAGAGATTTATATATATATAATCATTAATAATTACATATTATACATATATATATATATTTCTTGAAAATATTGATTAATTATTTTATTTAACTATTAGTTTAGCTTTAAAAATAAAAAGTAACTAATTATAAGAATGAATAGATTAGAGATATATAAATAATTAGATATTGAATAGATTATGTTTTTTAATCATGAAAAACCATAAATAATTTAATATAATAATTTTTATTTTTATTTTAATAGAAAAAAATACATTTTTTTTGTCAATGTTGGTCAACGCCGAGTCAACGTCGGTCTCGCCGAATCATTCGGCCGGTGTACTGAATTTTATGTCTATGGTGTTGACCACATAACGTCATATAGTTCATGCATATGCAATACATATACTTCGTGTAGTTAAGGATACAATATTATACTTGGCATGTGTGACCATGCATTCCCCTATACTTCATGTAGCTAGCCATCTTTTTTCCTTTCTTTTTCTTGTAGGGAAAAAAGCATTTATTTTTGTTTGTAGAAAATGAAAAATCAACCGTAAAAGTAAAACAAGAAAACTGTATATACCTTAGTAATACGAAAAATAAAAATAAATAATAAAATGACACCAACATGACGACATTTAAAAATCAATAAAAAAAAAATAAAAAGATACGATTGTTTCCCAATAGTGCAATTTCATTACGTGTAATATATATATAATTAGTTTTTCATTACAACCACTAATTAGATTTATAGTTCCAAACTTACATTTAGTTAATAAAATAACTGAAAACATAAAATTATAAAAAAAAAAAACCGTTAATCATTTTTGCTATATAACTTTTTCAGCAAGCAGCAGCGTCTTCTGCGTCGTCGTCGTCTCTCTCTATTCGCCGTTGTTTCCTTCTCTCTCTATTCGCCGTTGTTTCCTTCTCTCTCTCTCTCTCTCTGTTTATAACTTTATATTTTTCTCTTCCCCAATAGTTTCATCATCGATCACTGAATCTTCTCTTCTCTTCTCTCAGGAACAGGTAAAAAGCTCTCTCTCTCTATCTCTCTCTCTCCTCATCTCCTTCTTTTTCTCACCTCTCTCTCTCTCTCTCTCTCTCTCTCTCTCTCTTTCTCTTTCTTTTGATAAAACTTTTTCCCAATCTTTCTTTGTTTCATTTCTGTTTTTATTCTTCTTTTGGTTGCCGAGAGAAAACAGAGGAAACTTTATCTTTTTCTCGGTGACCAGAACAGAACCCGGTTCGTTATTTTTTTCTGTTTATTTTCTCGTCTTTCTTTAAATTCTGTAGAAACTAATCAAATCTTTAAACGTTTTTTTACAGATATATATATTTTTTTTTTAAAAAAAAATTCAACGAACAGACGAGCTTGCTTTGATCGAAGAAGATATTAAAAGAAAGATCTTATGGCGGAAGAGCATCGATGTCAAACACCAGAAAGCAACCGTCTCTGTGTTAACAACTGTGGCTTCCTCGGCAGCTCCTCCACCATGAATCTTTGTTCCAATTGTTACGGCGATCTCTGCCTCAAACAACAACAACAACAATCCTCCTCCTCCTCCTCCTCCATCAACAAATCCACCGTCGATTCTTCTTCCTCTCTCTCCGTTTCTCCTCCGTCTTCATCGGAAGAGGAGATCGCCTCCGTCTCTTCTTCTTCTTCTTCTCCTCAGATCATCATCATCCCTCCTCTTCTCCTCCAAAATCCATCACCAAAGCTAGACATACCGGAGAAAAAACTACAACAGACTCCGAACCGGTGCACGACGTGTAGGAAACGGGTCGGGTTAACAGGATTCAAGTGCCGGTGCGGTACGACGTTTTGTGGTGCTCATAGGTACCCTGAGGTACACGGATGCACTTACGATTTCAAATCTGCTGGTCGTGAAGAGATCGCTAAAGCGAATCCGTTGGTTAAAGCTGCTAAGCTTCAGAAGATTTGAGATGAGAGATCTGAACCGTTCTTTTTCGACGATGCGTTGACTTTTCCTCCCTCCGGTCTCTTTCCCCCCAAAACGCGTTATTGGCTCCTCCGCCTCCGCTCCTTCCCTCCCGAGACAAAAAAAAAAACAAAAAAAAATAACCCGATGGTCTTTGATTTGATCTCAGCCGTTCGATTGGGTTTTATATATAAATATATTATTGTAATGTATTTTTTTAAAAATATTATCAATCAAAAGGGACACGTGTCATGTGGTTTTAGGATGGAGACGCTTTCGCTTTCCTTAATTTTAATTTCTCCTTTTCTTGTTTTTTTTTTTTTCTTCTCTCTCTCCGAAAGAAATAAAAGTTATTCGCGTTGGCTTTTTCATTTTTTATTTTATTGGCTTTTTACGTGTACAAAGTTTTTTTATTCACATCCACAACCCAAGAAAGATATGAAAGGAGTTTGAGATGATTTTTGAGCTCACGTTTTAAAATGATTTCGATCGACGACAATGTGATGATGCTCTAGGGCTTTCAAACGATAATTCATCGGCAATTACTGACATCTCGTCGTTGTTTCTATGCCACGACCAATGTGCTCGTTTATTGTCAATAATCCTTAATCTCCCATGTCCAAAACTTGATTCACGGAATGCCGACAAAGGTGACTGTGGCTTATGGAACCTGTTCATTTTTAAGTTTTTGCTTATACAAATCAGTTTTATATCTAACCAAAACAACTTTTAATTGGGTGGAAAAACATAGCGTATAACATAAGATTAGTAATTATTAGTGGGAGGTGACATACCGTAAAGCAAGACCTTCTAGGTTGCCTCCGTCACCGATGGTTATGTACATTGGTCCACATGGGTCGGCCTTCTTGTTGTATACCGGCTTCTGCATCGTTCATAATTTGCAATTAATTAAGTAAAAGAGTCAGTTTTACTTTAAATTTGTAATTTAAACAACTAAGCATGACTATCAAATGATATAAAGTACGTAAAATAAAAAAGAGATATTAATTAGTAATTACGAAAATATTTTTCCTACATAATATTAATCGTATAATTTTGAGAAACGGCATATATGCATGCAAGTATAGTTCACATGATTCCTAGAACAGTAAACCACTTAAATTATTCAACTAAATAGAATCATACATAAAACTAAATTTAAGTTGAAACATATGTAATTGACAATATTTACTTCATTCTAGCCATTAAATTTTAGAATAAGTTAATGAAGATGGGAGGTACTTACGAAACGTTCGTAGGTATGAACGTGGCCGGCAAAAACGATATCTACTTGAGCACGATAGAGCAAACTCTCCAGGGCCTTTCTCATTTTTTCTCCGGAACCATAATGCGCCTTGTTTGTGCTGTACCATGGTGCGTGCATCACCACCACCAACCACGGCGTCTTTTTACGGTCAACCTCCCTCACACACAAAAAAAAAGTTATATACTTTTCAAGAACTAGAGAAACAGTTGAACTCAAGTTATGATTTTTTCAAGAACTAAAACATAATGATCTCATGTAAAAATCCAGACTAGTCTTCGCATGACTAACTTAGAAATGTTACAAACAAATAGCGCAAAGTTCATTTATATCCCAACTATAGTTACCTTTCTTAAATCGGCATGGAGCCACTTATACTGATCGGAGTGGGAGTCAAAGGGGGTGTAAGAACCAAGCATAACCGTGTGAACGCCGGCTACATCAAAAGAATAGTAAAGATTGGAGCGAGAGAGGCTCTCAGCGTGAGGCATGAGCCATCGCGCATTGTATGACTTGAAGCTTATGTGTTCTTCGATCGGGAAAGACTCGATCTCGTGGTTTCCCTCCGTAACCATCCATGGGCGGGTGCTAGCCAGTGTCTCTAAGAGGCGGCCAAAGGAGTCCCATAGTGGCTGGTGGGTGTCTGCGTAGGAGAGGTCACCGGGAAGTAGGAAGACATCAAAATCACGTTTCATCATCTGATCTAACGTCCTTATTGTCCAATCGGTTTGGCCTAGGTCACCTTCAATAACCAGTTTTTTCGTAAGTAATCATTAGTGTTCACTTTAGGAATCACATTCATGTAAAAAAATATTATCTACTAACATTTGAGTTAAACCAACATGCTAAAGAAAAAGTTGAGACGTGTCTAAAACCATAAAAGCTTAAGATTTAATTTGGCGTATACTTAACAAACAAACTCCAACGGGAAAGTTGTGGACATGTATAAAAAGTGGAATACATGTAATTACTTCCCGCACGGTTTGCATGCTATTGCATAAAGATATTTAGTACAGTTTTAAATCTTTTAATAAGCATGAAGTTTCAAATATTTGGTTATATAGGTAGAATGATTCCCTTTTGACCAAAAAAAAAAAAAAAGTAGAATTATTCCTATATATAGACTAATAATCTCTATGGTCCGTCTCTGATAATTCATGTGAACTAATTCAAAGATGATTAATTGATTTTGACAATATAAGATCAGATTCGGCCTGTCCGACCGATCATATGACTACGTATATATGGACCAATCAGGGGTCAACGGCCACATAGGGAGTTAGACCTTCCACGTTCCAAAGGGACATCCTATACACCAGTCTTAAAAAATCTTGAACCCCAATCAATGACAAAACAGTGAGAAATTGAAGAGTAGACACAGTTAGAGAAGGAACTATTTATTACCAGCTACGGCGAATTCGATAGGAAATTTGGATGGAGGAGTTTTGAAAGAATATTCGTCACCGTGGCCTCCGCAACGGTAATAGTATTTGGTGTTGGGTTGAAGAGGACCAATCTTGACATGGTGGATCTTTCCGGAACTGTAGAAGAAGAATCTGTAAGAAGTGGATTCTCCGGCGGTTTTTCTGTCGTACTTTTTCGGACGTTTACCATACTCCACCATCGATGCCACATGCTTGTCGTCTGTAATGTATGTTACTCTCATGTGGTCTTTACCCGCCAATGATACGTGCACCTATAATTAATATATGATCAATGTTAAACCAATAGACACCTTTATTTTTTGGTTAACAAGATAAACTAATTTTAGTTGCAAATTTGTCCTATCATGGACGCTAGAGATAGGCCATGCATTGACAGCAGAGCTGGTACGTTTCAAATGGTTCACTCGTAGTTAATGCAATGAAGAGGACATTGAGAATTTGATGAACCTGTTGAGGATGGAATTTTGGACGCCCGTGAGAGACAATGAAGAGGGGACGAGGCGGCTGGCGGGTGAAGTTCGAATCATAGTTAGCTTGACATACAAACGGAGAGAAGAAAAAGAGAGTAAAGCTAATTAAAAGACCATAGACTTTCATCTTCTTTAATTTGAAAGAGTAGATGTTGATGAAGATGAAGGAGAAGAAGATGTTACGGATTGATCAAATATTTGAAGAGATCGATGGATGTTTCAAGTTTGTTTATACAACTCGTCATGTCACACAGTTTGTTTGTTGCTTATTTTTTTATTTAAAAGTTTAAATAGCTTGTACGTAGATTATTCATCTTCCGACTGTTTATAAGAAAACAAATTAAATAAAGAATGTGAAGGTTTTTTTTTTTGTAATTTAAAAGTGCTTGACCCCCCGAAAGTAATTTTAAATAAATTTTATAGGTTTTTCTGATAAGTAGTATTCTAAGGGAAAGCATTACATTAGCACAAATTAGTGTTTGGTCAAAGACCAAAAAAAATAAATAGGATATTACAAAAAAAACTAAGAATTAAAGGAGGCAAAGGTGCTTAAAAAATAATATATAATAATAAGGGCATCATTACTAGGGCATTATTAGTGAGAGTTACTCAGAAAGAGAGTTTCTTAAAAAATAATATATAATAATAAGAGGGAAGAAAAATACAAAAGAACCGATACTTAAGTTACCCTAGGAAAAATCGATCCTCTTAGGGCATCTTTATAGGCAAAACAGTTTTTGGTGTTCTTAGATTTAATATATTAGGAAAATAATCTAAGATCAGTAGTTAAGATCTATTGCTAAAAAGATAGTTATAGGGAGAACACTTAAGATCTTAAGATTTAATAATATAATATTATTAAACATAAAACAATAATAAAATCTAATAAATTTGGTTTGTAATATTAGAATTAAACTTATTACAATTATTTAATATTCTTCATCATATTCTTAAACTTATAAACTTATAAATTATTAAAATTATAAAAGAACATTTAAATTTCAAACTTATAAAACTTTTACTAAAATTCATAATACAATACCAAATTTTTATGAAACAACAAAACATTGTAAATTTATTTTAAAAACCAAACAAACATATTACTTAATTAATTAAAACACACAAACATTTAATTTATTTAATACATAGTTTAAGATCCAAATTTATTTCATATATGCTCAATCAAATTACACCAAGAAAAAAATTTAGCGTAAAATTTAATTTATGACTTTGTGTGATTACTAAACAAATTACTAAACAAATTCAATGATTTTTAATCTTGTTATATAACTACAAAAACTTGTAAACGTACTTCAATTTTTGTAATTTTCACCGAATGTGATTATACGAACATCAAAAAGCTATCAGATAATTAGAAGAAAATACATTAAAATTCTGTGTAGTTTATATATTTACACATACCATTCAGCTAACAATGGCGATTAAAAATCAGTTTTGATGTTTTATTTTCATGACCAAAAATATCTTGCAAAACATTATACACTATTCCACACTTCATCAGCAACTAATGTAAATGCGGTTTTGGATTTCACTGGAGTACATGTATACAGAGGCAAGGCCAAAATTGCGGTACATAGAAAAAAGCCCTAACATTCCTCCACTGGTTCAGCCACCTAAATTTTTGAGTGAACCAGAGAGTCACGGTATGATCTTTCCACGTTCCAATACCCAAGACACAGGTGTCTTGATCAATGGACTTGTCTGAGAGACCTGCAAGCAACAAAACCAACAGTCATGCGTTACTACAAATAGTTTCAATATACAGTAACTAGTCTATGGCTGAATCAGAAGGAATCTGATCTGAGGAGCCACCACACTCACGTTAAGAGAGCAAAACTGATACAATTGAATTGTTGTAATATCACCTTTTAAGTTAGTGTTGTTTAGGCTCAGTCCTGGTGTTATTAGCTAAAACACTAAAAGCAGAGACGAGTCCAGCGGTGCCAACAACATGAGCCCAGTTTCTTGTACTAATAGCAACAGCTGCTCCAGCCACAGCTCCTCCTACCAAAGCATTCACCCAATCACTCTTGCCTCGATATCTTTGAAGCCCACAATGCGTCATAGTAAATACACCACTTACAAGACCTAAAAAACGAAAAAAACAAACAAACTGAAACTGATGAGAAGCAACCACTACACTAAAGATGAGAAGCAATCACTAATTCAAGAATTAGGAACAAAGTGGAACTGAGAAGTGAGAAGCAGATCAACCAAAGATTATATCACACAGAGAGATAAAAGAAGCAAATTACCGCACTGAAATCCGAATCTGCCAATGGATTTGGCCTACAAAAGTCAGAGCACAAAGCTAGCTTAATCTTTTGATATGATTGCTCAAGTTCTCAGAATAAAGAAGCAAGAGAGACTACTAGATTATATTACCACATAAGAAGCCTGAGATATGCCGCTTAAACCTGGCGAAAGCAAAATCAGCAACAAAGTCACAGATGAGATGAATTGAAACTTGAATCAATGAAAAAGCTAATGTCTCAATACTTACTCAAACAACACAACACTCAAAATTGACTCAAACAACACACAACTCTCAATATTGACTCAAAACCTAATTCTAATTCATAGATTTGAAAAACCCAAATCGATGAAACATCGATGAAATTCGGGAGATGTGATTACCTTCGCCTTTGTTTACCGGAGATGAGATTTGCGAGCCACCCGAGACAGAGGAGACGAGTGGACGGAGAGATCGCCGATGAGACAGAGGAGACGAATGGACGGCGATACGACGGAGAGATCGCCGATGAGACAGAGGAATCACTGGGCTTCGACGAGGAGAGATCGCCGATGAGACAGAGAAAATCGCCGTTTCGCAGTTGGGAGAGAAGAAAAAAAATCTATGTCGACAATACCGAAGAAATGAGAGAAATCTATTTCTTGGACCAAAAAATTCGTCCAATAAAAATTGAACACGTAGCACAAGAACAACCTAAAAACTGTTCTGAAATAAGAACAGTTTTGAGTGATCTAAGCCTACTATTCCATATTTTGCAATTTAAAAAGCCCAAGAACAGGCAGACTGTTGTGGCGTTAAAAATGGTCTTAGTAAACAAACAGGTGTCGTTTTTCTATTGGTTACTACTAATAAAATATAATAAAAATATATATATATGATTTAAATACAATTTTTTAGTTCTGTTAAAGAAACGTTTGATGGTTTCACCATTAATGATGGTCTATGGGTCCTTTAATTTTGTTAAAATATTAAGATTTTGGAAATTTTTTGGTTAGTTCAAAAAAAAACAAAAAGAAGAAAAGACAAAATGGGTCCAATTTAAAATTGCCAAGTCTGTTTAGTGAGTGGGTAAATACGACTCATCACCACATACGGGTGGTTTGGAACCATCCGACATAATGCATTGTACGATATATTAGACTTCGTCAGTTTTTTTATTTTATATGTTTTTAGTAGACTTTTCTCAATGTTGCGAATAATTCATTTGTGTACAAGAACATTCTTATTGATAGAATATGTAAGTGTGTATCAGACAAGCATTCATCAATCCTACAACTAAACCATGTTGAATACTAAAACAAAAGCACAAAGTCCTTGAAGAGAAACTCCCAATACATCCTTCAAGACAAAAAAATACTGCCCAAGATAATAAAATTTGTAAGAAAATGATTACTTGTAGTTCTTTACTTTTCTACAAGCGATCCAATGAACAGAAGAAGTCTAAAACGTTTTTTTTTTGGTATGATGAATTTAGAGCTCATCACTGGAACCATTCGAAGGCCAACATGATGATGATGTGCTAAGGCTCTCAAGCCAGATATCATCAGCAAGAAGTGAGTTTGAGTCATTGTTTCTATGCCATGACCAATGTGCTCGTTTCCCGTCCATAACCTTCAATCTCCCATGTCCGAAACTCGATTCACGATATACCGATAAAGGTGAAGGAGGCTTCTTGAACCTATAATTCAAGTTATATGAAAAGAAGAAACTTATTGATAAATTCATTTAAAATGATACAAATTTATTAAAACAAAAACCTTTGACTTGGTGAGGAAGTATGAAACTATATTTAGATATCTAATGAGAGGTGACTTACGATAATGCAAGGCCTTCTCGGTTGCCTCCGTCACCGATGGTGATGTATATAGGCCCACATGGGTCGGCCTTGTTGTTATATACACGTTTCTGCATTAATCACAATTCGACATCAATTAACCCTTAAATGGTACATTAACAATGACTTAATGAAGTCTTAAAATAGAAATTTAATATAAAGAGATTAACGAGGATTGAGGACTTACGAAACGTTCGTAGGCATGAACATGGCCGGCAAAGACGACGTCGACTCGAGCACTATAGAGCAAAGACTCCATAGCTTCCCTCATGCTCTCTCCTTCACCTTCATGTGCCTCGTTTGTGTTGTACCACGGAGCGTGCAGTAACACCACCACCCACGGCGTCGTTTTACGGTCAACCTTTTTAAAATATACACAAAAATAGAATAAAACCCAATCGTCAAGAATTGATAGAAATTTTTAACTATTACGGAAAGTTTTATAATTATGGTTTATCCCTTACTTTGATACAAATTCTTTCGGCTTTCTTTACAAAGAAGTCGAAAGCCGTTTGTGTTTTTAATAAAAAAATAACTTCAGAATTATCTTTTTTTTTTTTTTTTTTAAATGTGAAAGGGATGAAATGATTATGTGTTAAACATTAATTTTTCCAACTTAAGTTGCATTATCTACAAACTAACCTTTGCTAGATCGGCCTGGAGCCATTTATACTGATCGGACTCACAGTCAAAGTCGGTGTAAGAACCGAGCATAACCGTGTGGACACCGGCCACGTCAAAAGAGTAGTACAGGTTGGAGTCAGAGAGGCTCTCGGTGTAAGGCATTTTCCACCGGGCATTGTATGACTTGAAGGTTGTGTGTTCAATGATTGGGAAGAATTCGATCTCGTGGTTTCCTTCAGTAACCATCCAAGGACGCTTGCTCGCGAGTGGCTCCACCAAGCGACCAAAAGAGTCCCAAAGTGGCTGGTGAGTGTCAGCGTAGGAGAGGTCGCCAGGAAGTAGAAAGACGTCGTAGTCTTGCTTCTTTATCTGAGATAATGTTGCATCTGTCCATCCGGTTTGGCCTAGGTCCCCTTCAATATTCCATTAAAAAAAAACATATCTCATTAATTTGACATGAAAATTTGGTACTTATTAACTCGTTTGAACCAGAACCCAACATATAGAATCCGATCCAACCCAACTTGTCATGGATCGAGTGTTTTGTGCGTAAGAGTCTTTGAAGTAATTTACCTACGATTGCGAACTCGACCGGAAAAGCTGACGGAGGAGTCTTAAAAGAAAATTCAGGACCGTTGCCACCACAACGGTAGTAGTAAATGGTGTTGGATTGGAGAGGTCCGATCTTGACGTGGTGGATTTTTCCGGATTTGTAGAAAAAGTATTTATAAGAAGTGCTTTCTCCGGTGGTTTTTCCGTCGTACTTTCCTGGTTGTTTACCGTATTCCACCACCGACTCCACCTTCTTGTCTTCCGTTATGAATGTTACTCTCATGTGGTCCTTACCCGCCAATGATACGTGCACCTTTAATTTATCAAATATGATATATATTTGATATAATCAACAAAAAGTGGGTTTATGCATGTCATTATAGGAAAAGGAACCCATCACTCATCCATCTGAATACAAATATACATTGTCCTTAATTAAGGACTATACTGTACATCTTACCTTTCATAACAAACCGAAGATGAAAATATTAGAAATTAATAACACAGGGAATACTTTTGGATTGAAAAATATATAGAGAACGAGAGTTTAAATCAAAGAACCTGTTGTGGATCGGATTTGGAGCGGTCATGAGGGACGAAGACGATGGGGCGAGGTGGCTCGCGTTTAAGTTCCGGCTCATCAGCTTGAGATATGAACGGACAAAGGAACAAGAGAGTAAAACAAAGAAAGAGACCAAGAAGTTTCATCTTTAATGTTTGAAAGAGGTAAAGTTTGGTGAAGAAGAGTTGATTAATATTGAAGAGTTCGGTGGACGTTTTCAGGTGTGTTTATACTTTTATACATCTCGTTAGCCATCGCGTCAAGTTACCTTCATTTCCCTTTTTATATTTAATCCATAAAAATATCTTATATACTCTTTGTGAGTTTTGCTTGCAGATTTCTTTATCTATTTGGTAGTATTAGTTAACGAAGAACAATTATAAAGTCAATGCTTGAATTGTCTAGTTATACGGTTTTCGAAACCTTAAAGAACTGGACCCAAGAAAAGAAATGAAAATATGAAATGCTTTAAACGAAAGTTTTAAGATATATATATATATATATATAGTGTCGTCCGTGGATTTGTATGTCTGTGACTCTGTGTATGAACATTTTATTGATAGGCCAAATAATTCTGATCGTTAAGAGTTAAGACAGTATAATTAGCAGATAAATTTTGCCGATTTGAAGAAATTATATACGTTGGGATGTTCATTAAGTTTGCAACACAGTATAGAACTTTGCGTAGAAGATATAAAATGAAACTAAAGTATTTGTAAATACAAAAGAAAGGGGTCCAGTATTCTCAGTTTCAACGTCGGCCAGTGAGACATAGAGCAAGAAGCCTCGGATACCACAAACGAGTGATATGGTACCATCATCCTAGTCCTACATAAACCGTTGTCCTATTAGACTTTACTATAATGTTTTTTTCTTGGGTCGACATTAAAATCTTAAAGTGGTGGAAATCCGTGTTAAGACTCGCCATGCCACAATTCCATTTACTAATATCTAAGATTAGTCAGTTTTTTTTCGCTCAAAACAAAAATAGGAAAAACAAATCAGTTTTATTACAGCCTTACAGGTATATGTTAAAATATATATTCAACGCCATTTCCACATTTCCAGTTAATTTCATTGCTTTAATTAGTTATATTGAGCTTTCTATTTTTCATGAAATTATTCTAGGCAAAAGAAAAATATCTGAAAATGTGTCAAATGTTTCGTTATCAACGGCGAGAATATATATATCCACAATGAATGGGGGCACGTGTCTAACAATGAACAAGTGAGGAAGACGAGAAAGAGTAGAACAAGTAATCAGTCTGATGGATCGGAACGTGCGAAGATGTACAAACATGAATCATTATGTCATCATCTCTGGCCACGTTGCTTAGTTTTATTATATGGTCCTAACTCCTAAACGAATATGCTATATGGATCCTTTCCTAATTCCAAATTATGAATAAATATGATTTATTATGTGTTACGTATTTTAGATAAGCCGTGTACGGACGTCGGTAGACTTTTTTCTTCTTTTCTTTTTGGATATTGAAATCGATATACCACAGTTTCACTCCACCCTTCTTTTTTTTTGGACATGTTTAAGTAAAATACAGAGGATTCACACCATTGGACACATCAACTCACACCATTGGAGACATCAAGTGAAACGCAACAGATTAATGGATTGAGGGGGTCCAAAATTCGTTTAAGTAAACTTTTTGATTTGCTTGCCTTGATTAGTGACATTTGCTATATAATGCGCAGCTTAGCTATGACCATATCATTTGTTTTGGGCTATCTAACAGTTCATGGGCCCATTAAACTCATCAGCCCACAAACTAAATAACCACAAGTCATGGATATACTATCAGATATGTAACCCAAACTTTTTGGACTTTATTTAAGCGAACTTATTAATTTTGATTAACATTTAATAATAATGATTAAATAAGATAAAATATTCTTCTAATCTCTTATAATTAAACTTTAATTTATACTGACAAATTAGAAAGTCTAAACGGAATTCTTTGGTAAAAATGAAAATTTGTTACGCACTGTTTGTAATACGGACGCAAAAATAATTATATATCATATAGATAAAATGCTTTGATTTGTAAACATATAACAAACAAAAAAATAAAAAAATACGTGCGTGTATATCAAATATATATGTGTGTGCGGGTGTAGCATGTATGCATGAGCATGATGTATTGATGCATCCAAGTCTCTACCTAGTGATAAAAATAAGTACTGTATGTTGGTTTAAGCATGAAGTCAATTTGAAGAAAAGGATAATGCTTATCTTACCGAGTTATGGTCAAAGAGATAAAGACCAAGCATGTTAGGAGTTATCTAACATAAAGTAGTTTCCTATTAGGATTAGGACTAGAGTTTTATATATAAGAAGATGTCTAGTTGTGACATAACGTGTGATTTAATAGAGAAAGATTGTGAGGCTTAAGTTTTGAGAGAATTTTCTTAAGCAATAAAGAAAGTGTTCTTTGAGGCAATCTAAAGTTCTTAAATCTTGAAAACAATATTTGGTATCAGATCTAGAAGAAACGATGACAAAGAATGAAGACATTGAAGCTACCTCGAGTTCGAAGAAGGAAGGAGGAGGACCTTCCTCGATCAAGTGCCTTATGTTGACCTCCAGCAATTACACTGTATGGGCCATGCGAATGAAGATTCTTCTCAGGGTGAACAAGGCGTGGGATGTTGTTGAAACAGGAGACGATGATGCAGATGTCAACGGCATGGCCATGGTGTTGCATTTCCAATTAATTCCGGAGTCGCTGATCCTTCAAGTAGGTGAGCTAGACAATGCAAAGAAGGTCTGGGAAGCCATCAAAACGAGACATGTTGGAGCAGATAGAGTCAAGGAGGCGAGACTGCAAACCTTGATGGCAGAATTCGACCGAATAAAGATGAAGGATACATAGACCATTGATGAATTTGTGGGAAAGCTATCAGAAATCTCGTCAAAGTCTGCTGCCCTCAGAGAAGATATCGAGGAATCCAAGCTTGTCAAGAAATTTTTGAAGAGTCTTCCTCGGAAAAAGTATATCTACATCGTGGCATCACTTGAGCAAGTTTTGGATCTCAACAAAACAAGCTTTGAGGATATTGTGGGACGATTGAAAACTTATGAGGAACGTATAACCGAGGAAGAAGAAACACAGGAGGATCAAAACAAATTGATGTACATAAACTCGGAGCCTCAAACTCAAACAGCAAACCGCGACTTTAATGGAGGATGTACTTAGGATACAATGGAGGATACAATGGAGGGTATCGAGGCAAAGGTCGTGGTGGAGGCCGTTTCAGGGGAAGAGGTCGTGGAAGGTTTAATGGAGCAAGAGACCAGGGAGCAAGAGACCTGTCTGAAAGCGAGTGTTTTCGATGTGATAAGTTTGGCCACTATGCGTCAAAGTGTCCTGATCGATTGCTAAAACTACAAGAAACACAGGAGAACGACACTAAAGATACGGAAGAGGCAGACGAGCTTATGATGCACGAAGTAGTGTACTTAAACGAGAAGAAAGTGGTACCAAGTAAGTATGAAGCAAGTAATGAAGAAGATGATACTTGGTATCTCGATAATGGGGCTAGCAACCACATGACTAGAAACCAAAGGTATTTCTCAACTTTGGACAACACCATCACTGAAAAAGTAAGATTTGGTGATGATTCCCGCATAGACATCAAAGGAAAAGGATCTATCGAGCTGGTTGATATGAATGGTGAGGCAAGAACAATGACTGAAGTATATTATATTCCTGGTTTGAAGAGTAATATTATTAGTCTTGGACAAGCTACTGAATCTGGTTGCGACGTGAGAATGAAAGGAGAACGCTTGATAATGTATGATCGTAATGGACAGTTGCTTGTCAAAGCCTCTAGATCAAAGAATCGGCTGTATAAGGTGTGTATGAAGATAAACGATACATTGTGTCTAAGCCTGACAACGATGAGTGATTCAAGCAGGTGGCATGCGTGCCTAGGACACGTAAATCATGAGACATTGAGATCAATGATGGAGAAGGAACTGGTTGTTGGAACACCTTATGTCAAGTTTGAGAAAGAAATATGTGGATCCTGTCTCTTAGGTAAACAAGCAAGAAGAGTGTTTCCTAAGACATCACTGTATCGGGCGACGAGAGTGCTTGAGCTCATTCATGGTGATCTGTGTGGTCCCATTACGCCGAGTACAACATCTGGGAATAAATACATCTTTGTGCTTATAGATGACTACTCAAGGTACACGTGGACAATATTGTTGAAAGAAAAGAGTGAAGCATTTGAGAAATTTAAGAAGTTTAAGGCTGTGGTAGAACGTGAGTCTGGAGAAAGGATTAAAACATTCATGACAGACAGAGGAAGAGAATTTGTGTCACATGATTTTGATTCTTTCTGTGCTGCTTCAGAAATTAAGAGACACCTCACAGCTCCATATACACCACAACAGAATGGAGTTGTGGAGAGGAGAAACAGGACCTTATTGGAGATGACCAAGAGTATTATGAAACACATGAGTGTTCCAAATTACTTGTGGGGAGAAGCAACTAGACACTTGACATATCTGTTGAATCGAGTAGCTATAAGGGCAGTCAAGGACAGAACTCCATATGAGGTTTTGCGATGCAAGAAACCGAATGTTAACCATCTGCGTATTTTTGGGTGTATTGCATACGCAAGAGTTGAAACACCACATCTGAGAAAGCTCGATGACAGATCACGGAAGCTTGTACATCTAGGAACAGAACCGGGAACAAAAGCCTATCGACTGGTTGATCCAAAAACACGCAAAGTAGTGGTGAGTCGTGATGTCGTTTTTGATGAATCAAGGGGTTGGAACTGGAACCATGGAATTCAAGAACAACATAAAGCTGGGAGCTTCACAATCCAGCTTGGTGAATTTGGAAATCGCGGAATAGGAGGTTTTCATTTCGCTGCTACGGGAGCTGCTTATGTTAACAATGATGCAAACTCACAGACTACAGGGTTTGAAACAGAGGATGAAAACGAAACAGAGGATAATGCTATTAACGAACAAGAACTTGCAGAATCAGATTCTGATTCTAGTAGTAATGGCGGGGTGAAAGAAGAGAATGAAGAGGATGGTAGAGAACAAGGACAAATCGTGTTAAGAAGATCTGGTAGAGTAGTCACTAAGCCTAAATATCTTAATGATTACATATTGCTTGCAGAGGAAGAAGGAGAAAGGTTGTTAATGTGCTTAAACAATGAACCAAGAAGTTTTGAGGAAGCAAGGGTCTCCAATAACTGGTTACAAGCGTGTAAAGACGAAATACACTCAATCACAAGGAATCGAACTTGGGATTTGGTTGAGCTCCCGCGAGGATCAAAGGCTATTGGCTTAAAGTGGGTTTTTAAGTTGAAAAGAAACTCTGATGGCTCCATAAACAAATATAAGGCCAGATTAGTTGCAAAGGGGTATGTGCAGAAGTATGGAATTGATTTCGAAGATGTGTTCGCTCATGTTGCTCGTATTGAGACAATTCATCTCCTCATCAGTTTTGCTGCATCTAGAGGATGGGAAATACACCACCTTGACGTCAAAACGGCGTTTCTTAATGGTGAATTGAAGGAGACGGTTTATGTCTCACAACCAGATGGTTTTGTATAAGAAGGGAGTGAAGACAAAGTCTACAAGCTACGCAAAGCATTGTATGGCCTGCGACAAGCTCCGAGAGCATGGAACGAGAAACTTAACCAAGTGTTCAAGGAGTTACGGTTCAAAAGGTGCTCGAAAGAACCCTCAGTCTACAGAAAAAAGGTGAACCACGAAGTTCTTCTTGTTGCAGTCTATGTTGATGATATCTTTGTTCATGAACTAGCTTAAGGATTATAGACAGCTTTAAGATGGAGATGGCATCAAAATTTGAAATAAGCGACCTGGGGAAGTTGAGCTACTATATTGGGATTGAAGTTAGTCAAACGCAGGAAGGAATAACTCTGAATCAAGAACGATATGCGTTGAAAATCTTGGAGGAAGCTCGAATGAAAGACTGCAACTCGACACATACACCAATGGAAGAGGGTTTGAAATTGTCAAAAGCAACAGAGGAGAGAGACATTGATGGAACAAGTTATAGGAGAATCATAGGATCACTTCGCTATCTGCTGCACACACGGCCTGATCTCTCATATTGTGTAGGTGTTTTAAGTCGCTACATACAGAGTCCTAAGGAATCACACGGAGCAGCTATGAAACATTGTCTGAGGTACTTAAAAGGGACGACTATGTTTGGACTGTTTTTCAGAAAGTCAGTCTCATTGAGTACGGAGCTTGTTGGATATAGTGACAGTAGTCACAATGTAGACCCTGATGATGACAGAAGCAATACAGGACATGTGTTCTATTTAGATGGGAGTTTGATTACTTGGTTCTCCCAGAAACAAGACACAGTGGCACTATCCTCGTGTGAAGCGGAATTCATGGCTGCAACTGAGGCAGCTAGGCAGGCGATTTGGCTCTAGGAACTTCTCAGTGAGATTACCGAGCTACCATGTGAAAGAGTTCTTATTCGGATAGACAACCAATCCGCTATTGCTCTTACAAAGAACCCGGTGTTTCACGGACTGAGCAAACATATACACACTAGGTACCATTTCATCAGAGAGTGTGTTGAGAATGGTCAAGTTGAAGTTGAACATGTTCCTGGGGAGAAACAGAAAGCTGACATCTTAACGAAGGCATTAGGAAGAACCAAGTTCAAGGAGATGAGGGATCTCATTGGTGTGAAGGACATGAGCAAGCAAGACTTCAAGCTTAGAAGGGAGATTGTTGGCTTAAGCATGAAATCAACTTGAAGAAAAGGATAATGCTTATCTCACCGAGTTATGGTCAAAGAGATAAGGACTAAGTATGTTAGGAGTTATCTAACATAAATTAGTTTCCTATTAGGATTAGAACTAGAGTTTTATATATAAGAAGATGTCTAGATGTGACATAATGTGTGATTTAAAAGAGAGAGATTGTGAGGCTTAAGTTTTGAGAGAATTTTCTTAAGCAATAAAGAAGGTGTTCTTTGAGGCAATCTAAAGTTCTTAAATCTTGAAAACAATAGTGTATGTATGTACGTAGCTAATTGTTAGACATTGTAACACCCGCAACCCTTTTTCTTGGTATTTTGGCGGGGGCGTCGACCGACACCACCGAAGGTGGCATCGATCGACACTAGTGGCAGACGGTTTGGTCGGTTCAATTTTAATTATCCGGTTTGCGTGGTTGGTTTAGGAAATCCCTAAAATCGAGTTTTAGAGAAGGGAAACGACCCAAGATCGTGTTTTTGGTCAGTAGTCGCCGTTTTTGAGAGAAAGACAAAGAGAGAGTGTTCTTGAGCTTTTAGGAAGAGATTTGGGAGATTCCTTGCTGTTCTTGAGAGATTTGGAGCTAGGAAAGGGTTAGAAGCTTGCTAGGAGAGAGGAATTCGTTTCTTTTGGTCCAAATCTTCCTGGAAAGAGGTGAGTGCTTGACCATGGTTGATCTAAGCATGAGATCTCTTGTAATTGGGTGATTTGTTTTTTGTTATTGTTGTTTGCTTGCTTGGGTGTGCTTGAGTTTCCTACAGGTTTGCATGTCATCTGGGAGAGTTTGGGGACGAAATTGGAGTGATTGGTTTCGGAATTTCGTATTTCGCGTTGCTTTGTTCGTGGTTGCAGAAGGAGCATCGATCGGCACCTTGTGGCATCGGTCGGCACCTTCTTGTGAGGCATCGATCGGCTCCATATTGTGGCATCGATCGGCACCAGGTCAAGGAGCATCGATCGGCACCGATGTAGCATCGGTCGACACTTGTATTGTTGTGTTTTTGCTTGTTGCTTGATTATGAGGGTCTCAAATGCTTGTGTGTATAAGCTAGTAGATGGGAGGACGGCCTCACTAAGTATTTGTGATAATACTTACGCATCTCAATTTGTGTTTGTGGTGCAGGTAAAGGGAAAATGTGATCGTGGAATCCGGGCAATGAAAAGGAGGATGTTCTAGGGACTCGATTGATTGTTTACCTGGCATTGTTAGGTTGCTAAAGTTGAGTCTTAGAGCATTGTTAGGACTGCTGGTTATTTGATTTATGCTGTTTGGAATCAGTACTGGATATTATTTTTATTGGTTATTGGTTTATTGGATATTTATTGGTATGTTTTTCCGCGGTTGAATGTGTTTGTGGTTAGGTGGCTAGTGGGTATGGGACCACCAGCATGTTCTGATGCAGCATGGAAAGGTGATAGCCTATGCATCGCGGCAGTTGCGGGTGCATGAGGGCAACTATCCTACTCATGATTTGGAGATGGGTGCTGTAGTTTTTGCCCTGAAGATTTGGAGATCTTATCTTTATGGTGCAAAGGTACAGGTGTTCACAGATCATAAGAGCCTAAAGTATATATTCACTCAGCCTGAGCTGAATCTGAGAAAGAGGCGGTGGATGGAGCTTGTGGCGGATTATGATTTGGAGATAGCCTATCATCCTGGTAAGGCTAACACGGTTGCAGATGCTCTGAGTCGGAAGAGGGTAGCTTCGGCTCAGGAGCAGGAGATGGAGTCCCTGGTAGGGGAGATCAGTGCCTTGAATTTGTGTGCTGTTTCACTGGAACCGTTGGGTCTGGAAGCAGTTGACAAAGCAGATCTTCTGAGTAGGGTGCGGTTGGCACAGGAGAAGGATTTGGGGCTTGTGAATGCCTCAAAGGATGTTGATTCAGAGTATCGGGTCTCAGATAATGGTACTATCTTGGTGCACGGTCGTGTTTGTGTGCCTAAGGATGAGGAGTTGAGGCAGGAGATTCTGAGAGAGGCTCATGCGAGCAAGTTATCCATTCATCCATGAGCGACTAAGATGTACCGTGATCTCAAGAGGTACTATCACTGGGTCGGGATGAAGAAGGATGTAGCTAGTTGGGTCGCGAGGTGCGATGTATGACAGCTAGTGAAGGCTGAGCATCAGGTTCCTGGTGGTTTACTGAAGAGTTTACCCATTCCTGAGTGGAAGGGGGATATGATTACCATGGATTTTGTGGTAGGATTGCCAGTGTCACGGACCTTTGATGCTATTCGGGTCATTGTGGACCGGTTGACTAAGTCAGTACGTTTTCTGGCCATTAAGAAGACTGATGGAGCAGCGGTCTTGGCTAAGAAGTATGTGAGAGAGATAGTCAGATTGCATGGGGTGCCAGCGAGCATTGTGTCTGACAGATATTCTAAGTTCACTTCGGTGTTCTGGCAGGCTTTTCAGGCAGAGATGGGCACTAAGGTGCATATGAGTACAGCTTATCATCCCCAGACAGATGGACAGTCTGAGAGGACGATCCAGACTTTGGAGGATTTTGCTGAGGATGTGTGTTTTGGATTGGGGTGGCCATTGGGCAGATCACCTGAACCTGGTAGAGTTTGCTTACAACAACAGCTATCAGGCGAGTATTGGTATGGCTCCTTATGAGGCTTTGTATGGGAGGCCGTGTCGTACACCGTTATGCTGGACTCAGGTGGGGGGAGAGGAGCATGTACGGGGCAGATTTTGTTCAGGAGACCTCAGAGAAGATTCGGGTTCTCAAGCTGAACATGAAAGAGGCTCAGGATAGGCAAAGGAGTTATGCTGATAGGAGGAGGAGAGATCTTGAGTTTCAGGTAGGAGACAGAGTGTACCTCAAGATGGCCATGTTGCAGGGTCCGAACAGGTCATTGACTGAGACTAAGTTGAGTCCGAGGTATATGGGTCCGTTCAGAGTGATTGAGCGAGTTGGACCAGTGGCATATAGACTGGAGTTACCTGAGGTTATGCGAGCTTTCCACAAGGTATTCCATGTGTCTATGTTGCGGAAGTGTCTCCGTGAGGATGATCAGTTGTTGGCTAGGATTCCTGAAGATCTTCAGCCTAACATGACTTTGGAGGCGAGACCAGTGAGGGTTCTCGAGAGGAGGATAAATGAACTTCGGAAGAAGAAGATTCCTTTGATGAGAATCCTTTGGGACTGTGATGGTGTGGAGGAGCAGACTTGGGAGCCTGAGGCGAGGATGAAGGCAAGGTTTAAGAACTGGTATGAGAAGCAACCACGACTTGAGCTTGCCTAGTCTGGTTCCGTCTGTAATCCGTGGCTGGAGCGGGAATGGAGTATTCCAGCCCATCTCTCTTGTTACTCGGTCGCTTGGGATGGTTGGTTGTGCGACTCAGTAACAAGATGAGGTGGTGCTCGGCGTACAAAGTTTCCGTGAGGCGGGATTTGTGGAAAGTTTCCAGAAATGGAAAGTGCTAATTATGGAAAGTTTTTTGGAAGAGAGAATTTGTCCATTGTAGCGGTGGGAAGCCTTGGAGGGGGCTTTTGTGGCCTTTGTGGCGGACTTTTGAGTCAGTGTGCCCGTGTGTGGCGGTCTTTTTGGACAATGTGTGGTCTTTGTGACGGGCTTTTTAGCCAGAGTGTCTTTGTGACGATCCTCTTTAGGACATTTGTGTGGCCTTGGTGGCGGTCCTTTTTAGGACATTTGTTTGGCCTTTGTGGCGGGCTGTTTAGCCAGAGTGTCTTTGTGACGGTCCTTCGGGACAGATGGTCTTTGTGACGGTCCTTCGGGACAGATGGCCTTTGTGGCGGGCTTTTTAGCCAGAGTGTCTTTGTGACGGTCCTTCGGGACAGATGGTCTTGGTGACGGTCCTTCGGGACAGATGGCCTTTGTGGCGGGCTGTTTAGCCAGAGTGTCTTTGTGACGGTCCTCTTTAGGACATTTGTTTGGCCTTGGTGGCGGTCCTCTTTAGGACATTTTGTTGGCCTTTATGGCGGCCCTTGTGGCGTATATATGATCCTTGTGTGGTCATGGGGTATCCTGGTGAGGGGATATGTGGTTGGTAGGACATTGAGATGTTTCTACGCGAGTCACGGGAAGGAAACCTGGATAAGGATAGGACTCAGACGTGTTCAGAATTGTTTTCTCGCGGCTCTTGGAGGACTTTGGTTCTCCTAGTACTGCCATATTCGGAGACTTTGTGACTTTGGAGTATGGTTGGTATATCGACTTCGGACGACGGTCCGGAGATGCGCTGTAGGGTGACGACCCGAGAGACGAGTTGGATTTTTCCTTATATATTATGGCATGCGGGTTTAGGCCCGATGAGCCAACATTGGCATGCAGACTTAGGTCTGATGAAGAGCCTATGAAAACTCAAGGTTTAGGCCTATGAGAAAAGGAAAGTCCAAAAGTTGAGAGCAAATGACGCCTGGAGCGTGAGTCTATCGCCTAGAGGTGACCATCGGTAGATCGGTCGGAGGAGTGCGGGCCGTGGAGACGGTTGCACGGGAGTCCTTGACTGATGATTGTTCAAGATTCGAGGACGAATCTAGATTGGTGGGGGAGAATTGTAACACCCGCAACCCTTTTTCTTGGTGTTTTGGCGGGGGCGTCGACCGACACCACCGAAGGTGGCATCGATCGACACTAGTGGCAGCCGGTTTGGTCGGTTCAATTTTAATTGTCCGGTTTGCATGGTTGGTTTAGGAAATTCCTAAAATCGAGTTTTTGAGAAGGGAAACGACCCAAGGTCGTGTTTTTGGTCAGTAGTCGCCGTTTTTGAGAGAAAGACAAAAAGAGAGTGTTCTTGAGCTTTTAGGAAGAGATTTGGGAGATTCCTTGCTGTTCTTGAGAGATTTGGAGCTAGGAAAGGGTAAGAAGCTTGCTAGGAGTGAGGATTTCGTTTCTTTTGGTCCAAATCTTCCTGGAAAGAGGTGAGTGCTTGACCATGGTTGATCTAAGCATGAGATCTCTTGTAATTGGGTGATTTGTTTGTTGTTATTGTTGTTTGCTTGCTTGGGTGTGTTGTTCTTGAGTTTCCTACAGGTTTGCATGTCATCTGGGCAAGTTTGGGGACAAAATTGGAGTGATTGGTTTCGGAATTTCGTATTTCGTGTCGCTTTGTTCGTGGTTGCAGAAGGAGCATCGATCGACACCTTGTGGCATCGGTCGGCACCTTTTTGTGAGGCATCGATCGGCTCCATATTGTGGCATCGATCAGCACCAGGTCAAGGAGCATCGATCGGCACCGATGTAGCATCGGTCGACACTTGTATTGTTGTGTATTTGCTTGTTGCTTGATTATGAGGGTCTCAAATGCTTGTGTGTATAACATAGTAGATGGGAGGACGGCCTCACTAAGTATTTGTGATAATACTTATGCATCTCAATTTGTGTTTGTGGTGCAGGTAAAGGCAAAGTGTGATCGTGGAATCCGGGCAATGAAGAGGAGGATGTTCTAGGGACTCGATTGATTGTTTACCTGGCATTGTTAGGTTGCTAGAGTTGAGTCTTAGAGCATTGTTAGGACTGCTGGTTATTTGATTTATGCTGTTTGGAATCAGTACTGGATATTATTTTTATTGGTTATTGGTATTTATTGGTATGTTTTTTCGCGGTTGAATGTGTTTGTGGTTAGGTGGCTAGTGGGTATGAGACCACTAGCTGTAGTTTATTTATTATTTATTATTTATTGAAAAAAAAAAGTTCGGTCGTTTCAGACATTAATTGATCCTTATTTCCTTTCCGGTAGACGAAAGTACCTAGCTAGCTAAAGTTTTTCTTGTTGAAAACATGTCCTAATAAATGAAAGAAAATGTTATGTCTGGTCTCTGGTCTGTTCTTATCCTTGAATTATAACGATACAGATATATAGTAAAGACATTCGTGGGTTTCACAAGACACAGTGCATTAACATTCGATTTCGATCTATTAAATATACCACATTCACATGATGAGTTGTCCGATTTGCTTCGGATTAACTTTATTTTAACAAAACTCGAAGTAGGTGATTTTACATATAACCATCAATTATCAAAAATCTATTTTGTTGATATTCTGATACAGCTATCTCAGTGAGCTGATTGTCGGCATGACTTGGTCGATAGTATAATTTTTTTCCTCGTTTTTTTTTCTTTTTTTCTTTCAATTATGATCAACAGGGACCACAAAACTCTAAATATTAAGACTCAACAATTACATAGTTTGACGTTAATTAATATATAAAATATAATTAAGCCAGAATATAGGTAGAAAATTGTCTGAGCAAACCAAACTTAATCCTATTTGTTAATGCATTTTACAATTAAATCAGAAGGAAAAATTTACTATTTATACAGCATATAAAAAAAAGCAACGTTTTTAAATCCAATCCGGAAAGTAACTCGGACAACTTTTTGGGTCACCGGGTCATTGGGTCGACCCGGTCCGACCGTGGGTCACTAATTTACTGAATTTCAATATCTATCAGTTATATATATATATATATATATATATGTTCATACTTTAGTTTTATGAATATCCAAACAAAAATTTGTCATATCTATCAGTTATTGATAAGTATATATTTTGGAGCAATAATTATATTATTCTATTTTTTTATTATTTTAAATCTAAATAAAAACAAGATATAATTAGAGAATATCAAAATATTAATAAAAACAATATTTCTTATCTTTCACATAAATTAATATAAAAAAATTGTGATTGAACCAAAAAAAGAAGGCAGCCACGTCCCACGTGCACTCAAATTTGTCCCACATCAGAAGAGAAGGGAGGAAGCATGACATGATTTCTTATTATATGTGCTCGTTTAAGTTATTTATTAAAGTGTTGAAATTGACCCAGACCGCCGGTTGAACCACCCGGTTTGTGGGTTTAGTCGGGTTTTTCCGATTTTATCCGGATTTGTTAGTATCCGATTTTTAAGTGATATCCAGACCGAGATAACTTCCGGTTCACGGTTAAACCGGTTCGACCGTCCGGTCCGGATTTCAAAACATCGAAAAAAGCATATAACAGCACAGTATTAATTTTCCGGGAACCTATAGGTTTCTATCATCTATCTTGCAATTACGTTGTCAACTTCAATACGTTGACCTACTTGGAGTTACGGACCACACAACTTGCACTTAGTTTTTCCAAAGGTTTTCTTAATTAACTTTTCATATACATATATGGTTCTGTTTACGGTGAGACGGTGTCGTCCAGGCCCGGCCCGTAGCTGAAGCACAACAAGCAAGGGCTTTAAGCAGCAGAATTTATAAAAAAATTTAGGGGCATCAATTTGTAATTGCCATGTAGTGTAGTGGTAAGGTGAAGAGTTCTTCGTGTACAAGGTAAAGGGTTCGAAACTCTTAGACCTTTTCTTTTTCAGACAATTTTTTTTTATAACTTTTCTGTAGAAAATATAAAAACGAATTTTCCAAAATTGTTACAGGAATTAAAAGAAAGTAAATATTTATCAAACAATTAAACTTAAAAAAAAACCTAATTGAATATTACTTCGTCTTCATCGCCGATCACCAACATCCAACAGAAGTTCCAAAACTTTATCAAAAATTTCTGTTTCTTCTCCACCTTAAGCTCTAAGACTCTAACACCAGCTTTCTTCTATCTCTTATTTTTACTGATTTCTCTTTTTGACTCATGTATGTCTTCTTCTCTTTCTCTTTTCTTTCTAATCAAGTTTGTCAATCTATGGTGTTTTGTGTTTATGTCTTGTTTTCTGTTTCTACTTTTGTTTTCTCATTCTAAAAAGTTATTATTATGTCTATGTGTAGTTCAATGCCGCCAGGAGGTAGAAGTCAACCAAGTGGATGTGATAATAGGAAGAAAAAAGACAAACGGGATGAAGTGATGAAATCTCAAATTGGCAATATGTTAAGGTACGTTACAAGAACTCCAATTCCTAGAACTGATGAGACTGCTAGACCTGAGGCTGAGATAGGTAAAGAAGATGAAGGGCTTAATAATATAGAAGAGAATGCAGATGAGAAGAGTATGAATGAGAACAGGGATAAAACAGAGCTTAATAATGTAGTTGAGGATGATGCAGATCATATGAATGAGAGTGAAAACTAGAAAGAAGATGATAGAGTTGATGAGAAAGTTGATGAGATTAGAGTGTTTTATGAGAATGTGGATATGACTGATCCTGCAAATTGGGAGAATATTGATCAAAAAATGAGAGATTATTTGGTTGAGAAAGGACCACCTCCAAAACCAAGAGCTGATTACCGTTTTCCCAGAAATAATGTTGATAGATGTTTCACTTATTCATCTTATATAAGAAGAATGACTAATGGAGAGAAACAAGTTAGAAGATGGTTAGTTTACTCAAAAGTTCAAGATAAGGTCTTTTGCTTTTGCTGTAAATTATTTGATCAAGAAACAAATCCTACTCTATTAGCAAGTGATGGGTTTAATGATTGGAGAAATGCTTCGCAGAGACTGAAACGACATGAAACAACTCATCGTCATATTATTTGCATGACTCGTTGGATGGAGCTAGAAGAGAGATTTCAAAAGAATAAAACTATTGACAATCATATGCAAGAGGCAATTAAGAAGGAGAAAAAACATTGGAGAGATGTATTGTTGAGAATAATTGCAGTGGTAAAGACTCTAGCTGAAAGAAATCTAGCATTTCGTGGAACTAATGATAAGATTGATGATCCAAACAGTGGGAATTTTTTGGCATTTATTAGGATGATTGGAGGTTTTGATTCAGTAATGAAGGAACACATACGACGTGCTAAGAAAGGTGAAATTCAGAGCCATTTTCTCAGTCATCAGATTCAAAATGAGTTGATAGAATTAATTGCTAATGAGATCAAGCTCATGATCTTAAAGAAGATTCAGAATGCAAAGTACTTTTCTGTCATTCTTGATTCCACTCCGGATGTTAGTCGTAAAGAACAGATGACCTTTTTAATTCGATGTGTGGATGTTTCAACGAGTTCACCTAAGATTGAGGAGTTCTTCTTGACGTTTTTGGAAATCAAAGATAAGAGAGGTGAGGGACTTTTTAAGACTCTTCAAGATGCATTGATTGATCTGAAGTTGGATATCAATGATGTAAGAGGACAAGGATATGACAATGGACAAAATATGAAGGGAAAACATAGAGGAGTTCAGAAAAGGTTGCTTGATATAAATCCAAGGGCATTTTACACTCCATGTGGATGCCATAGTCTTAATCTTGCACTTTGTGATATGGCTAAATCATCTAAGAAAGCTGTTTATTTTTTTGGCATTGTTCAGCGAATATATTGTCTATTTGCAGCTTCAACCAACAATTGGGAAGTGTTCAGAGAAATAGTGAATGGTATTACACTTAAATCGCTGTCTCAGACGCGTTGGGAAAGTCGGATTGACAGTCTTAAACCAATAAGATTTCAAGCTTCAAAGATAAGAGATGCACTATTTTATTTGGCAGAACATAGTGATAATCCAGGACACCAAAGTGAGGCTGCGTCTCTTGGAGAGAGTGAAAAACATGGAATTGGAGGGTTTGAATTTTTATTTGGAATGGTAATTTGGTATGATTTGCTTTTTGCTGTGAATATAGTAAGCAAATCCTTACAGTTAGAGGATATGGATCTTGTGGCTGCTATTTCTCAGTTAGGGGGGCTTATTGCTTTTTTGAAAGACTACAGGGAAACAGGTTTCGAGAAAGCTAAAGTTGAAGCTACACAAATTGCCATTGAGATGGAGATTGAGCCTGTCTTCCCTACAAAAGCAAAGCGTTTGATGAAAAAAAAAAGGAAATTTGGTGAGGATGTTGAGAACGTTGATGAAAGTAAGACTGCAGAAGAGAGTTTTAGAATTGATTACTTCATCAACATAATGGATCAAGCTATTACGTCTCTTGAGGTAAGATTTGAGCAATTCCAATGTTATGAAAAAATCTTTGGATTTTTGTTTGGTGTACAGAGACTAAAGTTAGCAAAAGATGATGAGTTAAAGACATCATGTATGATGCTGGAAGCTTCCTTGAAGCATGATATGCATTCAGATATAGATGGAGAAGATCTGTTTATGGAGCTGAAACTTTTAAGGGATGTGTTGCCAAAAGAGATTACAAAACCGGTTGAAGTGTTGGAATTTTTGAAAAGAATGGATGGTTGTTATCCGAACACATGGATTGCCTATCGTATATTACTCACCATTCCGGTTTCGGTTGCTTCCGCGGAGAGAAGTTTTTCAAAATTAAAGCTCATAAAAAATTATCTACGCTCGACTATGTCACAGGATCGATTGAATGGTTTGGCGTTGATATCCATAGAGCAAGAACATGTTGAGAATCTCAATTACCAAAAATTGATGAATGAATTTGCAGGAATGAAGGCAAGGAGAATTATCTTTCGTGATAAACAAAACTAATGTCTTTTTGTCATTTTTTGTCTTTTTGTCATTTTTTGCTTATTAATATTTTTTTGGTAGAACTCTTATAAACTAGTTAAGTTTCAATTTATTTTGTGACGCGAAAAAAAAATTTTTGGGGCATAAATTTTTTATTTGCTTTAAGCATCAAATTTCTCCGGGCCGGCACTGGTGTCGTCTATGTATTTTGTCTTTTTGTTTAAGGTGTAGTATTTTTCTTTTAAGTCTGGACTAGAGATTGATAATGTGACGTCGCCTCACCGTATTCGAAAATCACTACTTACAAAAATATCTAGTAGTGGAGTTCACCACTTTTAATTAGCTTGCATTATTTTTCCGAGACAAAAAAAGAAATTCTTACATGTCTTTTTATACACTAAAATATAAATAACTAGATAAGTATTCGTTTGATGAGCGGGTTTAAAGTTCTGTAAATTAAATTAAATTTTTAAAAAATATATTAAAATTTGTTGTACGTAATTTATAAATTTTATTTTTGTTTCAATATATTGATTTATATCCATTTTACAAATCTTTTATTTATGTTACCATTAAAATCATATTTTTTACACCTAAATATATTGTATGTTACAAATATATTCTTTACCACAACCTAGAAAATGTATGTATGAACACATTAAAAAAACTATTATATATTTTTTGTACTTTCACTTCTGCATAATTATTAATTATTAAAATTATTGGGTCAAAAAACATTTCGAATAAAAAAGGGGCATTCAAAAAAATATATCTTTTTAAAAATATCCCTTCATGTTGATCATTTTTAAAACTACCAACCTTTATATACAAAATGACCAAATTATCCTTTTTGAGTGACAGCAAGAATGTACAGTCATCAAAATCGAAAATATTTTCCCGCCAAAAAAAATTTCCGCCAAAATTTTGTTTTCCCGCCAAAATCGTAAATTTTTCCCATCAAAAATTATTTTTTTTTCCGCCAAAAAAAAAAATTTCCCACCAAAATCGAAAATTTTTTCCGCCAAAAATATTGAAATTTATACCTTAGAAAACCTTAGAATAAATTTATACAAGGTTTTTAAAATGTTTTAAACACATTGTAAACGCTTTTAAAAACCTTGTAAACGCCTTTAAAAGTTTTTAAAAGCGTTTACAAGGTGTTTAAAAACCTTTTAAAACCATTTTAAAAACCTTATAAAAAATTTTACAAAGTTTTTAAAAACATTGTAAAGGCGTTTAAAAGGTGTTTAGAAAACCTTTTAAAAATATTTTTTAAAACCATTTGAAAACTTTTTAAAAACCTTTTAAAAACCTTGTAAACGTTTACAAGGTGTTTAAAAAACCTTTTAAAACTCGTTAAAAAATTTTGTAAAAGCCTTATAAACACCTTGTAAATTTTTTTTGGCGGGAAATATTTTTTGTTGAAAATTTTTGTCAAATTATTTTTGACAAAAAAATTTTGGCGGGAATTTTTTTCCAAATTTTTTTGGCGGGAAAATATGTCTGAAATTTTTTAGGCGGGAAAATTTTGTTTTTCTTTTTATTGATTAAAATATTTTTCATCTAAGGGTAAAATGGTCATTAAAAATTAAAGGAGGGCAAAAATAAAAATAGCCAAAAAGGGGGTATTTTTGAAAAGGAGTATATTAAAAAGGGTATTTTTAACAAATTCTCAATAAAAAATATATTACATAGTATATTAATCAATGATGTTTCATCACAATAGTATATGACCAACCATGGAGAGAACCTTGCGTCCAAGCTCTTCTACCATGGAGAGAACCTTGGCTCCACCTTCATTCCTTGGGAAGATAATATTCCGTCCAACGTCCTCTACCTTCCTCCCTTGGGGAGATAACCTTGCGTCCAACCACAAGCAAAAACAAATATAATATGAACTATTGAATTGACTAAGTTCGAATCTCAGAAGTTATACCTGTGATCGCTCCTGCACTAGTGCCACCGGCCTCCTGAGTCGAGTACACCTGAGACGTCGGCTCGATCCAACCCACCGGCTGCACACCGTGCTGCACTACCAGCTGCATCCCTGGCTGAGCTCCAGCCTGCAACACTGCTACTGCCCTCTGCTGCAATTTGGGACAACGAGGCTTGATATGCCCCGTCTCTCTGCAGTAGTAACACACTCGAGTATCTGCCCGCGGCTCCGTCACCGCTCGCTGCTCTGTCACTACCCGCTGCTCACCTTTCTGTGGACAGCTAGTCACCTTGTGGTCCCTGCTACTACACCCAAAGCATCTCGCACCCCCATGCCTCGATCTCTGCATGACATCAAACTTCCGCTTCTGCCCTTGCGCAGGCTTGCCGCCCTTGCTAGGAACAGAAGACGGCTGAGACTGCTGTGGCTGCACTGAAGAACTGACCACAACCACCTGTGACCTCAAGTCATCCTCTATCCAAGCTGCAACCTCAACCAACTCTGCTCTCGTAGCATAACTCCTCACTTTGCACCGAGTCCTCAAATCATCCCGCAGAGCCAACAAAAACCTCCGCACCTGAGCCGCCTCTGGCTCCCATGCCCTGCCTGCATACCCCACAAGCCGACTGAACTCTGCATCCAGCTCCCGCACTGTACGGTCTCCCTGAGTCAACCCCAAGAACCGTGCCTCCTGAGGAAAATACTTGGAGTTAAACTCACTCACAAAATCTCCCCAAGACATACCCCGTTGCACCCTCCGTGCTGTCACCGATCTCCACCACACACGTGCATCTCCTGACAAGTAAAACACTGCCAGATCCACTCTGTACCGGTCGGGACACCTAAGCGAAAGGAAAATATCCTCCATCCGCTCTCTCCACTCATCCGCTACACTCGGATCGGTACTCCCTGAGAAATACCCTGCTCCCACATGCCACAGCTGCTCCATCATCCGCACATACTGTGCATCCACTACCTCGGTCCCCGGCTGCACACCTGCCTGCAAACCCGCTGCAGGCTGCACCACTGGAACCTGTCCACCACCCACTGGCGGCACTACTGGATCCTGCCCACCAACCACCGGCGGCACTACTGGATCCTGCCCACCAACCACTGGCGGCACCACTGGACCCTGCCCACCAACCACTGGCGGCACAACTGCTGGAAGTCGCTGCAAAGCCTGAGCTACCTGAGCTAGCAAGTCCATCAAGACATCCTCCCTGCCCGGAGCACCTCCTGCTGCAACCCCCACACCCGGGCAACACCGTGACCAACACCGTCACCCAAACCAGCCTGGTCTCCAGACACAATAGGATCAGCCTGTGACTCCGCTACCTCCTCACTGGCCATGCTCTGGGTCACACTCTCACTGGCCACAGGAACCTGACCTCGTCCCCGACCACGACCACGACCACGACCCCGACCCCGACCCCGACCACGACCACGACCACGCCCGCGACCAGCAGCAACCTCACCTCTAACCATCTGTATCATCCAAGAACAGAAGGCTAAGCAAACAATAGAACTCATCCACAAAAACACAACTTACCGTGCATCACAAAACAGGCTCGAAGAGGATGTTCTAGGACTTCATGCCACACACAATTGCCATTCACACAATCAACTATAGCATGGAATCCTAAACATCAACAGCAAAAGCACAATGAACCCTAGACCTAGAACCGTAAGGGCTCTGATACCAAAATGAAACAACCCTTCCCGTTTTTTTTTTATACCTTATTTACTAGTGGTCCCATACCCACTAACATCCTAACATCAATCAATAACTGCGGATAACCAAATAAAACAAATTCCATTAAACCGAAAGAATTCCAACAATCGAACCAATAACCAATACATAAATCAAATAAAGAATTAACCAACAACTAGCATCCTACAATGTTCCATTGACTTAATCTAGCAACCTTATAACAACTAGACCACAATCAATCAAGCCTCTAGAACATCCTCCTCCTCATCGCCTTTGATTCCACGATCACACTTTTCCTTTACCTGCACACCACAAACAACAATTGAGATGCGTAAGTATTATCACAAATACTTAGTGAGGCCATCCTCCCATCTACTCGGTTATACACACAAGCATATGAGAACCTCAAGTTTAAGCAAAACAAACAACACACAACAATACATCAAACCAGGAAAAACAAGTCTCGGATAAGACTGGTATCGACCGATGCCCAACGGTGTCGATCGATGCTTCAAGATCAAGTGCCGACCGATGCTCCTCAAACGGTACCCATCGATGCTACTCAACAATGGTGCCGACCGATGCTCCTCAAAAGTGGTATCGATCGATGCCTCCTCTGCAGTCACGATCTGCGCGAAACTCAGCGACGAACTCCGACTCCAATCAACCCAAAATCGACTCCAATCATGTCTAATCATCCCGGAATTCACTAGAAATCACACAAACAACAAACCCAAACAACAAAACAACACAAACAGCAAAGAAAACACTCAAACAAGAGAGATCTCATGCTTAGATCAACCATGGTCAAGCACTCACCTTTTCTCAAGAAGATTCTAACCAGCAAGAACGAATTCCCTCACTCCTAGCAAGCTTCTAGCTCCTTCCCAGCCTTAGATCTCTCAGGAACAGCAAGAAATCTCACCAAAACTCTCTCAAAACTCAAGAACACTCCTTTTCTCTCTTCACCACTCAAAAACGGCGAAACAACAAAAATAACGCGACCCTAGGTCGTTTCCTTTCTCTAAAACTCGATTTTTAGGGATTCAATTGGACCAAACCGAACCAATTCGGCAATTAATCAAACCGGTCGAACCCAGAAATTAGTGGTATCGATCGATGCCACAAGGGTGTCGATCGATGCTACTCCCAAAATCACAAAATCTGGTTCGCGGATGTTACAATTCTCCCCCACCAATATGGATTTGTCCCCGAATCCCGCATCACCGTCCAACCTCCAAGGACCCTCGTGCCACCGTCAACACGGCCTGCACGTCCCCTGACCGGACTGTACACCATCAGCCAAGGTTTCCCGTGCCACTGTCGCAACAGCCCGCACACCTCCGACTGACCCTCGAGGTCTCCCTCTAGCCAATATACTCGCATCATAACATTATTTGCTCACAACTCAGTGCTTCCCCCGTCCGTGGTCGCAACCAACGAATCATGCCGGCTCGCTATCAGGCCAACCGCCTTAAGCTACGGCATCCAGGAAGTCACTCACACCCACTCCCCCCGCTCTCGGGTCGCAACCCTCGAGACATACCGGCTCACTGCCGAGCCTCGGCTCACAGCTACGGTATCCAGGGAGCCTCACATATCCCGCTCTCGGGTCGTCACCCTCAAGCGCTCTCTCGGATCGTCATCCGAAGCAACATACCACTCCCACTCTCTGGCCACAAAGTCCATCGAGCTATCGGTATCACGTGAGTTGGGCCCACACGGCCTTGAGCAAAACAAATACTGATGCCAACGAGTATCCCCCGGCTAGATCTACCTCAATATTTCCACAAAACTTTCCTTTCTAGAAAACTTTCTAATTCTGGAAACTTTCCTTTTGTGGAAACTTCCTATTTATGGAAACTTTCCAAAAATAGAAACCCGAGCTATTTCTCTTTTCCCATGACAATCACAGTCAACATAAAGAAAAATACTCATCTTATTAATCTCAAAATGTCATAATCTTACAATCTCAACGAAAATACATCAGAAAACCAAAAAATACAATAACCGGAGCCACCAACCCGCATCCCGAGCACCACCTCATCTTGATACTTAGTCGCACAACCAACCACCCCTAAGCGACCAAATATCAAGAGAGATGGGCTGGAATACTCCGTACCCGCTCCAGCCACGGACTACAACTCGGACCCGGCTAGACAAGCTCAAGCGGTCTGCTTCTCAAACCACTTCTTAAACCTTGCCTTCATCCTCGCCTCGGGCTCCCAAGTCTGCTCCTCTACTCCGTCACAGTCCCACAGGACTCTCATCAAAGGAATCTTCTTCTTCCGAAGTTCCTTGACTCTCCTCTCGAGCACCCTCAATGGTCTCGCCTCCAAAGTCATGTTAGGGTGAAGATCCTCAGGAATCTTAGCCAACAACTGATCACCCTCATGAAGACACTTCCTCAGCATCGACACATGAAATACCTTGTGGAACGCACGCATAACCTCAGGCAACTCCAGCCTATATGCCACTGGTCCCACCCGCTCAACCACTCTGAACGGACCCATGTACCTCGGACTCAACTTAGTCTCTGTCAATGACCTATTCGGACCCCGCAACATGGCCATCTTGAGGTACACTCTATCACCAACCTGAAACTCAAGATCCTTTCTCCTCCTATCAGCATAACTCTTCTGCCGATCCTGAGCCTCCTTCATGTTCAGCCTCAAAACCCGAATCTTCTCCGAGGTCTCTTGAACAAAATCTGCACCAAATATGCTCCTCTCCCCCACCTGAGTCCAACACAACGGTGTACGACACGGCCTCCCATACAAAGCCTCATAAGGAGCCATCCCAATACTAGCCTGGTAGCTGTTGTTATAAGCAAACTCCACCAAACTCAGATGATCTGCCCAATGACCACCCCAATCCAGCACACACATCCTCAATAAATCCTCCAAAATCTGGATTGTCCTCTCTGACTGACCGTCCGTCTGAGGATGATAGGCTGTACTCATATGCACCTTCGTGCCCATCTCCGCCTGAAACGCCCTCCAGAACACCGAAGTGAACTTGGAATCTCTATCAGACACAATACTAGCAGGCACACGATGCAATCTGACTATCTCCCTCACATACTTCTTGGCCAAAACTGCTGCTCCATCAGTTTTCTTGATGGCCAGAAATTGTGCAGACTTAGTCAAACGGTCCACAATGACCCAAATAGCGTCAAACGTCCTCGACACAGGCAAACCTACCACGAAGTCCATCGTGATCAAATCCCACTTCCACTCTGGAATAGGCAAACTCTGCAATAAACCACCAGGAACCTGATGCTCTGCCTTCACCAGCTGACAAGTATCACACTTCGCCACCCAGTCGGCCACGTCCTTCTTCATCCCGACCCAGTGATAATACCGCTTGAGGTCACGGTACATCTTGGTCGCCCCTGGATGAATAGAGAACTTGCTCGAATGAGCCTCTCTCAGTATCTCCTGCCTCAAATCCTCACCCTTGGGTACACAGATCCGACCATGCACAAGGATAGTACCATTAGCAGAAACTTGATACTCTGCACCCGCAGCCTTAGAGGCATTCATCAGCCCCTCATCGCTCCCCTGAGCTAACCTCACTCTGCTCAACAAATCCGCTCTATCAGCTGCCTCCAAACCCAAAGGTTCCTGTGAGATAGCACACAAACTCAATGCACTGATCTCACCTACCAATGCCTCCATATCCTCCTCCTGAGCCGAAGCCACCCTCTTCCGACTCAAGGCATCTGCAACCAAATTAGCTTTACCAGGATGGTAAGCTATATCCAGATCATAATCTGCTACTAACTCCATCCAACGCCTCTGCCTCAAATTCAGCTCAGGCTGAGTAAAAATGTACTTCAGACTCTTGTGATCTGTAAACACCTGCACCTTCCCACCATACAGATAGGATCTCCAAATCTTAAGAGCAAAGATCACTGCTGCCATCTCCAAATCATGAGTAGGATAATTAGCTTCATGCTTCCGCAACTGCCGCGAAGCATAGGCTATAACCTTCCCTGTTGCATAAGTACACAACCCAACCCCACTCTAGAAGCGTCTGTATACACAACATAAGGCTCGTCCTGCTCAGGCAGTGCTAACACCGGCGTGGTAGTCAACATCTGCTTGAGACTTACAAAACTTGCCTCACACTCTGGTGACCACACAAATGGGACATCCTTCCCTGTAAGCTTAGTCATCGGCTGTGCCATACTCTCAAAACCCCGAACAAACCTCCTGTAGTAACCTGCTAACCCCAGAAAACTCCGAATCTCAGTGGCACTCTGCGGCCTCGGCCACTCCCTGATGGACTGAATCTTCTCTGGATCCACTGAAACTCCCTCTGCAGAAACAATGTGTCCTAAGAACCCCATCTCACGCTGCCAGAAACTGCACTTGCTCAGCTTAGCAAACAACTTCTGCTCCCTCAGCTTCTCCAACACTGCTCTCAGATGTACTGCATGCTCCTCAGGACTCTTAGAATATACCAGGATGTCGTCGATGAAAATGATGACTGACACGTCCAAAAACTCCTGGAACACGCTGTTCATCAATCTCATAAACGCAGCTGGCGCATTTGTCAACCCGAACGGCATCACCACAAACTCGTAGTGTCCATATCTCATCCTGAAGGCTGTCTTCCTCACATCTGCCTCATGTATCGAAATCTGATGATATCCTGATGCCAAATCGATCTTGGAGAACCAAGTAGCACCCCTCAATTGATCCAACAACTCATCAATCCTCGGGAGTGGGTACTTGTTCTTCACAGTAACTCGGTTCAAACCCCGATAGTCAATACACAACCGAAAACTCCCATCCTTCTTCTTAACAAACAACACCGGAGCTCCCCATGGTGAACAACTAGGACGGATAAAACCCTTGCCCAACAAATCCTCCAGCTGCTTCTTCAGCTCTGCCATCTCTGCTGGAGCCATCCTGTAAGGAGCCTTGGATAACGGCATCGTCCCCGGTTCCAGCTCAATAGTAAAAGGATCCGACCGAGATGGTGGTAATCCCTGCAATGACTGGAACACATCCTCAAAGTCCTCCACAACCGGAATACCGCTAACCGTAGACTTCCCCACTGACTCTGGCATAGAGATAGTAACCAGATAAGCCACACGGCCCTTCTCGATCATCTTCCCCGCCTGAACGGCTGAGATCACGAGACTCCCCGAAGTCGGTCTAATACCCTGAAAAACCAACTTCCCTCCTGGACGCTCAAACTCCACTCTACCCCGGTAGCAATCCAAATGCACCTTGTACCGATGCAACCAATCCATACCAAGAATGACATCATACAACTCCACTGGACTGATAAGTAAATCCGCTGGCCACGACTCTCCCGCGATCTGAATATCAACTCCTCCAGCTTGTCCATTAACCCTCAGGAACTTGCCTCCCGCAACTCTGACAACTCCTGAACGCTCTCCAGAATCCCCTCTGATCCCCGCACTCTCGGCACACTCCGGAGTAATGAAGCTATGAGAAGCTCCAGAATCAAACATAACATGGGACTTAAACCCGCCCACCAACAAGGTCCCTACACAAACCCTATGTGTTGAGAACCTAACACTTGACCACAAGCAAAAACAAATATAATCTGAACTATTGAATTGACTAAGTTCGAATCTCAGAAGTTATACCTGTGATCGCTCCTGCACTAGTGCCACCGGCCTCCTGAGTCGAGTACACCTGAGACGTCGGCTCGATCCAACCCACCGGCTGCACACCGTGCTGCACTACCTGCTGCATCCCTGGCTGAGCTCCAGCCTCAACACTGCTACTGCCCTCTGCTGCAACTTGGGACAACGAGGCTTGATATGCCCCGTCTCTCTGCAGTAGTAACACACTCGAGTATCTGCCCGCGGCTCCGTCACCGCCCGCTGCTCTGTCACTACCCGCTGCTCACCTCTCTGTGGACAGCTAGTCACCTTGTGGTCCCTGCTACCACACCCAAAGCATCTCGCACCCCCATGCCTTGATCTCTGCATGACATCAAACTTCCGCTTCTGCCCATGCACAGGCTTGCCGCCCTTGCTAGGTACAGAAGACGGCTGAGACTGTTGTGGCTGCACTGAAGAACTGACCACAACCACCTGTGACCTCAAGTCATCCTCTATCCCAGCTGCAACCTCAACCAACTCTGCTCTCGTAGCATAATTCCTCACTTTGCACCGAGTCCTCAAATCATCCCGCAGAGCCAACAAAAACCTCCGCACCTGAGCCGCCTCTGGCTCCCATGCCCTGCCTGCATACCCCACAAGCCGACTGAACTCTGCATCCAGCTCCCGCACTGTACGGTCTCCCTGAGTCAACCCCAAGAACCGTGCCTCCTGAGAAAAATACTTGGAGTTAAACTCACTCACAAAATCTCCCCAAGACATACCCCGCTGCACCCTCCGTGCTGTCACCGATCTCCACCACACACGTGCATCTCCTGACAAGTAAAACACTGCCAGATCCACTCTGTACCGGTCGGGACACCTAAGCGAAAGGAAAATATCCTCCATGAGAAATACCCTGCTCCCACATGCCGCAGCTGCTCCATCATCCGCACATACTGTGCATCCACTACATCGGTCCCCGGCTGCACACTTGCCTGCAAACCCGCTGCAGGCTGCACCACTGGAACCTGTCCACCACCCACTGGCGGCACTACTGGATCCTGCCCACCAACCACCGGCGGCACTACTGGATCCTGCCCACCAACAACTGGCGGCACCACTGGACCCTGCCCACCAACCACTGGCGGCACAACTGCTGGAAGTCGCTGCAAAGCCTGAGCTACCTGAGCTAGCAAGTCCATCAAGACATCCTCCTTGCCCGGAGCACCTCCTGCTGCAACCCCCACACCCGGGGCAACACCGTGACCAACACCGTCACCCAAACCAGCCTGGTCTCCAGACACAATAGGATCAGCCTGTGACTCCGCTACCTCCTCACTGGCCATGCTCTGGGTCACACTCTCACTGGCCACAGGAACCTGACCTCGTCCCCGACCACGACCACGACCACGACCCCGACCCCGACCACGACCACGACCACGCCCGCGACCAGCAGCAACCTCACCTCTAACCATCTGTATCATCCAAGAACAGAAGGCTAAGCAAACAATAGAACTCATCCACAAAAACACAACTTACCGTGGAATCACAAAACAGGCTCGAAGAGGATGTTCTAGGACTTCATGCCACACACAATTGCCATTCACACAATCAACTATAGCATGAAATCCTAAACATCAACAGCAAAAGCACAATGAACCCTAGACCTAGAACCGTAAGGGCTCTGATACCAAAATGAAACAACCCTTCCCGTTTTTTTTTTATACCTTATTTACTAGTGGTCCCATACCCACTAACATCCTAACATCAATCAATAACTGCGGATAACCAAATAAAACAAATTCCATTAAACCGAAAGAATTCCAACAATCGAACCAATAACCAATACATAAATCAAATAAAGAATTAACCAACAACTAGCATCCTACAATGTTCCATTGACTTAATCTAGCAACCTAACAACAGCTAGACCACAATCAATCAAGCCTCTAGAACATCCTCCTCCTCATCGCCTTTGATTCCACGATCACACTTTTCCTTTACCTGCACACCACAAACAACAATTGAGATGCGTAAGTATTATCACAAATACTTAGTGAGGCCATCCTCCCATCTACTAGGTTATACACACAAGCATATGAGAACCTAAAGTTTAAGCAAAACAAACAACACACAACAATACATCAAACCAGGAAAAACAAGTCTCGGATAAGACTGGTATCGACCGACGCCCAACGGTGTCGATCGATGCTTCAAGATCAAGTGCCGACCGATGCTCCTCAAACGGTACCCATCGATGCTACTCAACAATGGTGCCGACCGATGCTCCTCAAAAGTGGTATCGATCGATGCCTCCTCTGCAGTCACGATCTGCACAAAACTCAGCGACGAACTCCGACTCCAATCAACCCAAAATCAACTCCAATCATGTCTAATCATCCCGGAATTCACTAGAAATCACACAAACAACGAACCCAAGCAACAAAACAACACAAACAGCAAAGAAAACACTCAAACAAGAGAGATCTCATGCTTAGATCAACCATGGTCAAGCACTCACCTTTTCTCAAGAAGATTCTGACCAGCAAGAACGAATTCCCTCACTCCTAGCAAGCTTCTAGCTCCTTCCCAGCCTTAGATCTCTCAGGAACAGCAAGAAATCTCACCAAAACTCTCTCAGAACTTAAGAACACTCCTTTTCTCTCTTCCCCACTCAAAAACAGCGAAACAACAAAAATAACACGACCCTAGGTCGTTTCCTTTCTCTAAAACTCAATTTTTAGGGATTCAATTGGACCAAACCGAACCAATTCGGCAATTAATCAAACCGGTCGAACCCAGAAATTAGTGGTATCGATCGATGCCACAAGGGTGTCGATCGATGCTACTCCCAAAATCACAAAATCTGGTTCGCGGATGTTACAATCTTGTCTTTCCTCTTAACCTCACTGATCGAGTTTACTTACTTCTTGTTACGCTCATCTTTCTCACCGTCAACACTCAATCGTCTTTCACATTTTATCATACCATCAACGCATAGGTTCTCACAGATCGTAAAACAAATTTTTTTTGTTTCATTTTCATTATTTAGACCTAATTCGGTTTAAATTAACTGAAATAGAACAAAAATCGGTTCAGTTTGGAATTGATTTAAAACTCTATAAACGATCCGAATAAACCGATTACCGAATAACCCAAACCGAAATAAATTTCGGTTCAATTCGGCAGCATTTTTAAATAACCGAATAAACCGAACTGTATAACCCGATTTAACCGAATGCCCAAGCCTAGTTTTTCCAATCTATCTACCTATCTATCAATCTTTGGAATTGAATAAACGGTAACAATTATATTTGCAAAAAAAAGGGTCTATGACCAACCAATCAAAGAAATTAGAAAAAAATAATTTGACTTAAATAAAGAAATAATAATAAAATTATAAGCACGATAATCTATGAATCCAAAATAATTCAAAGGTAGAAAAAAATAATTAAATAAAACAATCTAAAAATATTACATTACATTATTAGAAAAATAAGATGCATATATTAATCTTCTTTTAGGGTCAACATATTAATTTTACCTATTCCAAACAGAAAAAAGAGAAAGTAGGATAAAATTTTGGTTTTAAAAAATAAGACAAATTTACCCTTCCATTAAAAAAGTTTTACTTATAGAACAAAGTTGAAAATAATATTTTAGTTATTTTGTTAGATGAAAAATATTATATGATCTATGTTTATATAGAAGTGAGTATTTACAAAATTTATAATTAATAATTAACTATATATTTTCCTCAATCTCATTTTTATTCTTTGTAGAATTAATAACTTAAAATAAAAATAAGTAAATAATGTTATGAAATATATATATATATATATATATATAATCTTCTTATAATTATTTTTTAAAAACAATAATTTCTGTAATTTTTTGATAATTTTCTTTTTATATTATTATTAATATTGCTTAAAACAAACATATTTTGTTTTTTGTTGTAATCTTGAATCCTTCTTATTAAATATTAACTTTTACACATGTCAAAATCTCAAATTGATATAAACTTGACACATGTCAGAATCACTAACTTTCAAAACCCAACTTTATATAATAAGATGGTGAAAGAGGTGAACAAGAAAAATTAGATTAAAAAAAAAAATCAAATAAAGATTAATTAAAAAAAATATTATATAATTTGACCCAAAAAAAATCAAAAGAAATATAGAAAGGATATGAAAAATCCGAAATTGGTAGGGCATAAAAGTTTTAATGTCATCCGCTCAAAAAGCAGAGAAATCGGGGTCCCATAATAATTTCCTCATTTCATACACATTCAATAATCTATCTATATGCACAGTGGCATCAGATGTCAGTCTTTACATATATGTACACAGCTTCTAATCCTCATTCATTCCTATTACTGAGAGCTGATATTTTCAGCAGAATCTTCTTTACCAGTTTCTACAAAGAAACAAAGAAAACATAGACAAAATGGGTATGCATTTTAGGGATAAAGCATGGATTTTTCTGGCAATTTTGTGTTTTTCATCATTGATTTACACAATTGAAGCAGTGGTCACTTATGATCATAAAGCTTTGATCATCAATGGACAGAGAAGAATCCTTCTCTCTGGTTCTATTCACTATCCAAGAAGCACTCCTGAGGTACGTAATCTCTAATTATATATTAACTAATAACATATAGAAAAACAGTTGATTTATATATCTACATGCAAACTTTTTTGGTTATGAATTATAAAATTTCCGAATGGTTGCTTTAATTTTCTGAACATTGGTTTTTGTTTTTTCTTTTCTGTATGTTGCTTATAGTCTAGGCAATTTCATCGCACAACTACATTTGTTTCTAAAGAATAAGTTAAAAGTAAAAACTTGTGGATGTTCTGTTTCTATGCAGATGTGGGCTGATCTTATACACAAGGCCAAAGAAGGAGGTTTGGATGTTATACAAACTTATGTTTTTTGGAGTGGACATGAACCTTCTCCCGGAAATGTAATTTAAGGAATTAAACAATTCGCTTACTTGAAGTTATATAAAATCTAATGCGTTCTATATTTGTGTTTGCTCCAGTATTATTTTGAGGATAGGTATGATCTTGTTAAATTCACCAAGCTGGTGCATCAAGCTGGTCTTTATCTTGATCTAAGAATTGGTCCATACGTTTGTGCTGAGTGGAATTTTGGGTAAATATAATGTGTTTTTTAGAATATATTTTTCTTCTTTCGAATATATGACTTTATAAAATTATAAATAATTTATGATTTTTTTACAGGGGATTTCCGGTTTGGCTCAAATATGTCCCTGGTATAGTTTTCAGAACAGATAATGAACCTTTCAAGGTAAAGAATTGTAAAAATAATTAATTTGCAGTTTTATGTTTTCAGTCGTTTCTGATTTTTGAAATTGTAACTTGATGTGACAACGGAAAAGATTGCAATGCAAAAATTCACAAAGAAGATTGTGGATATGATGAAAGAAGAAAAGCTGTTTCAAACTCAAGGAGGACCCATCATTCTCTCACAGGTTTGTGTTTACTTTGCCTAGTTGTTTTAAATTGATACTATAATAATGTGAATGCAAAAAATTGACAGATTGAGAATGAGTATGGACCAATGCAATGGGAGCTGGGAGCAGCAGGAAAGGCATACTCAAAATGGACAGCTGAAATGGCATTGGGACTGTCGACAGGTGTCCCATGGATTATGTGCAAGCAAGAGGATGCTCCTTACCCGATTGTATGTTTCTCTTTTCCTTTCTCTCTATTATTTACCCCTTCATTAGGATGTTCCGTTTTGTGTCAAATTTGGTTTAGAAAGAATCCTAATTAATAAATTAATTTAATGCTAAATTTTTGTATGGTTGAGTTTGGTAGAGTTTCTATTTTAGTTTGCATTCTGCTTTTTGTTAACCTATATTGATATTGATTCCATTTATTTATGTTTATCAGTTTAATTTTTAGTTGTTCAGAATATAGCCGGTTACATTTAAGTTGGGTGGGGGGGGGGTAGATTAATATGCTTAACTGGATAGAATTATACATTATCATTAGATATATCATATGTATAACTTTTCTTATGTCGGCAAGATGGCAATTAGATATTCTATGAGAGGACGAAGATATTTGTTTATTATATAGTATTATTATTCTTTTGTCATTTGTGTTTCATAATTTGAAGATCATTACTTCTTTCTTTAGTGGATTAACTTTTGAAATTTGATTGCCCTTTAATTTTTCTTGAACTAAAAACTATCTTTTCTCTTGTTAGATAATTGTTGTCTTATCGCTATATAGTTTTGATTTACAATGAAATATCGTTTTCCCCGTTGATTTGATTACCTTTGATTGTCTTCTTTTTCCATTTAAATTGCATGTGGCCACGCACGCCGGCCAAAAAACAAAAAGAATCCATTCAACTTGTTAACTTACACAATTTTTACCAAATTTATGTAACGTGGGTGTAAAAATTATATAACAGATAGACACATGCAATGGGTTTTATTGTGAGGGTTTCAAACCAAACTCAGTCAATAAGCCGAAGTTGTGGACTGAGAACTGGACTGGTTGGTAAGTCACATGGCTGTATTAAAGTTATGTACATCATCTTTTTCGTTTCTTTATACATCAATTCTTTTTGTGATGATTCTCAGGTTCACGGAATTTGGAGGTGCAATACCAAACAGACCAGTCGAAGACATTGCGTTCTCCGTGGCTCGTTTCATACATAACGGTGGTTCTTTTATGAATTATTATATGGTAAGTTTAGTAAGTTTTTTAAAAATACAATTAATTTATGGTTAAAAGATTTAAATAAGAAAATGCTGTCACAGTATCATGGAGGGACCAACTTTGATAGAACAGCCGGTGTTTTCATCGCCACAAGCTATGACTACGATGCTCCTCTTGATGAATATGGTAATTGGTTCTGCTCACCTGTCTATTCAATTTAATTGACTATTCACTAACGTTTTTGTTCTTATTTGTGTCATTGTGTGTGGAATAGGATTACCGAGAGAACCCAAGTATAGTCACCTAAAAGAATTACATAAGGTCATCAAGATGTGTGAACCTGCATTGGTCTCTGTTGATCCGACCATCACATCACTCGGAGATAATCAAGAAGTAAGTATGCGAATTTAACGAATTATGCAATGTAATACTGAAGATAAGAAGCATAAAGATTCATACATTTGATAAAAATAAAAATAAAAGATTCATACATTTTTTTTTTTTTGCCTTTTCTTTTTTGAAATGTTTTCAGGCTCATGTGTTCAAGTCCAAGACTTCTTGTGCTGCATTTCTCTCGAACTACGACACGAGTCATCCGGCAAGAGTTATATTTGGGGGATTTCCGTATGATTTGCCTCCTTGGTCTATTAGTATTTTACCAGACTGCAAAACCGAGTATCACAACACTGCAAAGGTTAATAAACTAAAGCTTATATTATGTCACATTTTTACCTTTTAACATGATGAACTGGTGCATTCAGCATTCGAATAGGGGAACAGGGTATCGTTGTGTTGAAGTCCGTAATCTTAAAAATAAAATTGACAAATTACATAATTTGAACAAACGGCTTTTAAATAGTTTAAGACGATTTTGACGTCATTGATCTTGAACTATATATTTGTTCTCGATTCATGTACATAATGTCATATAGGTTCGTGTACCAAGCATACTTATGAAGATGGTGCCTACTAGCACACGATTTTCGTGGAAATCGTACAACGAGGCAATCCCTTCTTCAAATGACGTTGGCACATTTGTTAAAGATGGTCTTGTGGAACAAATAAGCATGACCAGAGATAAGACAGATTATTTCTGGTATCTTACAGAGTGAGTAAATTTTTGTAACTCTTCGACTTGTGATATTTCATTAATATCCTGCTGATAAACTGATCAAAGTGTATGTTTTTTTTTTTTTTTTTTTTTTTTGCGAATATACTTAGCATTACAATTAGTCCTAATGAGAAGTTTGTGAAGACTGGTAATGATCCTCTCCTTACGATTTGTTCAGCTGGACATGCTCTTCATGTTTTTGTCAATGGCCAGCTATCAGGTAAAATAAAAATAAACTTAACGGCCAAAAAACTCTGTCTTCTCTATTCAAACAAAACCTTAAAACATTCATTTTCTTTGTTATAGGAACTTCTTATGGAGCACTGAGTAACTCAAAGATCACATTTAGTCAAAAGATCAAATTGCACGTAGGCATCAACAAACTTGCTCTGCTAAGTACTGCAGTTGGTCTTCCGGTTAGTTCCGATCTTGTTAATGTTAAAATATTTTCACACTGGTAATAAAGATGGATCTAGCATCATAAATACTGTGAGTCAATCAATTCATTACCAGTTAGTTTGATTCTTAAAAGCTTCTCTTGATTGACCATTCAGAGACCTTTCACGCTTTTTCTCTTGAGAATGTTTATGTTATTAGTTTTGTGGTCTTCATTATTTTTTCGCAGAACGCTGGTGTGCATTATGAGACTTGGAATACTGGTGTTCTAGGACCAGTCACATTAAACGGAGTAAACTCCGGAACATGGGACATGTCTAAATGGAAGTGGTCCTACAAGGTTCTCTTGAACAATAGTTATTTTGATGCATTCACTGTTACAGAATCTTTTATACTACTAATCACAATAACAAAACTAATGTATTTTTTTTTCCCCTTTTCTTATGTGATTTAACTAGATTGGTACTAAAGGTGAAGCTATGAGCCTTCATACCATAACCGGGAGTTCTTCTGTGGAATGGATAGAAGGATCATTCATGGCCAAGAAGCAACCCTTGACCTGGTATAAGGTACGAAATATTCTCTCAGTTTCTTAGAGATATAGATCGATCTTACACTTACTTTTACGTCTAGCATGAGATACGTTCATATATATCATTCATATTCTCGATGTCTCTATGTGCAGTCTTATTTTGATACACCGGTAGGCAACGAACCATTGGCTTTGGACATGAACACGATGGGAAAAGGTCAAATTTGGGTAAATGGACATAACATTGGACGCCACTGGCCTGCCTACACGGCTCGTGGGAACTGCGGACGATGCAACTATGCTGGAATTTACAACGAGAAGAAATGTCTGAGTCATTGTGGAGAGCCTTCTCAAAGATGGTAAAGAAAAAAAAAGAATTCCCTATCTTTCTCTTCTCCTATTACCTACCTTCTTCTTCTTTGCTCTAAAATCTAATTTTCTCACATGATTTGGCTTACTAATGTTTCAGGTACCATGTGCCTCGTTCATGGCTAAAGCCATTTGGGAACCTTCTAGTCATATTTGAGGAGTGGGGTGGTGACCCAAGTGGGATCTCTCTTGTAAAAAGAACAGCTAAATGAAGCCTTCCTAGCTCATTTTTTATCTGGATACAATCTGTGTGTAAACTACAAAAGCATGCATCATAGATTCTTAGGTACAGATACGGTGACTATCATTGGCTCATTACTGTGGAATGTTTTACGATAATGGTTTTGCAAGTGTATAAACGAATACATACATTACAAACCAAATAAGGCAAATCTTTGCTATCCTGCTTACAAACACAATAATTTCATTTTCTTTTATATCTTCCTTCCTCTCATATAACAAGGCCTTATCCTACACACAGCTACACTTGACACCAAAAAGGATAGATGTATGGACCATATGGTATGTCCGTATGGGTGTATCCACCTCTCAGCGCTCTAAAAGCATCAAATAAGCTGAAACACGATCTATCTTTTCAGTACCGTCAGGTTTAAAGAATACCCACGTGTTTCCCGTTTACTATTCTTATAGACATTATTCAATTTAGCTCAACTGCTTTTTTCGATATCCACAATTCCAGAAACGACAAAGAAGAACAATTCAATAAACCCATACTCTCTCCATACTTAAAAGTAAATTAATTAATAAATTGACTCTTTAACATACACATTAATTGAAACCTAATCCTAATTACCATACTTAAAAAGTCCATTAGATAAATTACTTCATTATCTTCCTTAACTAAGAAGACTCCTCCTAAATCTCAAAACTGTTCACTTCCTTTCACCAAAAGAAAGAAAAAAGGCATCATCGTACATTACGCCTCGTGGTTGATTAGGTTTCGAACTCTTTTCTTCTATAGGGTTTCGGATCTTAATGTTCTAAACCCTTGAATCCATTAAAAATCTTATCTTTATCTCTTTTCAATCAAATTGGGGTAAAGGAAGGAACTTTGAATCCATGGGGAAGGAGAAGTTAGGGTTTTTCACTCTCTCGTTTCTTCTGATCTTGAATCTATCACTTGGTAGATTCGTAGTGGAGAAGAACAATCTCAAAGTCACATCACCCGAATCAATCAAAGGTGTTTACGAATGTGCCATTGGGAATTTCGGAGTTCCTCAATACGGTGGTACTTTAGTCGGAACCGTCGTGTATCCCAAATCGAATCAGAAAGCTTGTAAAAGCTACACCGATTTCGACATCTCCTTCAAATCTAAACCTGGACGTTTACCCACTTTTGTCCTCATCGATCGTGGAGGTTCGATTTCGATCTCTGTATTTAAAGTTCTTACCTTTTTTATTAGCTGTTCCCTTAATTGGTTTGATAAAGATCTGTTTTTGGATATACAGATTGTTATTTCACTTTGAAAGCATGGATAGCTCAACAAGCTGGAGCAGCAGCGATACTTGTGGCTGATAGTAAAGCTGAGCCTTTGATTACAATGGACACACCTGAAGAAGAGAAGTCTGATGCGGACTATCTTCAGAACATTACTATTCCTTCTGCTCTCATTACTAAATCATTTGGGGATAGTATCAAGTCTGCGCTTTCAGGTGGTGATATGGTTAACATGAAGCTAGACTGGACTGAGTCTGTTCCTCATCCTGATGAGCGTGTTGAGTATGAGCTCTGGACGAATAGTAATGACGAGTGTGGGAAGAAGTGTGATACTCAGATTGACTTTCTCAAGAATTTCAAAGGAGCTGCTCAGATTCTTGAGAAAGGAGGGCATACTCAGTTCACGCCTCATTATATTACTTGGTATTGTCCTGAAGCTTTTACGTTGAGTAAACAGTGTAAGTCTCAGTGTATCAACCATGGAAGGTATTGTGCGCCTGATCCTGAGCAGGATTTCACAAAAGGGTATGATGGAAAAGATGTTGTTGTTCAGAATCTACGCCAGGCTTGTGTCTATAGAGTGGTGAATGAAACTGGTAAGCCTTGGATCTGGTGGGATTATGTGACTGACTTTGCCATCCGGTGTCCTATGAAGGAGAAGAAGTACACCAAGGAATGCGCAGACGGAATTATTAAGTCCCTTGGTGAGTTATAATGCTTCATTACTCCCATGTCCCTTACTTCTGTAATATTATTTGATTGACTCATTATTTGTGGATGGGTTTTAATTTGGAAAATGAATAGTGTTTTTAGGCGTTCAGCTCATCCATGATATAAAATAACTAACTGATTGATATCGATCAGCTTACCTTGTATGGCCTGCTTGAACCCTTATATTGACCTGTTGAATATTTTATTATTTTTAAATTTGGGTTCTGTTAAATGCATTTAGGCATTGATCTCAAGAAGGTGGACAAGTGTATCGGAGACCCAGAAGCAGATGTTGAGAACCCAGTTCTTAAAGCAGAGCAAGAGTCACAGGTTTGTCTTTTTGTAGATCAATTGGCTCTTACAATTCTCTTCTAGATCTTTTCTGTTTTAACTTGCCACATATTCTCCATACCTCAGATAGGCAAAGGTTCCCGTGGAGACGTGACTATACTCCCGACTCTTGTCGTGAACAACAGACAGTACAGAGGTATTGGGGAATTCTCAGTTTTTCTCCCAATCTACAACATCTTACTTATTCTTTTGCTAAATGAATCATGTTCATGTTTTTAGGTAAATTGGAAAAAGGTGCAGTTCTCAAAGCTATGTGTTCGGGTTTCCAAGAGTCAACAGAACCAGCTATCTGTCTTACTGAAGGTTCTATCATCCACTCTTTCTTTTCAGAAGACAGATCTCTTATGGACCTATATACATTATATTTTTTTTGTTACTGTAAAACTTGGATCAGAATTTTCCTTGATTAGTTTATCTATTTTATGATGTCATGGAGGACGGTCAGTTTATAGATATGCTTCTGATTTTTGCAGAGTTGGAAACTAATGAATGTTTGGAAAACAATGGTGGATGCTGGCAAGACAAAGCTGCCAACATTACTGCATGCCGGGTATCCATCCTTTTGGCTGGCTATATGTTTTCGTTTTCTAACTTTTGGTTTTGTTGTTGCTACTAAGACTGATTACTCTTATTTGGATCTGAATCGGCATTTTAGGATACTTTTAGGGGAAGGTTGTGTGAGTGCCCTACAGTTCAAGGTGTTAAATTTGTTGGTGATGGCTACACTCACTGCAAAGGTAAACTATCTTTTATTTGTGTAGCTTAACTTGTTTTGTGTAGAACAAATTACAGAAGAATGCCAGAGTCTCTGCTTAATTAGTCTATTTTGCCAGTATGTTTTTCACTGGTAGTTCTTTTGATGAGATTGAATGATTGAGTAATCAAATCATACTGATTGAAGAATTAACTTGTCACTAACAAATCTAACATTATTTCACTTGGCAGCCTCTGGAGCTTTGCATTGTGGTATCAACAATGGAGGATGCTGGAGAGAAACCCGAGGGATCTTCACTTACTCTGCTTGTGTTGTAAGTATTTCGTCTTTTATGTCAATGTCTAACTTTTTGAACAATCATCATCTTCTCAACCTAAAATAAAACTTCTTTGGCTCTCGAAATGGGATTCTTCAGGATGATCATTCAAAGGATTGCAAATGCCCACATGGGTTCAAGGGCGATGGAGTGAAGAGTTGTGAAGGTACTTGTTAAGTAATATTTCCTAGCAGATATATACACGTGGTCTACTTGCATATATGTACTAGAAAACATCTACATCATATTGTTAGTTTACATATAGGCAGCTTCTACAAATTTGTACATGTGAATGGTGTTGCATGTAGATAAGAGAACTAGCTGTGGTATATATGCATACTGTTCCTTATGAGTAGAAGCATGAAATGTGGTTTATTTACATTGGCAGTGTCTTATCTGCATATAAAGATGACGGTCTATTTTGGCAGGCTACTACTAACATGTTTTTCGCCTATTGTTTTATATGAATTCACGTTGGTCTAGAATATTTTGAGCAGATACACAATTGATATTCTTTTGATTGATTTATTAGATGTGGACGAGTGCAAAGAAAAAACAGTGTGCCAGTGCCCAGATTGCAAATGTAAAAACACATGGGGAAGTTATGAATGCAGCTGCAAGAATGGTCTGCTTTACATGCGTGAACATGACACTTGCATAGGTAAAAAAGAGTTCTTCGTTATCTTTAAATCCATTCTGAATTTGGACGGAGTAATTATCAGATATTCGGTTGTCGGATTTGGTGGGTTTTTTGGCTTATACTGTGAGATAAATATGTAGGTTCAGGCAAAGTTGGAACTACAAAACTCAGCTGGAGCTTTTTGTGGGTTCTTATAATCGGAGTTGCAGTTGCAGGTCTTTCTGGATATGCAGTCTACAAATACAGGATCAGGGTATGTTGTTCTTTACCCTGTGGCCTTGTTATCATATTATTAAGTATATGAAGTTTTTTGCGGTCTATATAGGTGTTCATAAGTAACAATTTAAAATTGTGCAGAGTTACATGGATGCGGAGATTAGAGGGATCATGGCGCAGTATATGCCTTTGGAGAGCCAACCACTCAACACAAGTGGCCCTCATATGGATATTTGAATGAAGTTATCAAGCCAAGAGACTCTTTCTATGAGTAGCTTCTTTTAAGTTTCCATGTAAATGAATCTATGGACTTATATAACTCTAGAAGAAAAAAGAAAAAGCCACAAAAATAATAAGTGTATCCTGCACATTTTGTAAGGGTTATGGATTTGCAGATGGAAACCCCATTTGGTCTGCATAGTACTCTTACAATGTAAAATAGACATAAAGGGATGAATAATGAGTAGAGAGTTTACATTATTTACTACTGAAAGCTAAACATACTTGATCACCAAAAAAGAAGACAAAGCAATAAACTCTGATTGGATGTTATACTTTCTCCAGCTCCACTCGGTGTTTCTCTATCTGTTCTTTCACTAGCCTCTGCGATTCTCGGATAAGCCTTGTGTGCTTCTTTATCAGCTCTTCCTTTGTCTTGAGCTCTTCCTCCATCTCTGAAATCTCCTATTAACAACAAAAGAACAGAGCATAAACTGGAGTTAAGTCAAATGGGGTTGGGCAGTTCACATATTGCAAAAGAACCGAAGCTAAACCTTCTTAAGGCTTTCTGCTCTAGTGGGTGCACGATCTTCTCTCTTCAATCCCATGAAATAAAGCTGAAGCTTTTTCGCAGCTTCCATAAAATCTCTGGCGTGCCGCTCAACATCAACTGCAGATAGTTCAATTAGGGGAACCAAGAAGTTAGCCATTTCCCACGAATCAATCATCAAAGTTTTAGCAAGCAAGCTAGAGTACATAAGTTAAGCAAGTGAACTGAACACAAAACGAGTAAGAGGCTAAGAGCATCTAAATGATCTTCTTCAGCAGATACACACACAAATCCCAAACTATCATCACCATAGTCACTGTTTAATCACACCCAATATGACTCCAAACCAAAAACCTTGGAAGGTGAAATCAGCATTTTTCCAAATCAGTCATTCTTGTTCTCAAAATTGAAACTGAGTAAGGAACGAGACAATAACAATTCAACATGGGGATTAGGAAAGGTACTGACTTTGATGAGAAGGATGAGGAGAGCGGTCGATTGCTTGAAGCTCTCTAGCGGGCAAACATGGGAGCAGAGCAGCTTCCAAAGCCGTGACGCAAGCCATAATGTCCTCTCTCTCATGGTTCTGAATGTTCGAAGTCGTCTCCGGTGATGTAATTCCCGGTGGACGGTCAGGCGGCGACGGCGAAGTGTCAGAAGACGGAGGCGGTTTCTGCTGGTAATCCATTAACGGCCGATCTCGATCTCGATCTCGATCACTCTTTCTCTCTGCTTATTTGCCTCAAGGTTTCGATCTCGATCCATTAACGGCCATTAACTGGGCTTATTATTATTGGGCCCATTCACATTACTCGTATTGTGAAATAAATTGGCTTAAAAGCTATCATGTGTAAATTACACTATTTTGTTTCTTCCATAAAACTCTTCTTTTTAACAATTTTACTGTAATTTTCTTTTACTGAAAACTATTGTGAAACAAGTCTTGATTAATCCATCAATACATGTCATTGCAATTTTACATAAATATATCATTAACATATATAAGACAATGTTTTTCTATAAATTTTTAAAAAATGAAAATTTAATCAACAATTAAAATCCAGAAATGTATTTAATTATCAATTTTATAACATATTTAATTATTAGAAATAAATTATGTTTCACAAACAATAAAAAATTATTCATTTATTTACCACTTTTATATATTTTTTCATTGCATTTTTAAAACTTATGATTAGTTTAAATTAAATCAATTAGTCGAAAAAGTATTTATTTAACTATTTAATGGTATAGTGATGTAGATGATAATGTTAAACATAAAATATGTGAATTTGATTTTTAAAAACACAAAAACACATCAAAAATTTCTACACCACCTTAAAATTCTATTCAAAATTCAAAATATAATATCTATTTCACGGGTAAAACGTATTTTTACCGAAAGTAAACACGAATTTGAATAAACAAAAAAACTTTACTTACATATTTTTTTTTACACAAAATAAATCTTAAATCTCAAATAATAATTTTGCTTATAATATTTTATTTAAATCGATTTATCCCGCACATAGTGCGGGTTGGTACCTAGTTACTCTTATTGTGAAATAAATTGGCTTAAAATCTATCATGTGTAATTACACTAGTTTGTTTCTTCTATAAAACTCTTCTTTTTAACAATTTTACTGTAATTTTCTTTTACTGAAAACTATTGTAAAACAAGTGTGATTAATCCATCAACACATGTCATTGTAATTGTCATTGCAATTTTACATTTGTCATTACCAAGTTAATAAGTGTATGACTCATAACTCATAATAAACAAAAAATTTTATTTTGTTTAAATTCTTTTGGTGTAAAAATATGTTTCACCCGTGAAATATTATATCATTGGTATTAAATAAGTCATATAATAATGATTATTGTGATAATTTTATTTTGGAAATTTTAAATATGTGAATAGTAATCAGTTTTTTTTAATAGGTGAATAAATTTGGGTTTTGAAAATTTTTAGATCTAATAATGTTATAATAATTAAATATGTTATACAATGATTAAAATATATTTTTAAAATTGAAATTTATGATTTTTTTAAGTTAGTTGAAAAGGAATATCCCTTAATCATTTCAATAGCAAAATGTGTAAATATCCATAGAAATGAAGATAATGAATTCATTGGTGTCAAGCTCTGTAGCGACGACACATCAGCGTTTTCTTGAGAATGTTTCTCTATTAATATATAGGAGATCAGCAACCAAAAGCTCGAGATACTCCATAGTCCCGCCTACAAGGCAGACAAGAAAAACACGCTCGAACTGAGGTCGAAGAACTATGATGTACGCCCTTAGTCTCTGGATCCAAGCATGATACAATTCAATCTCTGCACGAATTACATAATTATCGGTGGCGACCTCCTCGATTTGATCCTTAGGAGAGCGGATGTACCTCGCGGCAAGCCGTTCTCGAGCCCTCCTCAACCATGCCAACCGCGTTGTTACAGGCATAACAGCGACCTCACTTATTTAACAAACAAGTTATTTCCTGAAGAAAATAAGTGATGTGGTGATAAGTGAATAATCTGGAAGGCAATTATAGAACAAAGGACGCAATTTCCCGAGGACGCAATTTCCCGAGATGAAATGACCAATCCAATGGCTCTCGAAAATCATGCCCACACAATGATCAACACACAAGCAACCAAAAGGATAGTAAGATGAAACAAATCTGATCATAAATATCCATAAAGTAAAATACAATCTCCCAAACGGCTCAACAACAACTGCTACAAAACGGGAATAAGTTCGAACAAATACAAAAAAATCAAAGCAAATCACTGGTCAACAGTGACCTGAGCATAGGAGGTCGCTGGCACCCCTACCACAACAACCTGCGTACTCTCAGCGCCCTCTCCGGCGGTCGCAGGAACCTCATCGCTTTCAATAGCAACCGCAGGACCAATCGCCTCCTCCGCGACGACCATGGACTCTGGGAAAGCCTCTAGATCGCTATCCGGAATTTCAATGATGTCAAACCTGCAGACTTTGTCCTCCCACATCTTCATGTCGGACTCCAAACCAAGCATCGTCGCCGAAGGAACGACAGTACCACCTTTCACCAACTCCTTGAGACACTCATATGTACCTGTCACCTGGCTCAACGTTAGAAGAGATTCCTTCGCAGCCCTGTTACCGATGATGTGCCTCCTCATCCTCTCAATACGGGACCTGTAGCCAGCAATCTCGGCGCTAACGATCTGCCGCTCTGCTAGCAACCGCTCATCAAACAACTGCTTCATCTTTGTCCTCTGAAACGCATGGTGGGCCTCCAACAGCTCGAAATGAGAGCGGGAAGCATCAAGAGAAGCCTTGAGCTCGGCCACCTGCTTCGCGAGGGCGGCAGAAATCTCCTTCTCCTTGTCTAGCTCTCTGCGATGATCTAGGTGCTTCTCCAACTCCGCAATGCGACGCTCGTACGAGATGACCATGCGGTTCACACCTCCAGCCTCCTAAAAACATGAGTGAGCAATCAATATAATAATCTAAAGAATAACGCAAAACCCAAGAAGAGTACCGACCTGGAAGTGTTTCTGAGCCCAAGATCTGTAGATCTCAGGATTGGAAAGAGAATCCACAGAAGGAAGCGGGTCAAAGGAGCCGATCTTGCTAGCAAGCTCGCCACAAGCAACTCTGTTGTTAACGAACAGCTCATCATTCGTCTTGTAGGAAAAGGAGTATGAGTGATCAATCTCAGTGGTATCGCGGGATATACCATCTCTCCTAGACTTCTTTGACGACTCGGACTCAAGAACTGTTCCGCCATGAGAAGGTCTCTTCCGCGTAGGGCTAAGGCTCCCAGAAGAATCCGCAACTACCGCTAGGGCGTCAGGAGTCTCGCCGCACGCAGGAACCGTGACAGTCCTCTTATCGGCGCGAGCAGAAGCTACCTCTAGAGACGGAACATCACCTGCAGTTCGCTGCTCGGCACATCCCGCTCCCACCGGAGGATCGGGGACCTCCACCTTGATAGCAGGAGAAGAGGACCAAGCAGCATCAATATGTTTCTTAAACTGATCGGCGTATCGAGGAAAACGTATATTGACTTTCCCCATCCCTAAGTGCGGCAGACCTGAGAAGCGCAACCAAGAATGAAAGTCCAAGAAACGGAAGACTTACGTTCTCGGTGAGCAACCGTTGTCCAATCGAGTGCCCCTTTTCCTCTGATCTTGTTGAAGTTGTCGAAGAAACCTGCAGGATTAGCGCGCAAAGGGACGACAGGCTCTGCAAACATAAACAAAAACAAGAAAAGGGTTAGAAACCAATCAAGGAAAATCAAGCAAGTGTAAATGGGAAACAACAAAGATACTGGGAATCATGTCCTACTAAGTAAGCATAAAACATATCGGAAATTATCAACTGAAATCTCGTCCAACTTCACAAAGAAGAAATGACGCTGCCACTGACGAATTTTTCTATCAGCTCCGACAACAATCTGAACTTAATCTTGACTCTTGGTAAGTTACTACTACCTCAGTATCTAGTTAATAAAAGGACTAGCTCCATTCATACCCCCAAAATCTTGTTTATTAAATATTATGCAAATCCCGGAAAAAAACAAGCAGGATACACACAGAAATTCCAAACTATCATCATCACCAGAGTAACTGTTTGTTTAATCACACCCCCCAATAAACCAAAACCTTAGAAGGTAAAAACTAACATTATCAAAATCAGTCAATTCTTGTTCTCAAAATTGAAAATTGTAGTGTAAGGAACGACGAGACAATAACAATTCAAGATGGAGATTAAGAAAGGGACTGACTTTGGTGAGAAGGATGAGGACAACGCGTCGATTGCTTGAAGCCTCTCTAGCGGGCAATCATGGTGGGAGCCATAATGTCCTCTATCTCATGGTTTTGATTGTTCGAAGACGTCTCCGGTGAAGGAATCCCCGGTGGACGGTCAGGCGGCGACGGCGAAGTGTCAGAAGACGGAGGCGGTTTCTGCTGGTAATCCGTTAACGCCGATCTCGATCGCTCTCACTCTTTCTATTTTTTTTTTTCTTTTTTGTTGAACAAAAGCTCTCACTCTTTCTCTCTGCTTATTTGCCTCAAGGTTTGGTGAAACCGAGTGAAATAAATTGGGCTTAATTGGGCCCAATTCAGATTCGATATTGTGCAAAAGATTAACTTCATGTGCAAGTTGATTTAAGCTATTTTTGTTCTTCTATAATAAAACTCATCTTTTTAGCAATTTTGCTGTATTTTTCTTTTACTGAAAACTACTAATTTTCTCAAAAATCAATTTTAGAAAAATAAAATAAAGTGCATTTGTTGACTCTTTAGTTTAGGCATTTTAGCTTATGGAATTCTGATGAAATTTTGTAAAATGAGTAGCGAGTCACTGAAAATTATAAAACGTTCTATCTTCATTATCAGTGAAAATAGCTTTTACACATGAAAGACATCTCTCATTCTCTTATTTCTACTTGAAATCATCCAGGTAAAAAAAAACACAACAAAAAACTTTAGATAGAACTCACACGCTAATAAAGTCACAGAAGAAGAGACTATGGATTAATTAAAACAACATTTGTTGATTAGACGACATCAAGCCTCCCGGTCGGAGAAAGTATGCTGCTTCGGTATCTAGGAGACAAGTTAACAAACTCCAACGCCTGTGTTCTGAGCTGAACCGGGTAATCAGCTGCACAACCGATCCTTGGACCAGCTCCGGTACTCCATTTCAGCGATAGCTGATGACCCAACTGTAAGGATTTCGACTGTTTCTTTGAGTTGATCCTTAGTAGCATTGATTTCTGAGGCACATTAGCTTTTGGACTCTCAAGTGCACCTGAGAGCGTTCTCTGGTAACTACTACGTTTCGCCTCTTCAAGTGTGCCGAGTGTTCCGTTACTGTTCTTATCTGTTTCAGTCTCTGCTTGGTATGTTGCGTCCTCTTTCTTTAACGTTTCGGGATCATCTCCTCCGTTTGATTTCACGTAATCCTCGTAGGTGTCGGAATCTTCACTAGCTTTGTGGACCTACAAAGACAAAGCTACATTAGCTCTCAAGTAGTGTCACTTCTCTAAACAACCAAACTCTAGTTAATGATATCATTCAGTAACCAAGATTAAAACAAGTAAAAGTAGTCTACAAATACAATCAAGAAGATTTGATTTGCTTAAGTACGAGTTGAACACAAGTGTTTACCTCAACATTGTCTAAGTTCACTGCGTTCTCTCTGAGAAACGAGAGGAATGTGTCGAGGCTATCATCTGATGGCCTGTAATGTCCGCTGTATGCAGAGATTTCCTAAAGAAATGGAGACATAACGATCAGACAAGAATCACAATAGGCCGACATAACAAAATTGATATGTCTTGATGTCACAAGAGAAACATATGGTACATTACCTTGAGAACTCCATCGTCAACAATCACCCTCCCAGCGGCTAATGTTGCTCCTCCAGCCAAAAAGCTTGAGTGATGGAACCTTCCTTTCTTCTTCTGAAGTAAACATAAATCAAGAAAGGACGATCCATTAGAATAATCCTTCTTCAGTAATAATAATATCAAATCATAACCAATTGAAAGATATAACGATTTTTAACTTACCAGACCGGCATAGAGTTTCTTGAAAGTACTCATAACAAAGATCCATTTAGTCCCTTCAGATCCGTGCATAGTGTGTAAAAACTTTCCAGTTAACTTGTGAACAATCTTCCCTTCTATGATAACATACTCATACTCCTCCCTCTCTTGCTGATACCGGGTAAAAAAATGACATATGAGAAATCATCAAAAACATGTAAATAAAAGTTGACAAGAGAAAAAAGATGGCACATACAGGTCCAAGATATCTAATGCATTGTTGCTTAAGCTTTGACCTCGGGCATTCGTTAAGTTCTAGATCTATCCCTCCTCCAACATCCAACCTGCAAATAAAAGTTATATATAAGAATTTTCACCCAAGAAAGGATTCTTGAACTACAAGAAAACACTAAAGAAAATGAACCTTTAGATAGTCATGTAGGTTCTAAGAACAATTAAGCATTTACCAGTAAAAGAAAGGCTGACCAGCATCAGCTTTACACCATTCTTCATAGTATTTATGAAGGTTGTGTCCATACCGGTGTCGAGGATCAATCTGATGTTAAGTTTTTATATATTTTAGTCTTCTTGTTATATTTTTGATCAGAAATATTAAATCCAACTTAAAATAAGAAAAAAAATAAAGTAGAAAAAGGGTAAAAAGAATGTACAGCTTCAATCCAATGTTGAAAGGCCAGTTTCTGAGCTTTGTCGACTATGGACAGTCCCTTCCCCACCTAACCATAACCAAACCACAAGATTACAAAATCCAATTAACCAAGTGGATTAAAATAACATATTTTGAGAAATTTGACATCTTTTTTTTTGTGAAAAATAATAAATCGTCAAAGTTCAACTAGAAATTATTTTGTGAAAAAAAACGTTCTTAATGTTTAGCAAAGTAAAAAACATCAATTCTACCGATAACAAAATATAAAAAAAAAATAAAGGAGATAAACTACCTTAGAAGCATTCAAGCTCACACGATTCCACCTAGAAACAGCAGTTTCAGGTCTCGAGTAATCAAAAAACGAAATAGTACTATGATTAAGCCTCGCATAATCCATCGCTTGCCACCTTCACCATCATTATTCATTAACCAACACATTAATGACTGAGTCATATACTACTAATCTCCTCTTCTATATAAAATTAAAATTTAATTAGGCTATTAATTTAAAGACGTTGATCGTTTATAATTTTACCAGAGCTCTTCGGCGACGACGACAGAGTCAGCTAACCTACGCCGCGTCCGATAACTTCTATAGACCTTCTGCACTTTCACCGCCGCCAAGCTAGTCGAGTCGTCTTCACACGCGCTTTCTACGTGTGAGGATTTCTCCGGCATTAAAGATTCATCCCGACGGTCTACCGGAGAAATGAGAATATCACCGGCGCCGTGTGAGAACGGCGAAGGCTGAAAATCAAAGCTCGCAACTACTTGCATCTTCTTTCACCAGACCAAAGAGTTCTCTCTTCTCTCACTTGGATCTCACTTGGATCTTAATGTCTGAACAAGAAACAGAACACACTCAAGAGAAAGAGATAATGAATGGGCAAATAGAGAGAGAGAGAGAGAGAGACTTGGTGTTTGTTATGCTAATCAAAGTGTTGTGTCCATCTCTGTGTGTATTTATTTATAGAATTAATGACCCGATTTGTATACCATTTCTTTTTTTCCTAATTACTTAGTTCTTTATTTTTTTAATTTTGTTTCTTTTTGCCATTTTGACTTGTTCTTTTTTTTTTTTTTTTTTTAAATGTATTTCTTGTAGGAAATAGACAGGTAAGATTGTGATTTTTAAAAATTTTGTTCGTATTTAATTGTGGGTGAATACAATTAATATACATGCCATTGATTTATTCTGTTAATTATCAATGCAAGTTAGGTGTTTAATTTTTTAAAAATATATACGTCACTGACTCAGTTTAGCTGAGAATAATTATAAAAATCAAAGTAGGTTTAGAGCCTACTGTTAAGCTTGTCGTTTCAGATCGCATTGTAAAGGTTCTTATCCAAGTTATAAAATGTTGTTGTAGTGATGTGAAAAAGAAAAAAGAAAAAAAGATTAGAAGAATGGAACTATCTAGGATATTGCTTTTATGTATATTTCGTCTCATGTTTAAACTATATTGTATTTGGCTATATACGAATGTCTCTTTTTCCACAAATGATAACATACAGTATATACAGGCTTATCAGATCTAGATTCTCTTTACGGGTGATACATGGAAGGTGATACATCAACATATTGCTTAAATTAGTAAATCACTAAATTTCATATAAGCGTACTTTTTACATGTTAAGATTCATACCTATAGATTCATACGAAGTACCTATATTAAAAAAAAAAAAAAAAAAAAAAAAACATTATATAAAAGGGCGTTTATATTTACTTCAATATGAGGTTTGTGAACTTAAAAAGAATGATCAAGTGAATGACAAATTTTTAGGTTACTTCAATTTTTACTTCTAATAGACTGATGTTTTTGGGATTTTTTCTTGTTCTTAAAAGATCAATGTTGCAGATTAAATAACTGAAATAACTTTTTTAGTTTATGTTTTTCTCCACATGATATGTATCTAAGGTTTTTTCTTAATATATGTAAAATTATGAAAACATCCTTATTAGAAAGAGATGGAGTATTATATATGTCTCATTATATTGTTGTCCCCGGCACTAAATGGCTATATATATGATGATCTGTCTAGAAAGAACAGGACCGATCATATATATTACGAAAACGAGGATACGTGAAATGTAGATGAAAGTTCATTAATACATACAGGTGAAATATAACACGTATGCGCAAAACTCATGAATGACTGACTACACTATACTATACATACAGCTTCATTATTCATAAACCAGAAATATCATAAATGGTAAAATACACATGTCTGGCTCTCTGTCTGCCAAGAAGTATAATATAATTGTGTCTGTGCCAGTAGTGTCAGTGAATGTCATCATTCCGTGGGATTAGAATTCCACACACAAATACATGAGTTTGAGAATCGAATATTACTGATTTATAAAGAAACAAGGAATTTTTTGAGTAATCGTCTCAGAAATTCTTAAAAAATTTGAGAAATCTCCTATCTCCTTCTCTATTCTTCATACCCCCACCTTATTCAATAATATTTGATGAGACGATTTTACCCTTTTTGTTTTACTAAATTATATTAAATTTTTTAAATAAAAAAACAAAAACTCTCAAACCCAGCTTCTTTCGACCTGAGAAACTCACCCGACCTCTCTCAACCCAGCCACCGGCGATTCTTCCGTCGTCGGAGCTCCTACTGCTGTCGTTCTTCACCAAATCAAGTTGCATCAAGTTGTTCTTCAAAATGCAGGTGCGTTACTTCACTTTAGAGTTGCTTTTGGTTGAATTTGTTTTTGATTTGTAAATATAGAAATTCAATTGGATTTAGATCGAAGAAAGCTTAGCACATTGGGTGTTTTACAAAGGTTTATGGGACGATTGAGCTATCTATTAGATAAGAAAGGGATTTGGATTTCGATTTCAGTGAATTAACTCGATTAGAACTCGTGTACCTTTCGATTCGATTTTGATAGGAGAGAGAAGGTGGTGAAACTGGTAATACTGATATTTTTAGTAAAACTAGTAAAACTAGTAGTAGTACTAATTATGATTTTTCTATATTGGTTGGTTTGGCAGGATACAATATGCGAGAACGTCATCCTACATTTTAAATATGAAGGACGCATGTATAGTATAATGTTTAAGAGGAATATAACATTGTTGATGTTAAAAGCAAGGATACAGAGGAAGCTTGGGTTTGTTGAAAGTAACGTTCAGTTGCAGCTGAGCTACAAGCCACTACTGGTAGAAATATTGGAGCATTGTGAGCTTAATGATGATGAGGATGTTAATGTTTATCTAGACTCCGTTAATTATGAGAAGCGAAGATGTATGTTGTTTGTGAATGTCATCCCTTCTGAGCCTCAGCCTGAGCAAGTTCCCATAGTGCCCATAGTGCCCACAATGCCCACAGTGCCCATAGGGGACCAAAGTTCTGTTGGTATGAACTATGAAAACCAACATGCGAAGGATGGTGAAATCGGACCTAACGCCATTGTTGTCTATGTAGGCAAAGAAAAGGCTGTAGAGGGTGATTCTAATAAAGAAGGTGAAGTTGAATCACGTGATGAAGGTGATGAATATACTGATCCACGCCCTGTTGTAGAACCGTGTAAGTATATTGAACCATGGGATGGCGGTTTGGATCTGACTAAACTTCAAGAATTTCCAAACAAGAAGGCATTGCAAGATGTGGTGGATAGAACTTCATTCGCTAACTGTTTTAGTTTTGAAATAGTAAAGTCGGACAAGGTGCGTTATGTGGTCAAATGTCCTAAAGAAGGATGTAACTGGGGTTTACGAGGTGGTAGGATTCGAGGTACAGATATTTTCTCGATTAGAAGGCACAACAAGATGCATACATGCTCTCGGGCTAGTCAAAGTTCAAGCAATAGTAAGAGGCAAGGTGATATGCTCAAATTTACCCTAGAGCTACTCTCTCAAATTAAGAGGTCAATTGTAGTATTTAGGGATCGAATCCACAAGAACTCTAGATTCACACAATATATTTAATAATCTTTTAATTATGCTAAACAGAAATATTTTAATTAAATTGCAAGATAAAACAGAAAATAAAAGAGATGTAAAATTCAGAAGGAATAAACGCTAGGCCTAGGAAAATTCTCAGGAAATCATGGAAAATCAGATCAATTAATTAAACTAGCAGGATTCAACAATTAAACACCGTTCTTGAACTCTAAACACAATTATAAAATAAATCAGTTCTCACTGCAAATATTATCTAAGTTTAAAACCAGAAAATCCAAATCTCTTTGCAAAATTCAAGTTAAAAACCAGCAATAAAATCAGGTTTAGATAAGTTCACAAAATCACTAATTCAAATCTCTTTGCAAAAAGTAATTTTGCTCACCAAAGGTTTTTATCAGGAAAATCAATTATATTCTCATATCAATCAATAATCCTAAGATCTAAATCCAGATGACTAATCAAAGATCTAGCATTAAGAACAACCTATGGTGAAGAACAAGAAAGATAATGAATCCTAAATAATAACAGATCTAATAAACCATGAAATCTCTAATGAGAAACCCTAAACCTAACTAGCAGATCTACTCAGACATAATCAATGAAACACAAAACATCTTCTGAATAAATTGCATTAAGAAAGAGATTAAAGAAGAAGTAAAGGAGTTCTGAATCTTCTCTGAAGGAGTCTTGATTCTTCTCTCCAAAAGCTCTCTAAAAATCTCTCACAGGGTTTTGCTCTCAAAAGTTGCAGGGAAAAATAAAGCTTAGGTCTAAACAATGACCATAAAAATCCTATTTATATTCCTAAACACGGCCAGGGACTAATGATGCAAATATGGAAGACTTTGGGGCAGATTTTGTAAATCTTCAAAACTTGTGGGAAAACTTCCAATTTTGACTTTGGCCTAGCATCGATCGATGCATATCAGTGTGTCGATCGATGCACAATCTGAATTTCGTCTCCCAACTTTGTAACTCAGCCTCAATGCTTGATTATGCTCCAAATCCTCCAATTTAGCTCCATTAAGCTCCCATCCATGCTAAATCCTATAAAAGACTCAAAAGACTCTAAAAATACCAAAAAGACTCTATAGATAAGACTTATATCATGGCTAAAACACCTAAAAACCATGATATATCACAAGGCACTCCACAATTAGTTGCTTCTCTTTTACATGGTGATTATCCAGGGCAAATGGAAACTCCACCTCCGAAAATTATCATGGATCTTGTCAAGACAAAATTAGGTGTTGATATATCATATTCCACGGCGTTGAGAGGGAAAAATCAAGCTGTTACTGATTTGAAAGGTAGCCCAGAAGAAAGCTACAAGATGCTGCGATGTTATCTGCACATGTTAGAGAAGGTTAATCATGGTACAAGATCATATGTGCATTGCAATGAGAACAATAAATTCATGTACTTGTTCATAGCTTTGGGAGCTAGCATTGAAGGATTTAAAGTCATGAGGAAAGTTATAACTATGGATGCAATTTATCTAAAGAACGGATATAAGGGTGTTCTTGTTTTTGCGTCGGCTCAAGATCCTAACCGTCACCATTATCCCTTGGCGTTTGGTGTTCTTGATGGTGAGAATGATGCAAGTTGGAATTGGTTTTTGGAGATGTTGAAAACCGTTGTTGGGTTCTGAAATAGTATTTATGACTGACAGAAATACAAGTCTCATAAAAGCTATAGCTAATTTGTATCCTCTGGCTCATCATGGTTTTTGTATATGGCATTTATCCCAAAATGTGAAAGGTTATGCTCGTAACGTGAACAAAGACGTTGTTGCATGGAGATTCATGGAGTGTAGTAGGTTTTACACAGTGGCTGAGTTCAACATTGCTTACGCATCTTTTACGACAAGATATCTTTCTGCTGCCAAGTATCTTGAAGAATCTACCAAGAAAGAAAGATGGGCACGATGTGTTTTTCCAGGAGATAGATACAACCTAGACACAAGCAACTGTGTTGAATCGTTGAACAGTGTATTCAAAGATGCAAGGAGGTACTCCTTGATACCCATGCTTGATGCAATACTTAAAAAATTCTCTGAATGGTTTAATGAACATCGGAAAGATGATGTGTCTGGATCAGTCGCAAATAAATTGGTGCCTTTAGTGGAGAACTACTTACATGATTTATGGGCAACTGCTGAGAAACTAAAGGTGCTAGAGCTAAATGGTTTCGAGCTTGAATACAATGTCATTGATAGTGACGGAAAGCCTTATTTGGTGAAGTTGCGATTGAGAAGTTGCAGTTGCAGGTTTTTCGATATACAAAAGTATCCTTGTGTGCATGCATTGGCGTCTTTCATTACATTCCAAAAATATGGAGGTAAGGATTTCGAGTAACATGAGTTGTGTTCTAAGTATTATTGGACGGAGCTGTGGGCAATTGCATATTGCAGGACAATTTATTTAGTACGATAAGTCTCGATGGGATGTCCTAGATGACGTCCAAGATATGGAGATCATACCTCCGAATCGGAAAATAAGAGGGAAGAAAGAAAACAAAAAGGTATGCATCTGCTGGGGAAAAACGACCAAAACTCGACCTAAGACGCAGAATAAAAGGCGCCGGAGACAAGGACTCCAATGGTTGTTATTTCGAGATAATGTTCATGTTTGATTCACCTCTTCATGTATCAATTGTGTTTGGTTTGATACTTAATGTAAAACTTGGTTTGAAACTTAATTTGAAGTCTATTAATATTTTCTTCTTTCAAAATATGTGTATATGAGAGAGTAGAACTGGCGAACCGGAACTAAGATAAAACTGGTAAAAATAATAAAATTGGTACTACCTAAAATCAATACATATTGTATAATACATATTGTATAGTATAAATGTTCTACATAGGTTTCTACTATAAATGAATAATTTTCGAAAATATACCAATTTTAATTTATTTATTGAAGAATCTCAACAAGTGTTTCCTTACACTTTTAATGTCACTTTGTAAATAATTACCAAGTAAGCATGAAAAAAGTTATAGAATTATAAGTTTTAACTTATGAAGTTGCAAAAAGCTTGTAATTGTATGTTAGTTAAGTTTAATCAACTGTAAAACTAAAAAAAGTAATGCTAAGGTTTAGTAAAACTAATTAAACTGAGAAACCTCTAAAGTACAACTATTTGCAAGTTTAGTGCAACCGCATTACTCGGTAAAACTGTGTGTGAACACACAGTGTGAACATGCAGTGTGAACGCACACATCTTTTACACCTGCCCAGAATTTTGTTTTTTCTTTCTTTTTTTACGGAGACAGCATGAAGTTTATTTTTTTTATCTATCTTCACTCCAGCTCATTTTCAGCCATTCATTCATTTTCTTCTTCCAAACCTAAAGTACACCGAGTCCTCCTTCTCTCATCTTCAAAGTCGAAGATCCTAGATCTATTTCTCTCCTTCTCAAACTATGGAACAATTTGAGGCCGACCCATACTATGCTGATCAGAAGAGGGCGAGGAAGTTACAAGCATGGCGAGAAGCCATAGCCGATGGTGATTTTGGCATGCCTCGAATTTGCCCATGTGGCAAACGAATCGTTAATGAGATCTCTCCAACAGAAACAGAGAAAAAGAGATGGTTTACTTGCGTTAAGTATAAGGTAAATTAAATTTAATCAAATACAATTGAGATACCTGATTTTGTTAACTGTTCGTTGATATAATTTGCAGGATGATGGATTGCACAAGCGGAAAAATTGGGCTGATGCAATTGAAGAAGAAACCCAAACCTTAAGGAAAGATGTTGATAACCATTGGGAGAGATTGAAGGAATTTGAACCCCATCATACTAAGATCTATAATTTGCAGATGGAGCTTAAGGAGAAGAGTGACGAGATTGCCAAACTAAAGGAGGAGTTGGCGTTGCTTACCACTCGAGTCGATCTCCTGGATAGGTTGTGTTTCGATTGATATTATCTGAGTCGATCTCATTCTACGTTGGTTTAAAACTTGTTGAATCAGATTCTGTTTCTTATCTTTTCCTTGAATTCACTTGTTGAATCAGTTTCTTATCTTTCATGTGACTTCTCTTGTTTAATCATGATGTTCTATGTGACTTCCAAGATTATGCCTCCTTCTTGAATTGAATCATGTTCTATATTTTTCTTATATGAATTATCTAGTTTTTGTTTAGTTTTACGTAGTTTTACCAAAAATACGAACGGAAAATCCAAGAAAATAACGTAGTTTAACTAGTAATACCAGTACCAATCGCAAATCCAACAAAATAACGAAGTTTTACATAGTTTTACTAGTACTACGATGACAAATCAAAGAAAATAACATATTTTTACTACTTCTTAGACCTTTTCCTCTTCGTCCCTCTCCCTCCTTCTTGCGAAGTACTCGGTTGCTCATCAGCTATAGGCGCCTGACATGAAACCAAATTTTGTTAACACCTTCTAGAATTATCAAGTATTACTATAGTATTACGAAGTATTACCTTTGGTTTCTCTTGCTCTTTCACATATACTTCCAACGGTTCGATCCTTTTTTCAAGCCCATCAATCTTCGCCGAAATGTTATCGAACTGGGTTTTCATATCCTGCTTCATGGTCCTTAGAAGATCCACCAACTCAATAGTATCTTCTCTCGGTTGTTCATTGGCGACTATTTCCTCATTCGCATCGTTTTGTCCTGAACGAGTAGCCACATCGGTTGTGTACATCTCCTCCAAAAGTACAGGTAGTCCTCTACGAAGGCGCCACATCCAACTGGCAACAACGACATCATGGGTATCCTCTTCCTCAGCTTCTTCCATGATTAAATCGAGAAGAGGAATTTCTTCATCATTATGAGGGATCACACTAGCAATTGCCTGTGTAAACGACCTACTTTAGATACATTACAAACCAATTTATTCAAATGATTAATAATGGCAATTGCTAGGATAACTAACCGTTGTTGTACCAAGTGTATAACCAATATTCTTTAGAGGAAAACCTTTCTGACCGGTCCTCTTAAATTTCCTCCTGCACATCCTAGGACAACTTGCATCCGCCTCAGAATTTGGTCAACGTAAGTGTTCGCCAAAATTGGAACTGCCTCAAATAGTAAAAACTACACAACACAAGGAAAAAAACTAAAATCAGCTTCACTTATAAGAAATATCAACAATGAGAAAACTTCAAATTTTAAACTAACTAACCTCCAATGGAATACGAAACCTGGAACAGGCCATAACGCATTCTCTTTAACCACGACCCCATTAAAATGACTCATTGTATGGGAAATCTCTTCTAGCATGTTCTCGAATGATAATCTCCCCAAGGAAAAGACACACAAAAACCTAGATCATTCACTGCGCTTACAACAAAATCATCGATACCCATTGCATCTCTCCCGAGTCTTTTGTATAGCCTCCAATGATGCTTCCTAAAAAGTAGAGAACCGCCATCTTCAACCTATTACGAGTACGATCTGGTTGCATTACCAATAATTGTCTCCTCACATCTTCAAGTGTAATCTTTTTTTTTTCGTAAAAAATACTTCCTTCGAAACACGGTACCGCCGGCTTCCTTGTAATCAAGTGGATAGCACCGACAATCTAATCCAGACATCAAAGCATGTTCTCTCAGACCATACCGGATTGGAACACCATTCACAACAAACCATGCTTCCTTATTTTTTCGATTTTAGCCGTTCGAAGTAAGAGCATCCACATTCCCATAAGCTTGTGGTTTGGTTCCCTTGGCATGTGAAAATGTGCTTGAATTGTGGATGATTCTCAAACCAATCCCTCTCAGAACTAGTCAGTGCATGCTCTAATTTATCCAGCGTTTTCAAAGTTTCAAAAATATGACACCTAGTCGATAGCTTGATTTTCTTGTTGTATTGGCTAGGCTCGAAGTGCATTCCTAAAGGTTGCATCGCTTCTGTTTCCTCCGATTCCTGCAACAATATCAGTTTTATATGAGTTATACCAATTATACAACAACTAGTTCTACCAGTTCTACTAGTTCTACACCACCTAGTTGTACCAGTTCTACTAGTTCTACACCCAAAAGTTGCACCAGTTCTACTAGTTCTACACCCAATAGTTGCACAAGTTCTACTAGTTCTACACCAATATTTGCACCAGTTCTACTTGATCAATTTCAAATTCCAATGAGTTTTCAAATTCCGAACAAATGACACAGACTTGTTGTACTTACACTTGCATCGTTGTCCTCCTCGTGCTCCATCTCACTTTTGCTTGTACTCCTTCTCGAGTTACCTGCCGAGTTCGAACTTCCCTCCTTATCTTCTTCTTCTTCTTCTTCTCCTTCATCGTCTTTTTCTTCCGATTCTTCTCCTTCATCGTTTTCTTCTTCCTCTTCATCGTCTTTTTCTTCCCCTTCTTCACAATCTTCTCCTTCATTGTTTTCTTCTTCTTCATCGTTTTCTTCTTCCCCTTCACCGTCTTTTTCTTCCCCTTCTTCACAATCTTCTCCTTCATTGTTTTCTTCTTCCACTTCATCTTTTTCTTCTTCCCTTCATCGTTTCCTTCTTCCCCTTCATCGTTTCCTTCTTCGTCTCCATCGCTTGATTCCACGAAGTAGATCTCTCGTTATCTCCTCCTTCTTCATCATCTTCTTCTCCATTACTTGATTTCGGAGTAGCGGATTTTGCTTTCTCTACTTCGTTCGCATTTTCTCTTCCGACCACCGGATTGGGTTCCTCCGAAACTCGACTTTCACTTTCTTCCGCCACCGTACTCAAAGCTCTCTCTCCTCCTACTGTCGCCGGACTCAAACCCGACACACCTACTTCCGGCGAATCGGATTTTGCTTTCGAAACACCATCTCCTTCTGAGATCTTCTTCTCTTTCAAACGCTCACTCCTCCTCACACGACCCCCCCTTGTTTTCGCCATCTTCTTACTCGATTTTTGCTTGATTGAATGAAAACGAGAAAACCCTAGTTCTACAGTTTCACCCAAATCGCTTCCAATTTCCCGAAGAAATAGAAGAGTGACGAGAAAGAGCAGTTTTAATTTACAGTTTTTTTTTTAAAAAACCGATTCAGTTTTTTTGGGTCTTAGATCCGATTCAGTTTTTTGGGTGGATACTACCCATATATTTTTTGTAAATATCTAAGTTTTCTATGGACAAAAATGTAAAACAACACATTCTCGATTTAAAAAAAAAACATAAATAAATGCCAAAAAAGAGAGGGACTTTTGAGATTGTCAGAAATGTTTTAGGGAATTCTGAGACGAAAACTCGAACTTTTTTTTAGAGATTGTGGGTCTCCAAATGACTTGTTCAATTTTAATGGTCTTGTTATCCAAAAGAATTTTTAAGATTACATTATGCAAGTGCATCAGAAAAACATGCGATGTCAAGTTTAAATCTAGTTGAAAATTATAGTAAGAGTATTCTTTTTCTTATGATAAAAGAACTAATATACTTCTGCAGTTCCAAATATCCTTCATTTTCATTAGTATACATTCACTATATATATGTTCCTTCTCATTTTTATCATCATATTTATTACAACGACATGTAACAATTAATCACGCGTGCGGAAGTGACAAGCCTCTCATACTGGAAATAGTGGTATATATCGCTTAAAACTTTCAACTATATCACTACTGGTTATACCATTGGAATAAGACTTCCAAATAAATGGCACTATGCAAAAGGAAAAAAAAAGTTACGATGTTCAGAAGAGAAACGAGCCATCAACCGACATCCACAAAATTCATTTTAGTGACTCATTACGAAATTTTCTAATATACCGACATACACAATGGTAGAATACACATGTCTAATGTCTTGCTCTAACAATAATATATATAGTGTCTTATTATAATCACCTTATGTAGTATAATTGAGTACACCATATGATTTTGATGAAATGTAAAAGAAAAATCACAAATTTTGTATTCGTCATACGGACTAAACATGTCATGAAAAAATTGTCAAAAAAGGACAAATAAGTCAACAAAAATAATAGACCATAACCAAAGTACATCTTTTAAAATCATGGATGGAGTAATTCCTCGACGTTATTTTTTCTTTCTAATTTTTATTTGGAATTTAAGCTTCAAGTATTCGATTTAGGGACATATGGACTTATGTGCTTCTCTCTAGCTGTGACATTGGAATTACATTTGCACAATTTTAACAAAATTTGTATATGTTTCTTAGACTATTTATTATTCAAATAATAATGGATGACGTCGTGAATCCGAAGTCCATGTTTTCATGTTATGAGTAGTGGACACCTGATAAATAAAACTTACGTACGTACGGCCATAGTATTTGAATGTAATCAAAGTGTTTATATCAACATATATATATATATATATAATATTAACAAAACGCACACATGCACGTTAAATTAGTCAAACTAGTCCTGACCTAAATCATACCATGGAGGTTGGCTAATTTGACTTTGGTTTCAAGGTAGTACCTATTGAAAGAATTTGAGTTTCAAATTGTGATAAATTAAATTAGTTAATTAAAATTTCGTTCGGTTAGATATCGAGGGCTGAATTGTTGTTTTTTCGTACATTCCCATGATTAAATTATGGAAGTTACGTTGACATGATCGGCATGTAGCTAGGAGCTAATCAGTCATCGATTAATTAGTTTTATACTAACTAATTAATTAAACTGTTGTGGTTTAGATGCACTTGTCAAATGTGAGGTACTACTTCTGAGTTGTAAACTCATTTTCTATTCTAATATAATGAGAGTAATATTGTAACCGGTACAAACCATTAATTAATTCAGAACATTTTGCTAATTCCCATCTAATGTCTCCTAAATTATAATTATAGTAATCGACACGAAGCATGCATGAACCTATATATAATTTCTACGTTCTTCTACACCATGTAAAGTGATCAATATATTAATTAATATTGAATTGGTAATTTGATATATAGACAAAAAAAAATGGTATATAAATTTGTTTGGTTGAAGAGTGGCGAAGAAACGTAGAAAGTAGTCGGAAGAAGCATGTGGTCCACGTGATCGGACTTCGTCGGACGACCACTACCAACGACTCTATCTCTTTGCGTGCTTGCATGTGATTCTCATTGATTTGCTCGTATACGTACGGTCACTCTCTCCAAAGACCTATACAGTATACACTATATAGTCTATAGTCTATTGTCTATTAGTATGTATCAATATCGTGGTGTTTTGGTTTTATGTGGTGTATTAATATTTTTCTACCAATTCATATAAAATATCTATAATACTAGTAATATACTTTAGTATTCCATTTATGATTTCCAAAGGTGCTAATTAAACCATCTCTAAAACCAAAAGACTACAAAATGTGTTAGGTTCAACTTCAATATGTCGACGTGCGTTAAAATGTGTTAGGTTCAATGATCGACGTTGCGTTAGTACAACTAAACGACTTTAGATATTTAGATACCCACCGAACCGAAGTACTTTCTCTACAATTTGTTTCCCTAGGATATTGATGGATATAATTTATCCGACCACCAAATTGTTCCACTACAGCTTGGAAAATTTTGTCTGTTACGTGATGAGAGCTCTTGACGAGTTCCACGAGATTTCTCGAATAAAGCGTCGTAGACTATCTGTCAATGAATATGATATTACCCGTTCTTTGTTAAATACAAGTTCTACTATTAGTATCGTTTAAGATTTTTCGTATAAATTTAAAATCCTAACTAAACATTTTATCTATTAACAACATTTGTCAAAGCTATATTAATCTGTTTTAACAAAAAAGTTATACTATTCATCTCTGTTTTACTACTGTCAAATGTTAATATCTGTGTATCCCCGAGACCCCGGCCTTCATTACATGACTACTCAGGGCCGGCTCAAGTTAATTTGATGGCTGAAGCATTAAAAAGTTTGATCCACCATTAAACAAAACTTTTTTAGAAAAAGTTGTTAAAATTACAGTTCAAAGATTCAAATTCGGCAGCTCCTGTAGGTTATAGGAGTAAACCGCTGTACCACAGCAACTTTTACAAATTGATGTCCCTAAATTACGAAATATCAATTTGCTGTCTAAAGCATTTGTTTTACTAGCTTTAGCTCCAGGCCGGCCCTGTGACTACTAGTAGAGTAGTAACGAGTCGCAGATCCTACTATATTAATTGAGAAGTACAAATATGAAACTAACCTTAAAATTTGTAAAAAATTACATTCAATTGCCATTAGACTAAATTAATTAAGCTTAATTAACTAATTTAAATAAATAAAATTAAATTAAAAATAAAAATACTCACATATCAAATATTAAAAAATCTAAAAAAATATCTAAAAAAATATTTTCTCTCTCTAATAAATTATGGACGAAATTACTAATTATTTTTTAAAAAAAATATATAAACCAATCAGAATTTTAAAAACTAAGATTTTATATCCAAGTATACAATACAATTATTTTTAATAACTAAATTCGAAGATTTTGTTAAGATTTCAAATTATGATTCTCCTATCATCTTTATTTTATTTTATTTACAAATTGTTTAGAACTTTCATATAATACTTATAATTAATAAAATGCATATTTTTTTCTGCATATGTTGTGATTTGATTTTTTTAAAACGAAGATATATTACTCAATGTATGAAAATGTGTGTTTTAATTTCCACATTGGCGGGTTGGTAAAACTAAATTTATATAGATGATAAATTAATAATTTTTATTTACTCACAATTATAATATTAAAATTACTATTTTATATTTCACAAACTATGATGCAAATACAACAAATAAACAATATAAAACTGTAATAATACGTCAAAAATAAAATACTATAATATTCTAAAATAATTAGTATTCAAATAAACTAATAGAATTACATAACAATTAAAAATAAATATTATCTCAAACAAAATAATTTTTTTTAAAAACAATAATTTTTATTATTATATTATAATTTTTTTAAAAATGTTGACCCGTGCTTTAAGCACGGGATATATCCTAGTTTGTATATTAATTGAACTACGTACAGCCACTGAGAACAAAAAAAAAAGCTACTTCACAAAAACACATTCCAAACACAAATTCACTGTATGGGTCAACAAAAATTGGCTGATAAAAGATCTGACCAATCTAAACATGCATCACTTTTTAAAAGCATATATACATTAGTTTTATATATTCCTTTAGTACGTGTAAAAATCAAATGATAGTTTTGTGTTATTTTAAGTAATGTCATACTAGAATATGAATGTGTTAGAGCACGGCTTAAAATTCCTTTATTTTGTTTATTTGGTAATTTTTATTTAAAATATCGTGATTATTTTATTTGTTTTAAAAGGTTTCTTTTTGGGATGGAATATTATTGCATGAAATTATATACTGAATATGATTTATGAAAATAATATATATTCTGTATAATATATTATAGTATATCTAGATTTTGACCCACGATATAATGCGGATTAAGTTGTGTAATAAAAAAATTAATTTTTGTTTGTTAAATTTATTTGATTTGTTTATTGTTAAAAATTATATATTGTATTTTGATTGTTAATTATATGACTTAATCTATTGTATAACACCTATTAATTTTAGGACCAAATATGTAACATATGTTTGTCAAAATCATCGTGACCGAAAAAACCTACCAAAAAACATTATTCCAAATTTAAATTTAATCCGAGAAATCATATTTTAACCCATGCTCTAGCAAGTAATCATATTTTTGGAAATTTTTCATATTATAGTGACATATTATTGACCCGTGTTGTAACAAATCAAATTAGAGTGTTTATAATTTTTAACTTTTTAATCTATCATATATTTATGATATTCTTAAAAGTATCAAATTAAACTATTTTTAAAGATTCCAAATTAAATTATTGAAAAAGTTATTATACTATATAAAACTATAGAATTCAACAACATAAATATATGAAATAAATTTAAATATTCAAATTTTGATCCGTTACTCAGTCAAAATTTTCTGATAAAGTTAAATAAAATCTTATTTTTTTTAGTATAATCAGAAATCACTTGTAATCTACAGAAGAGTGATTAATTTCTATTAATTTCTGAGGTTTTTTTTGTCTATATATGGTTAGTTAAATATTCTTTGAGATTTTATTTTATTATTTGGAATATTTTTTAAGAGGATCATAACCCTAAATCTATATAACCTATCAAATAATTAATCCATATAACCTATCAAATAATTAATCTTAGTTATAAGTTATAACATATATTAATATATTAATATTATATGGTCTACTAATTTGAAGTCATGTACTTCCATTTATTAAACCATGTAATATTCTGATAATCAATTAAACATGGGGCAAAATGATTAATCATTTCACCATGACATGTCAATATAAGATAAGGTGTTAGTTAGTATGTCTATAACTTGAGCTACAAAGAAAATTGTAAAATATAATACTGCATCCATTTGCTGCATTATCCCAATAATGTTACTATTGCATGACGATTGTATTTGTATCGACACATATTTTATGCATTCAACTATATAACCACATCTTAAGCATCTTCGCAATCACATCTTATGTAAAGAACAGAGACAATATATAACATTGTTTTGTTTATATGCTTAATTAAAAGAAAATTAAAAAAACATAGACGATGATAATGAGATGAATATGTGTGAAGCCGTGCAGGGTAGTGAGAAAGTTAGCAAATCCCCTATATATTAATAGAAAAATATTTTGGCAAAAAAAACTGAGGTGTCAGTATTACATAGCTCAGGACATTATTTCCTTTATTTGTCATCACCTGTTAAAAATATTTACATTTATTTATTATTGTATTTTTCCAAAAATACAAACACTCAAAATTAAAATTTTATATTATTTTCTAACTTAATTATATCCTTTAATTATATTTTCATAAAATCTTTAAAATAAATTTTAAGAACCCTTTATTCATATGATATAATAATATAAGATTGATATTATAATAACTTTCACGGGTTAAATTTTAATTATTATACAAATTTCTTTTTATAGATATATACTACATAATCGAATTTTAATTATTTCAATTATCCATAAATATAACAGATTTTGTAAATAAAAATTACAGTAAAAACATTAAATCCCCTATATATTAATAGAGGAATATTTTAGCAAAAAATCTGAGGTGTCAGCATTACAGAGCTCATGACATTCTTTCCTTTATTTGTCATCAGCTTTAAAAATATTTACATTTATTTATCATTTTATTTTTCCAAAAATACAATTAACACTCAAAATTATATTTTTATATTATCTTTCTAACTTAATTATATCCTTTAATTATATTTTCATAAAATCTTTAAAATGAATTTTAAGAACCCTTTGTTCATATGATATAATAATATAAGATGATATTAATATAACTCATCACGGGTTAAATTTTAATTATTATACAAATTTCTTTTATAGATATATACTACACAATCAAATTTTAAATATTTCAATTATCCATAAATATAACAAATTTTATAAATAAAAATTATAGTAAAAACATTAAATAATTATTTTATACCGCATTATGTGCGGGTTGTTACCTAGTAGCATTGTATGACACAACGAGGTACATGAATTATTGAGGTTGCAATTGGTGTACTGTTTACTATAGTGTGAAAAAATAAACATTTTAGCAAGGGTTTTAGTTACCCTATGATGACGAAACTGGATCGGATAACTGTTTATTTGTTTATTTTATTTGTATGTTTTCAAAATTCTTGTGAATATGTTTAGAAAATATGTGTAGAGACACTAATGATTTGACCAAATAAATAAACGGTTATGTTTTTTTCATATTTATTTTTAGTCAAACAAACGCTTATTAGTTTTAAATACAATTAACAACGTTGAAACTGATTATAAAATTTGTTCTTGTTAATGATAAAAAAAACGTAATACAGTAAAACCTCTATAAATTAATAAGGTTGGGACCATGCAATTTTCTTAATTTATAGAGGTTTTAATTTATCGATAAATTAATAATTATTGATAAATTAATAAAATATTAATTTATGAAATTGACGATTCATGAACTTGATTTGATTAATAATTTTGGCTATCGTAATAGGATGTATGCCAATAGTTTACTAGATTATCTATGTAAAAATGATACATATATAAGTTCATAGTTAATAAAAAATCACTGCTACTATATTTCATGGTGATGATGAAGTTGAAGAAGATATTTCAGTACAATAATAATAAGTTATATGTAAGGAATCAATTCTATCAAAGAAAACTTCTATAATTTTTGGATGCGATTTGAGAAGACAACACCAGAAGTTTTGATCCAGTCAGAAATATTATAGATAAGCTCCAACAAAAATATAAATTCAATAATAAGCAAATAACTATAGAGTCATATTGTTGACAAAAAAAATAGAGTCATATATTTCACTAGATTTTCTTGGATATATATATATATATATATATATATATATTAGTTTACTTGATTATTAGTTTACTTCAATATTATAGATATATATATATATATGTTAGTTTACTTGATTATTAATTTATGATATTGATAAGGCTATATTTTTACACTGGGTTTTCAAAAAAGTTATTATTTTATTATTTTATCGAAATATGTTTTTTTTTTACACCGATCCAACTCGAAACCAGAATAATTTATTAATTTATAATAAGTATTAATTTATAGAGATTCTACTCTTAGACACATATAAAACTAGATAAGGGCCCGCACGATGTGCGGGTTCAAAAATTGTTTGAAAAAATAAATCCTAAATCTAAAACAATTTTTCAAAAATATATAAAGAAATTTTTTTATAAAGTAAATATATAAATAATTTAAGTTAGAGAATATTTGTATTTACCTTCATACATTTATTTATATTTTTATATTTTTAATATATTATAACAATGATTATAATAATTTAAAGCTACATTTTATCCCACTAAAACTTTTGCCAAATATTCATCATTACAAATATTATTATTGTCATATTTCAAAAACGTTTCACAACTTATTCACAAAATATTTTACATGCAACAAATTCATCAAAGCAACATCTAATAAGTAACCACATACAATTTTACTCTATGTTTTACCATTAAAAATATGTTCTTACACCCAAAATTATTTTATTGTTAAAGTATGCTATTTATCACCACCTATAAAATGTCTTTTAAACAAATTAAACAACTTTTATGTTGCTTTACTTTCATTTTGGCATAATTATAGTTTTTATAATTACTAAAATTATTTTGTGACATAATTTCTTTAACCATGAACTTTTTTTACTCCAAATATATTGGATGAACAACTGGTGAAAATTATCGATTCAATTATAATGATTTTATGACTAACCCAAAAAAAATTGAGAAATTGAAAGAAATTTAATATAATGTAATAAAAATAAAAATTTGTAAATTATAATCATGATGGTATATATAAGTCTTAGAAAATTAAGATATACAAAATAGAAACTTTATATACAATCCAAAACACGACATATGTCATAATCAAGTTAAGGATCAACAACCTAATTACTCTTCATAAGTATCCAATTGTACCAAAACAACTTAAAGTTATGACCTCGTCTCAAATATTCTCAAATCATAAATTCTCAACTTATTTTTACCCGAATCAAAAGTATGGCGACGATATCCTGGAGAGGGGGATAATTTATTAATTATTCTCAACTTATTATTTTGACATAATTTATTAATAATAATATACATGCTTAGTGAATTACTTTTTTGTTTATACATGTCAAAAACTTATTGAGAAAACACATATAACATAAGTAGCTTACAATGGAAAATATATTAGTTTTGTTAATTTTCTTTTTTGATTTAGAATTCTTTTTAGATAAAGATGTAAATTTTATTTAGATTTAATGTTATTTGTTTAATTAACTATTTTGAAAATAATAATTTTTTGACACGTGTCAACATTTCATCAGTATACTTGACATGTGGCTAATTTGAAAACCCAGCTTTATATAATAAGATTTTTAATATAATAAAAATATTAGTTCAAACTTTTTTCCTAAGAATGCCAATCGGTTCTCCATGATCTTCGTTTTCTTCGCATGACCTTCACAAATCTTGTTGCAGTACTCATTGTCCGAAATTGGCTAACCATACAGACATATTTTTTTTTGTGCAAACAAAGACATAAAATTTAATGTGCTAGGTTATATAGTATAATTATACGACCAAATATGGATGGCACATAGTATATTTATTTTACCATGTAGTGGTTGAGAATCTTTGTAACAGTGAAAATTTGATATGGATGACACATAGTATATTTATTTTAGTTGTTTTTTTAATATAATAAGATTACAATTATATTATGCAGCTTGAAAACTGTGATATTTTTTATCGTTAAAATTGACATGTGTCATGATCTGATGAGTTACTAACTTTGATCTCTGATCGTTAAAATTGACACGTGTCATAATCTGGTGAATATTTAACTTTGGTATCTGTTCGTTAAAATTAACACGTGTCACGATCTGGTGAGTTACTAACTTTTTAAAATTGACATGTGTCACGATCTGATGAATTACTAATTTTGATCTCTGGTCGTTAAAATTGACACGTGTCATGATCTGGTGAGTTTTTAACTTTAATCTCTAATCATTAAAATTAACACGTGTAACGATCTGGTGATTTACTAACTTTGAGAACCAAAGTTTATATAATAAGATTACTGCTACTGGTCCACAAAAATTAAAATAAAATAGAAACTTAACACTTATTTAATTTTGATTTTTCCGTCAACGTACAACTATTCCAAAATAGTGGATTAGGTTGAATATATTAAGTCATAAATGTATGTCCCTACCACATTTGTTGTCTTTTTAGGGGAAAAACGTAGACACGTAAAATCAACTTATTCGTCCTCTTCCTCACAAATTTAAGCATATGGGGAATTATGGAGTATTTATTACAAAAAAAGAAAGAGATAAGAGTATTGAATGAATAATTCTGGTGAATTTTGGTTGTCCTTCACTGTCCTAGTATTTATTTCTGATTTACTTTACATTTAAGACGACGACCTAACAGTACGACCTCCATACTTAATACTAGAGTTTTGCCCCACCAACAAAACTTATGAATATGTATCACACACATCTCTCGTTATGCTAAATTAATTGACGGTGTTTGGCTCAAACACTTTATTATGATTTTGATTGTAGCGTTTTTGTTAGTGTCCAAACCAGGTTTCGTTCAAAGAATCGACAAATTAAATTATATACCTAAAACAAAAATAAAGACAATTTTCTCCGTTTTTGTTTAGTCGTTTTTAAACACAAATTTTATCAACAAAAAGAAACAACACATGTTTACATATATGTATGTCAATGTCACTAATGCCATACCATCACCAAAACTTCAAATCTACCAAATCTTGAATCGAATCCTATAAAGTAAACAATGATACATATATTTGGTATAAAAAGCAGTAACATCATCAAAAAGCATCTTATTATTTCAACCCATAGACACTCCTCGCAAGTCGCAACATAATGCTAGATTCCTAGGACACAAAATACAAACGTACTCATCACTGAGAATGAAGTTACTGATCTTTAATACGCTTATCACTCATGTGCATAGATTAATATTCGCAAGAACAATACTTAGGATACAATTAGAGTATACAATTATACGAGGATAACTAACTTGTGTATATGTATCTTAAACATTGTAATAGCTAACAAGTGACTCTAAAGATTTAAACATGTTCGATTATGCAGTACTTTAAATGATATTAATTTGTTATGTTTTTTTTAATCAACCAGCACATAAGTTAGATTGAATAATTAACTAAATGAGATTTAGATTGTAAATGACTTTATACCCAATACAAATGTACTGAAATACATAAAATCAATACATGATCTAAAATGTAAATGTGGTTCAGGTATACTCTCCCCGTAGTAGACTCTTCTCATGGAGTTTAAAGAGGCAAATACAAACACACGACTTATTTTAGCAAACGTACTCTACAAAGACATTTTGCTAAACATGTTTTTATTTCAACATAGAAGAGAAAAAAGTGAGTTTGTTTTGGTGGCTGTGTGGCGTTTCACTTAGATCTTAGCTGCAAAGGAAATGCCTTGTTTGGTGAGCTCGTCGAGGCTCTCTGCAGCAGGTCGAGCTTTGGCGACATTAGCCAAAGCCTTGTTCTCATCACCGCTACCTCCTTCCATGAATGCTCCAACCACTTTACCATCTTGAACCCAATATGCTCCAAATTTTGGTTTTGGGTTTGATGGGTTGCTGTCTCCAAATAACACAGAGTCTCCTACGTTGTCTCCATAGAACTGCCACGAGAGATCAAAGGAGCGAGAGTAGAAGAATGGAAGATAGTCGTATTCCTCCACTGCTGCGCCTCCCTCAGCCGCTTTGATCGCCTGCCACAATGTATCACATATATAAACGCTTCTACAGATATACATACAACTATGATACTCTGTTTTGTTTGAGTTTTCGTTTTACAAAATGTAATAGGGGTTTTCTGCTCCAAATGAAAGACAAGCGGATATAGAATCATTTATGTTTGGCATTTGTACATATTTCATGGAAAACAAAAACTGAAATTTATTTTTCATATGTCGAAACAAATGCAAGCGCGTAAATTGGGGGTGTAAGTACCTTAACAGCTTGCTCTGCTGATTTGCGGGAATGGTCAACATGCTCGACCCTTCTCACGTCTCCGTACATCTTCATAGGGAAAGTGGCAACATCGCCAACAGCATAAACATCTGGGACACTTGTTTTGAAGAATGCATCGGTCTGCGTGAACAGTTGAGTGGTTAATCAAAAGATCCAAATCAGAATGGTACAGGAGAAGAAGTGCACAGCCTGCAGATAGATACCTTAATTCCACCTTTGTCTTCCTCGACCTGTCCCTTGAATAAGGCTGTCAATGGTTTTGCACCAACCCCAACTATAACAATGTCGGCTTCCAGTGTCCTCCCATCTTTGAGTTGTACTTCCTTCACCTGGAGGAGAACAATACAAGTAGGTCATTTGCACCGTGACAATTTGGAAAAAGCTATTTAGTGGTGATCCTTTATAACAAAAAGAAAACATGTTTATACAATCTCGATTTTTATTTAAAAACCATATATATGGAATCAAAATCAATTCGTGTAATCAAACCAAACAAGAGTTCATCAAACCGAACTGAACCTAATGACATAGCCTTTTTACTTGGTTTAAGAAATTAGTTTCTATATAACTAAACTGAGACATAGACTGCATTCCCCACTTCTATTAGCTAATGTTTATATGGTTTACCTCTCCGCTGGAATGAGCGGTGAACCCAGATGCCACTGTTCCTTTGATGATCTTCACTCCCTTGTTTGTATAGTAAGTCTCATAGAAAGCAGCAATATCGGCGGTGAAAAGCCTAGGCACTGCACAAACATTTTGTTTTCATTACGTGTAACTAAGTAATACATACAGTATATGAATAACCGAAATGCAAAAGAATATGAATCAACTTACTGCACCAAGGTTCAGGGAAAACCATAGTGACATCAAAATTGTTGATCCTCAAAGCTGCACTAAGCTCAAGACCAATGTAACCTCCACCAACAACTACAGCCTTTCCACCTTTCTTAGCTTTAATTGCTTCAACCAAATTGTCAGCATCATCAATCTCCCTCAGATAGAGGATATTCTTAGAATCTGCACCTTTTACTCCAAAATCAGTCAATCTGAGCACCTGCAAAAGAAGATAAGAGTTCTTATCATAGAATTTGTAAGAAGCTTTCTGATGTGAAGAATGCAAGGATATTAGTGTTTACAGTAGAACCAGTCGCAATGATAAGAGTCTCATATTTGAAGACATCCCCAGCTGCACTGACAAGACTCTTGGCAGAGAGATCAGCTTTCACTATCTCTGTGCTTAGTATCAACTCAATTCCTGAAAACACAACGGATAACAAAAAAATGATAGCACGATAAGTATTTAAGCTTGTGTAGAGAGTGATGTAGTGCTGGAGAAATTCCGTGGGATAAGAAGAGTAATCGTCAGATCAGTTGGACTACATAGATGAGCAGGACATTGATATTAGTGATGTGAAGTAAGATGGTTACCTTTCTGCTTGTACGATTCAGGAAGCAGTTTTTCTCCACCACTACCAACACAGCAATGGAAACCTGGAAGTCTAGCAGCACCTGCACCAAAAAGCCATAACCAAAAGCCAAGTCTCAGAAAAATCAAATCTAAGTATTCTAGTTTACAAAGTAAACCAGAAAAAAAATTGAATTTACCTTCAGGAAACAAATACCCCTTGCTAAGTGCAGGGCGTTCATATGGAGCCACCTAAGCCAACCATATTTGAGTAAATAAAGATCAGAGGGGGGGTTACAAGACACACTGCATAACAATAGAGTTTCTCAACCAAGTAGAGAGCAAAGAAAGCTTACAGCCTCTTTGGAGATAACTGCCAACTCTCCAGGTTTAACACCTTGATTAGCAAACTCCTTAGCTGCGTATCCCTACACACAACAACAAAAATGGAGTAATGGATAAAACAGAATCCTGAGTATACTCAGCAATACATCGATTAGCGATTGTAATATGATTAACTCAACAACGAATCTTAGAAACTGGGAAGCGAAAGGCATTTGAATAAAAAAAAAAAAAAAAATCAATCACAGATCGGACGTATAAACATACGAATCATAACCCTAGATCATCGTAATCGCTACCTGAATTAACAATAAACGAACTACAGTCCCCCCAAAACAAGCTATGAGAATTGTGGTGTTTTTTTCGCAAACACACAAGATCGAAAGTAATAATGGCTTGAAAAAAACAACTTAAAAGAGGAAGGTGGAGAGAAAAAAAAATACTAACGGCTGAAACGCCACCGCCGAGGATGATGTATTTAAAGCTCTTCTCCGCCATTTTTTTTTTAATCCGATCGTCTCTTCCGAAGCTTGTTTTGTTATCTCTTTTGTCGCTGCTGAAGTTTGGTTTGTTAGAGAAGAAAAGAAAAAAGAAAAAAAAAAAAAAAAAAAGGCTGAGTGAGTCTAATTGGCCACAACATTAACCGTTGATTGGATGAAAATCTTACACGTGGCAATATTATAGCCGTGGTGATCCATGCTCTCTAGGTGTGGGGAAAGAAAGTACAAGAATTAAGGACGGGAAAAGAGGACTGATTAATTCTTAAGTCCTTTTGTTAATTACCCAGAAAAATAGCTTAGTGGGAAAAGTCACAAATGTGCCACGTCATAAGGATAAGTCATAACGAGCTTTCGTATGAATTCATGGGTTTGGGATGTATTGGGCTTCTTTTTTGATCTTTTAGGCCCAAATTTTCCATTTTAAGAATTATGAAGTGAAAACAAAAACAAAAAAACACTCGAACATCAAAGACTAGCACTCGAACATTAAAAAAAAAAAGGTCGGAAAAAAAACCACTCAACTAGTAGACAAGCATAAGTCATATTCAATAATTCTGAATATGACATGTAGTTTAATGGTTCGTTGTTAATGTCGTTAAAAGTGTTATCAGTTTCACCTATATTCAAACTTACATAATGTTATATTGTTGAAAAAACCGAAATTATCAAAAACTTCGATCTGTTTGATTTCGGATTAATACATTTGAGGTCATCCGAAATGGCACCTAAATAAGGTCGTCGGAGCTCGTAGCGGCGTAAGTCATGTGCAATAGAAATTTTGATTACTTTAATTATTTATTGTCAGCTATTATTTTTGTAAATAAGAATGACTTATTATAAGGTTCACACAATCTTTATATATTTCTAGTAATCGAAAGGAACGATTTTTCGCACTCCCATCCAAAAACTATAGGTGTAATAACCCATTTCGATGATGCTCTTATTTTATTTTTCCGATGTTCTGATTTTAAATTGTTCGAATTTCAAAATATACAATTTGAAATAAATAACTCGAGATGATAAATGGAGGAGAAAAGAAATTGGTGGAGTGGATTAGATTAGATAGAATGCATACAAAGACAAAAACGCCAAGCAAGCCTTTCATGGGGTGTGTGGCTTGTCGACACAAACATGTGAAACCAATACTTGTTGCCTTATTCTCTCGCTTGTTCCCTTTCTTTTATCTTATTTTTTTCTTTACCCAAAACTAATTTGATTATATTATATATCTATCATCCTCCTCGGATACTCATCTCTCAGATCTTAGTTCTCATTGATATGGTTTTGTTTATTTAGTTATGCAGAATATAGCATAACTCAAATCATTTGTCCTAGTGTTCACCGTCCACTCAATAATTTATAAACATCCATACCTAAATTTTTATATATACAGTTGCAACATAAGCTTATAATCTAGAGGTTTATATTAGTGCAATCATTGTATCATAAGTTGGTATATAAAATGTGTTGAGTTATATATCAAAATATGTATATATCTTTGCATCCAAAAAATTCAGACATAACATTAACAGAAGGATCAGAATAAGAAGAAACAAAATAAAACAAAGTGGAATAAAATTTTGAATGGTGGTTCAAAATGATCTTCTTATAAACACACAATATTTTGGGTTCCATCAATCGTTATTGTTGAAAAGATGCAAATATTAAAAGAAAAATCAAATAAAAAAATAATTAGCAGGACCATTTGATATACATTTATATATGCGCGTGCATGTGTTTATATAATACAATCTTTTGATGTGATGGTTGGTTTAAGATAAGTAATTAGAAATAAGATGCGGATGTAGGACATTTGATGATCTAAATTTTTTTTGTGTTAAGCTCATGCTCATTTTTTTTTTTCTGTTGAACAACACTTAGCAGCTCATGTTCATTTTATATATTTAATGTGGGTTTTAAAAGCAAGAAGGAAGGGATCGAGATTTAAAGGCGCAGAAAGAGAGAATCCTAGGCTCAAGGGCTCTCAAAAGACCTATGAAGTCTATTATTTCCTAACTCCACGTTCCAACTATGATGATTTAGGCTTTTTTGCCAGATTCGAAAGAAAGTACTCTGTTATAAAAGTTAGGATCAATTTCTGTTTCTTAAATATATGTTGATCTTTTTTCCTATGCATTTTCAATCTTCACCTACTCAAATTTTAATTCAATTCTTTCTTAATTATTACTTCATTTTTTTGTGTGTGCCCAATAGAAGCCATCATGACTTTCCCGATTATTTAAGATTTTGTAGTTTATACTAATTGTTCATAGTTACTATTTTTGCATCGAGAACCTACTTAACTTCTTGTAAAATGCAAACGCATAGTATGTTGTACCAGAGTAGAAGGATCGAGTTGCCAATATATAAGCTTTCCCAACGAAATCCAAGGTAATCTATAAATACCCATTGACCTACATGTATCATACCCACAGATACAGTCAACAGCATTTATAAATATGTAATGTGGTTCATGTTAATCTATTACCAGTAAATGCAACAATATACTAAGTCAATAAGTGTGTATACATACGTATTACGTAAATATGATCAGTATGATGTTATAAGCTCTAACTCTCTTTTTTTTTTATATGTCGACACCAAACAAAATGAAACCATGTTGTGTAAATATGACATGTACTATTTTTTAATATTTTCTCCTCTTCTCTTTTATTATGGGAAAAATATAAATAAATGATTTTTTTTCAAAAATTTCGCCATCTACATTTTTTTTTTTCAAAAGTTTAGTTAAATAGGTTTTATGATATAAAATTAGTCAATTATGTCCTTAATTGTTTTTTCAGATAAATTTTGTTGATTTTTTTGTTTCCTGAAATTAAGAAATAATCAATTAATTGCTTATTTGGGCTTCATCGAGTGGGCCTAATTGGTTCACGTTTAGAAACCAATTAAGGTAAAAAAAATTTCCCTAAACGACTAATCGCGACAAACCCTTTCGCCGTATCTCACCATCGTCCCCATCTCGTCGTCACCAGCTCACCGTCGTCTCTCACCATTGTCATCATCTCACCGTCGTCTCTCTCCATCTTGACCATCTCACCGTCGTCTTTCTCCATCGTCACCATCTCTCTCCATCTTCACCATCTTCCACCGATTTCTTCACCGTCTTCCGCCGTCTATCCATCTTCACTGTTTTCCGTCTTCTATCTATCTGCTTCTTAGTCATTTTGGTGGTCTCCTCTTCACTATCTCAAGCTCAATCCGATTGAATTTCTCTTCTCCATTGCTCCTTGTCGATCGAATTGGGTAAGTTAATTTCTGCTTTATTTTTTTTTGCATGTTTAAATTTTGTCCTTGTTAAATCTCGATTTCAATCTAGAATTGTCTAATGATAAGTCAATTATCAAATTTTCAGTTTGGATTTCTCTTAAACATGACTTCATGTTTATCGAATTTGGTATGTTTAATTGTGGAATTTTTTTGGTAATTTTTAACTTTTAATCTTTTGTAATCTCTATTTCAATCCAGAATTCAAATGAACATCAAAGTTTTTTTATAGAACATCATAGTTTTAGATCCGTTTAGAATATTGACCATATAATTCTCGTTTTTTTTTTGCATGTGGATTATTATTTTTTGTATTCTATTGACTTTAAAGTAAAAAATGTGTACCAGGGTTGATGAAACAAAATCGATAAAGCTAGTTAACAAGAACAAGAGTGATGAACGATAAGGTTAGTGAAAAAGTTTGCATAAATCTCTTTTTCATATAAAGTTCATATACGGTGTTGATTGAAGCGTATCCACACTTTTAGCAGCAACAAATTGTAATGTTGTTTTGTTTTTATCATCATTCAGTGAATAAGTTTGCATACATCTCTTGATTTTAGCTGTGTTTGAGAAAGTTTGCATTAATCATATGGATTTATTGACTGCCTGTCTATATCAGTCATGACCCTCTTTATATTCTCTTTGCAGTCAATTATATTTGTCAGAGATTGACCTTGGCTGAGAGCAGAATTGGATCATAAAGAGCTTTTGTCAATGTCCTCAACAAAAGCACCACCAGATTCTGATACAAGTAAGAACCGTGATTTTTTTTTTTAAAGTCGTATCTCGTTTGTTCTTTTTTTTTTTTCAAGTTCCTGTTTGCATCTAAATGATTAGTAGTCTTAGTTTTCATTTATGCCAGATAAACAAGGTTTGCGTATGTTACTTGTGAATGATTTTATTTAACTGTGAATTATTTTTGGGTTTTATATATCTTGAATCACGGTTTGGTTCCTTTTTGCATATGTTATTGTTTTTAAATTCATGTGATGCATCTAAATGATTAATAAACAAAGTTTTTTTGTTCTTAAATCATAGCTTTAGTAATCTGTATTTTCTTAAACTAAATGCTTGTTTGATAGGAATTATATCTTGTTTGTTGACCTTGTAAGCATTATATTTACACAAATACATTATCTCAAGAAATTGAGTAAGCATCATCTCACGGTTTGGTTCCTTTTTGCGTATGTTGCATCTAAATGATTAATAAACATAAACAAATTTTTTTTTGTTCTTAAATAATAGCTTTAGTAATCTTTAGTGTTTGACTCTATTGGTTCTATTGGGCTTATTGGATTGAGTCTATTGGTTCTATGGACTTATAAATCATACTTGTAGTAATCTGTTTTTTTTTTGTTTTGCAAAATTGAAGTCTCATATCTTTGTTGATTTATTTCAGTTTTGGCTAATTTATACTAATTCATTTTTTACTTTTTTCGGCAGGAATGGAAAAGAAGTACCCTAAACGGCTTATGGAAGATGGAAGCGAGCCACAAGTTGGGCAGATAAATAACACTTGTCGAATGTCAATCTTACACAAAATCAAGAAGGCATTACCAGAAGAGTATGAGATTGTGAAGGATGATCATGTTTTCGCATCTGTATTTGCATTGTATGAGAATGGTCTTGGGTACTCAGCTCGGTTGATACACAACATCATGTGTAAGCAGTTGGTGACTAAGAGAAGACATGAGCTGTGGTTTGTGTTTGATTGACCAAAAGAAATAAATAGATATTTAAATCTTCCATCAAAGTCAGTTTCATAATTTGTGAACGTACCAGGATTCGCTTCTTGTAGCATGTGCAAGTATTTTGGAATCTTAGCATAACTTTTCTCAGGAATTCCTCTAACTTCGTTAACTGCATACTCCCGAGACTCCCAAGCTTGGTGATATGTTAGCTCGCAGCCGTACCTTGAACGAATAATATTAACTATATCATTCGGTTTAGGACCTTTCTTCACACCCTCATAGCTTTGCTTAATGAGATGTCCAATTGTTCTTGCAGATGGAGTCCTACAAAATGAGTTTTTTTTGAAGGGGCACATGTATGGTTACCCACAAACTTGTTGATTTTGAAATACGTAGACGCTTGTAAACAGTCAGCCCGGAGACGCCAATTACAAGCACTATCAATGCAGTGTATACACCACCATCTCTTATCAGATTTTGTAATCCTGTAGTCGCAGTTATATTTCATTGCATACATTTCCATAGTAGCCTGTAAAGCTTCCTTACTGCTGAAATATTCACCCTTTTTTACCATTGAATCTTCCAACTTTAAACCAGCAGCATCACCAAGATACAAATCAGTAGGATTTTCTAATACATCAGTAGTCCACTTAGGTGAATTCCTTGAAATAATACCTACTGATTTTCCCACTTCAACTTCCACATTACAACCATCGCTACTATCAACTGGGAACTTATTCAGATCGAACTGGACTTTACTCCTATCACCATCAACTACTCTTTTGAATGTAACACACAACCGAATCATGTTTATCTTTTTCAGATATGCAAGAAAATTTTTCATACCTCTATCATTTGTCAATACAACAGGAGGACAATGAACTTTAACCTCTGTGGGTAGATAACTGAATTCCACATCAAACATATTTTGCTCTATTTCATAGTTTTCTGAAACCATAACCTTCAACTCTTCAAGAGATGTAGTGGGTTGCAGAGTCAGTAATCTAGCACGTGTTTCTTCATCATCAATAAATCTCCATTCCTTCTTGGCATCTAGTGTCCATACACCACAAGTAACATAGATTTGCATCATAAACAGGTAAGTGAAAGCTTTTTGTGGAAGGTGGAAGAGATGGTGACCGATCATAAACAGTTAAGGTATAATGTTGATTTTTCTTAATTTGTTTATCTTCTAAAGAATTTAGAATACGCATTCTAAGTTGTATTAGAACAAATCTAAACAATAATTACGAAATCTTAACCATAAATTAAGAATATTTATAAAATATTTAAAAATATTTACTTTCCTTATTTAATTTATTTTCTTTCTATTTTTAGGGTATTCTAAGGTTTACAGATTACAAGTTCTAAAAATGACTATGATACATCTTCTACTTCTTTTAGTATATAGGGTTAAACGTAGAAAACGAATTCTGAATTGATGTAGAATGAAGAAAAACGTAAATACATATTCTTAATTTTGTAGAGCATACAAAATTCAGGTTCTGAAATTTTTAGAACAAATTTTCAGTCTAAACTTCTTAGAACATGTACAAACTGTAGAATGAACAATCTAAATGTTTCAGAAAGAGAAAAAAACGTAGAAAGTCTATTCTAAACAATTTAGACAAAAAATCAGTAATTTACAAACTGATTTTTGACACCCAAAACATTTTTTTCAATTTTTTTTTTCACAGTTGTATACTAATATGAGTTTTCTGTTTGTTTATTAGTTCAAACTCTTAAAAACTTCAATATTTCTATTAGTATGGGCATTTTCGTCACAATTGACAATCTTGAAAAAAAAAGTGTAGATGACCAAATTTTTGAAAAAAGATAATTTATTTATAATTTTCCCTTTTTCATTATTAAATACTATTGTCTAAATCATATGCATAATTTATTTTTACGTAATTAATTAGGTCATAGGATGCTGTAGAGGAATGAATGTACTTAACTTAAAAGAAGACACATTTATGTGTATAAAACTGATAAAAAATAATTACAGAACAAAAATTAAACTCGTAAATTGATAAAACACATATATACTCAAACTAGGTAAAACACAATATAATAAATTAATTTAATCAAGTAACCTATGAAAATTTTCGACTTTGCTGGACATGCAGTCATATTCCACTTTTTTTATTTAGTCATTCTATATGTGTTTTTACATTCGACTGATTGTATTTTTTATTTGTCTGCTTAAATTAGAACATATATTTCGTTTAATCATTAATGTTTCCCTAGTTAGTAACATGCGTTAGTTCTTAACTGCTCAGTGCTTTTTTTTTTTAAAATCTTATGAGCTACTCTTTGAAGTAATATAGTTCCATTATGACGGTTTTGAAATACTAATTAATAGTATGATCTACAGTGGTTTCACAAAATAAATATACTTAAAAAACGTGATTTCGTCGAAAGAAGTAGTGTAATCGAAAACATTTTGAAAATAACTGCGCACTGGTTACCATACCAGTCTAATTCTGACAATATTGCTCCACGTTATTATAAAAGTGTTCACATCTATTTTATCTTCTCAACCAATCGTACCTACCATCATTCACAGTAAAATTAAGGCATATGTCGGAAGTTGTTTGTATAGTCACACCGACTGTTGAAAGAAAACAAAAGTTACCGACTAATTTATTTTTAGTTTTACTTAAAACTCAATCTTTTACCTCTTGAATTTTAGTCTAACTATTTTTAATTTTTAAATTTTTGTTTTTACATTATTTTTTGTCTATTCAAATGAAAACTTTGAGATTTGTTTTGAAAATTTCATTACTCAACTGAAAACATTGTTATCAAAAGTTCCTTAAAAATATATCTACAGCATACTATATAATATATATATATAGAAAAGTATATAATATATTATAAATACATAACTACATTGTTAATTTGTTTGATTTAATTAGGTCGACTGTAAGAATCCTCTTTATATAAAAAAAAAAAAAAAAAACAAGAATCATAGATGGCTATATTAGACAATGACCTCTACCAGACTACCACAATAGTGAGCTAATTAAGATATAACTCGAGACCAGTAGTGTTTGCAACTTTCATCAGTATGCATGATATGCAAAAGTAACTTTTCATTAGTGTAATATCAGATTGGGTAAAGGGGTTATATGCTAGTAGTCACTATTCGATGAATGATGGGAAGATCTTTGGCAAATTTTGACTCTGGTCAAATATGTCATGATAGTAGTGGAAGTAAAATTATTGATCATCAAAAATTGCCGGGATGGTGAATTCAAGAAAATTATTTTGACATGACAATATATAATATTAATATTTAGACAAGTACATGTTCTATAAATATATTAAACAAACATAAATACAAGTAAAATACTCGATTAATGAACCAATAATAATAATAAAGCTAAATTTATGGATCAAAAAAGAGTTTGAAAAACATTTTTGAATCTAGATTTTGATATGAAATAGTGTAAGAATCATAATATCTTCTAGAAAATGAGAAAAATGTGTAGGAAAATAAAATATGAAAGGTTTTTTTTTTTTAATCGTCTATGATAAATAAAGAAATGTTGACATACAATGTTTCAAATAGAGAAAGCAGAAAAAAACAAAAAACCAAGCATAATGGGAAAACAACACCCGAGATTAAGTATAGCTATCACGTACAATCTGCTCATGTAACCAAGCAGGGCCTCCCATAGCCAAATACGAGTTCAACCTGCCATCTCGTGTAACACTAGTAGCAAGCGATCGCACCACTCCATTCGACTTAGGTGACGCAAGGTGTATTGATACATTCTGCAAATGCACCATAACTTGGCTTATCTTATGAAGCAGTGAACGATACTTAGGCCAAACCTGCGGTTTTTCAAGTGCCTGAATTACTGCACCACAATCTGTCCAGACTTCAACCGAGAGGATTTGTAAGATCTGTAAACTCTCCAAACACCAAAGCAAACATTGTAGTTCTGCAGCAATCCTATTCACTGTCGGTAGAAACGCATGCCGGAATGGAACAGAACATCCCCTACATGATTCCTAAGAATCCAAGCTCCCCCCGCATAGTACTGACTACTAGCCCAAGATGCGTTAATATTACATTTCAGTGTTCCAAACGCTGGTTTAGTCCACCTCTGCTGTGACATACCCCTTCGCATATTACCCACAACTGACCTTTGCTCTTGCTTCTGCAACTCATTCAGTTTTAACCATTCCTCAGCATCCGCCACAGCACCTGCAATTAGCACATGATGATCCTGCAGCTTGTTATTGAAAACCATCCCATTACGAGCCTTCCATATCTCCCATAAAATCCAAGGTATAGCAAGGCGTAGTGACGACGGTAGATCAGTATTAGTAATAAGCCTCAAACAATGACCAATGTTCTCCGAGACCGAAGTAGAGAAACCTTGGACAGGCAAAGGTAGAGCAGTCGCTGACCAGACCGTTGACGCCACAGGACAAAGGAACAGAACATGTGACACAGTTTCGTCGGCAGATCTGCACACCTGACACATCGGATTTACTTGTAGACCATGATTCCTCATACATTCCCCAACTGCTATAGCACCTGAGAGGACTCTCCATAAAAACATTCTTATTTTTGGAGCTGTCTCAACGGTCCAAACCTTTTGTATTAGTTCATTCAACACTCGTGAGCCCTCTGATTCGCCACCCTGGACCTCCATAGCTTTAGAGCTTAACCAATAACCACTCTTTACTGAGTAATGTCCGTTATTCGTATACGCCCATACCAACCTATCTTGAAGCCGCGTATCCGGGAAATGATCTTATTTTGATAACATCACAGGGGGAAAAAGTTCCTGAAGAGCCTGCAGATTCCAGTCCCCTTGATTAGTGATAAGTTCAGACACTCGGAGATTCAAATTTATCATCTGCTCCTTATTACATGGTCTCCGTGGAAGCTCATCAAAAACCCACTTATCCAGCCATACGTTGGTATCCAAACCATCACCTATGGACTTCATGAGACCCTTTTCCAACAACTCTCTCCCAAATAATATACTTCTCCAAGCATAAGACGGTCGCGGACCAAGATTAGCCTCCATGAACGATGTCGAGGGAAAATATCGCGCTTTATACACCCGTGCCAGTAACGAAGATGGTGCATCCAAGAGACGCCAAGCTTGCTTCGCAAGAAGAGCTTGAATAAAACGGCCTATATCCCTGAATCCTAAGCCACCCTGATCCTTTGACTTGCACATTTTCTCCCAAGAAACCCAATGCATCTTCTGCTTCTCCTCCACTGCATTCCACCAAAAGTTAGCCATCGCACTCGTTATCTTCTTACATTGGTGTTTCGATAGCCTAAAACAGGACATCGCATATACCGGAAGAGCTAGCGCCACTGCTTTAAGCAAAACTTCTTTTCCCCCCAAGGACAAAGTTTTCTCGAACCAACCGCGTAAACGAGATGTTAATCTATCGGTTATAAACGCTAACATGTCCTTCTTAGAACCACTAAAGCATTCAGGGAGGCCTAAGTACTTACCAGCCCCTCCCTCCTGTTCAATACCCGTAAACAAACCGATAACTCTCCTCATGTACGGATCTAACTTCTTGCCAAAGGTTATCGATGATTTTGGAGATTGATCTCTTGACCAGACGCATCTCCATACAACCTTAAACACTGTAACAGGTTTGAACATTCCAAAAAACTAGCACGACACAGAAATAGGCTGTCATCAGCAAAAAGGAGGTGCTGGATCGAAGGACACTCCGGTGTAAGTTTCAGCCCCGTGAGTCTACCCTCTTGCTCTGCCTTGTTCATGACATGGACTAGTGCCTCCGCACAGAGAATAAAGAGAAAGGGGACAAAGGATCCCCTTGTCGAATCCCCTCTCTGGTTTAATGAAGCCATGTTCCTTCCCGTTAATGAGAACCGAGAAGGTAACTGAACGCACACAGCTCATAATCCAGTTAACCCATTTAATATCAAAACCAAGCCTAATAAGCAGTTCTTCAAGAAAATTCCACTCTACTCTATCGTAGGCTTTAGACATATCTGTCTTAATGGCTAGAAATTCCTCATTACACCCTACTTTCGTCTGAAGCGCGTGGACCAGTTCATGTGCTAACAGTATGTTATCAGTTATGAGGCGGCCCGACACAAAGGCACCTTGAGTGTCTGAGACTATTTTAGGCAGAAACCGCTTCAAACGCTGACATAAAACTTTAGACACAGTTTTGTATAATACAGAACACAGACTGATAGGCCTTAGGTTGGTCATGCTAGTAGGATTCTGCACCTTCGGGATTAGACATATCTGCGTAAAATTCCAATCAGATGGAAGATGACTAGATGCAAAAAACTGTTGCACCTCCTGCACCACCTGAGGTCCAACCACATCCCAATATTCCTTAAAGAAATGACTCGACATACCATCCGCCCCTGGCGTCTTCTCCCCTTTGATGCTAAAAACTGCATTCTTTATTTCCAATGCAGAAACCGGCCGAGTTAGTTCTGCATTCATACTAGCAGTGACACGAGGTACCATCCCATCCAGAGCTTCCATTATAGCACTAGGATTTGAGCTAGTAAACATTTTGCGGAAATATGCCACGGCCACCTCTCCTTTAGACCCCTCAGAGAACTGCTCTACACCATTTTCATCAAAAAGAGATAAAATCTGGTTCTGAATCCTACGCCGTTGAACACTACCATGAAAAAACTTCGTGTTGCGGTCACCCCCCTGCAACCATTGTTCTCGACTCCTTTCCTTCCAATAAAGCTCTTCTGCTCGATAATTCTCAGCCAGTTCCCAGCGCAGATCCCGCATAAGCTGGAAGTTAGGATGTAACTTGGTACCCTCTGCATCCAGTTGCTCTCGAACCTGCTGTATCCGCACTTTGGAATTCAAATTTTGTGATCTTTTCCAGCCAGAAATAGTTCTTCTACACTCCGCAATCCGACTCATCACAGATGTTTGTCCCGTGGTCACGCCTTTGTTCCAACCTGATTGAACCACCGCAGCGAAATCCGGTTTAGAGATCCATCTTTTGTCAAAAATGAACCTTCCTGATCTAGAAACGTTGTCATTAGCCAAACGTATCAGTAAGGCCCTGTGATCCGAGCCAATCCTTTCCATATATTCACCCCGCACCCGTGGAAACAGCTGAAACCATGCTTCATTCCCAAGGGCTCTATCCAAACAGCACTGGATCCACATATTATTGCGTTTACCAGCCCATGACAGTCTATTACCAATACTGGAGACCTCCCGTAGGCGACAATCAAGAATCATATTTCGAAAGGGAAAATGATGATTCCGCCCGTGCTGGACCTCCAAGCTTCTCAGTATTGCTGACAATTTCATTCAAATCACCTATGACCAGCCATGGTGTATCACGAGACACCCCAATGTCAACAAGTGAATCCCATACACCTTGTCTCAAACTACTTACCGGATCCCCATAGACACAAGAAACATAAAACGAAAGTGATCCAAGCTTGGCCTTCACGTCTATGATTCGGTGATCCGCACTAATAACTTCAACTTCATAAGATGGCTTCCAGAATAGAGCCAAACCTCCACTGAGCCCCACTGGATCCACTATATGTGAGTACTCGTACCCCAAACTCCTTTGTAACTTCACCACATAGTCTCTGGAATTTTTAGTTTCCAGGAGGAACAAAAAGTCCGGAAATGTAGACGACGCATCTCCTCAAATAAGGAATTGTCAAGGTGCCCCCAATCCTTGACAATTCCAACTCATAAAACTCATCTTTGATCTGGCAGTTCCTCACTTGGAACCGCCTTACTTGTATCGTGTTTAGCAACCTTAGCTGAGACTGGACCCTCATCACAAGCTTTCCTCTTTGACATCACTACTGCATCATTCTCCTCGTTAACATGTTGATTACTTATTCCAGTCCCCTGGTCCTTTAACGAGGCCTGAGCTTTCCTCCTCCATTGACTAGGACGTCTACGTTTCTTATGGTATTTGGTAGTGCCGGAGGAGCCAGCAGAGAAGCTAGCTCGATGACCCGTAGCACCATGACCAGACAGAAAAGCAGAGGAGGAAACAATCGGCTGTGATTGAACAGATTTTTGAGCAGGACTCATAGATCGGTCCCCTTCACCAATTGAAGAAGCTGAGTGTTCAAAGTCAAAGACCAGCCCTTTACCTTTGTCCGCATCCGCAGTAAGGCGTGTAGGAGCTTCCAACCGTAGCAAAGTCTTTTGACCTTCACTGTCACCTTCCAGCTCCCAAACAGACTTACGGACTCTTTCAATACGAATCTGCTTCTCCTTAGGTTCAGCTACAGACAAATACTGACGCATCTCGTCCAAAACCTCCTTAGCAATCTTTGGTTTACCAGTCAACACATCAATGCCCACATCATCATCAGTCAATACCCCAAACAAGGGATCATCATTACTAATCCTCGGAACCAACCGCTGTGGCACCAACAACTGACCTTTCTCCTCCCCCGTAGCAGAAGATTGCCGGTTTGAAGGTAACAAAGGGCATCGAAGCTTGTCATGTGTCAACCGTAAGCAATGATAACATCTCTTCCGGATTCTTTCATACTCAAATCCTATCTCCACAACCTCACCTGATGGAATCTTCAATTCTTTCCTATTCTTCAGAGGCTTGTTAATATCAAACAAAACCCTAACTCTCACATATCCCCTACTTAGAGGCTTCAATGGATCAAAAGCAATATCCGTGACACGACCAATGTGTCCTGCAATTTCCTTTATCGTGTCCACAGTAAGATAATTCACCGGTATGTGCCGAATACGCACCCATATTGGTAACACCTTGAGAAAATCACTCGGCGGATTCTCTACCCATCTCTCAAGCGTCAGGCTCCAGTCATTAAAAGTCCAAGCTCCAGACTGCAACACCAGAGAAAGATCTGCCTCAGAATCAAAGATGAACTGGAATTTATCATTAGGCAAAGCGATCCCACGGACTCTGTTATAGACCCTCCAAACCCTTGGCATCTCGTGGATCAAACTTGACATCTTTTGATTCTCCGGACACAGTAGCTTGCCAATAATACTGCAAGTATTCCTTACACTCGAGACGAACTTCGCATGGTCCTGAAGCACAATCAGCTGGTCGTCCTCGAGCGACATCTCCTTCAAAGCTTTATCTAAAGCATACTCCATCACCCACTCTGAAAAAAGTTCTCACTAAACACTCGCGCTTCCTCACCTTGTCCAGCACTTCACAATGAAAGACGGCGGCCGCAAACGAAGAACTAGGTCAAGAACTTTCCAGAAACCTTCCAAGAAAACACCGTAAAAACAGAGAAAAAATCAATCAAATCCGGCGAAAATAAAAGATTTTCCCGGTAACTCAATCTTTTCCTAAGATATGAAACCCTCTAAATGGAAAAGCGTTTCCTAAGCCCACCCTTTGGGATCCCAAAACTCTTGTTGAAAATCAAAATATGAAAGGTTATAATTTTTTTTTGTTTAATTATTTGAACGTATAAAAATATGAGAAAGACTCGCAAACATATGCTGTGGGACCCGCCATGCTTTTCAACTTGATCATCTCTCTCTCTTAACTCTCTCTCTCTCTCTCTCACATTCACCCAAAAAACAAAAAATTACATCTAACCCCCAAAAAAAAAAAATCAAAACTTTTTACTTTCTCTGGATCCTCTTCTTCAAGCTCCAAGGCCATTAGGGTTTATCTGAGGCTCTCTATATTGATTCAACCAAATTTATTTATTTTATTTTCTCAGCAAGCAAACAAGCTTTTCTTCTTCTTCTTCTTCTTCTTCTGGGTAAGCCCCTTCTCTTCCTTTTAAGTTTTCGTTAGCCCTTTACCTTTTTTGCTTATGCACGCCTTCATTTGCACCTTTTTTTTTTTTTTGTTTGTTCTTCTGAAACTCTCTCTTTGAGTGCTTTTTCATGAGATTAGGGGACCGTATTCTGAGGGGTTATTTAGGTGAATATTTTTAAAAAATTCTGACCTTTCATTATCTATATGTGGTCACTTGTGAGTCTTTGCAGTTTCAACTCAAAAACATTTAGGTTTTATTATTTTCAATTTGTTTTTTCTGGGTTTGCTTTAAGCTTATCTTTGTTTCACGCATTGGCTCTCTCTCTCTCTCTCTGATTTGACATTTGTGATTTGTTTGTGGGGTTTTGTTAAAATTTTTTTAAAAATTGCTACATTTAGCTTGGTTAAATCGAATCTTCTTCACTTATGCTTCAGCAGCTACACTGTTCTTTGTTCCCCAGTAAATTTTTTAAGTTTCTTGAGATCTGTTGTGACTTAATCGATTCCTTCTTTGTTCCTTATAGTTGTTAGATCTCTTACCTCACTCCAAGCTTTATACTTTACGCGGTTTGATTTATTAAACTCGTTAACTTTTTCTGTAAAAATTCAATCTTTAGGGTTCTTCATAGCGATTCTTGTTCACACATCAGTCGACTAACTAATTTTTAATTTCCAATGTTGAAAATTTCTTCCGGTTTCAATTACAGTGTTGGTTTTTAACAAATTTTTCAATTTAAAAATGTCTTCTTTTTTTTATTCTTCGCTGTATTAACTTATGGGTACCTCTCTCCCTATCTGTACTTTGTGTAGGGTTCATGATTAAGTCTACAAAAGAAACATAATGAAACACCTATAGCTCTCTTAACTTTGCTTTCTAGATCTGTTGCTTCTCTTTAATTTTCATTTCATATAGTATCACTTTACCATACACATTGCTCGTCATTTGAAGTTTCTCTTCTTTAACCATTTTTTTTCCTTCTGATTCTTCTCTTTCAGGTAACTGTGTGATTCTGTTTTCGAGAAGTTTAGAAACGGATTATAGAAAGATGATGAATAACTCGGTGCTGCTTTGATTTATCTCAAGAGATTTTTTAGTTTCTGTATAAGCTCTGTTTTGCAATGGGATCGTTTGGAGGCGCTTGTGAAATTGTGGAAGAGAAGGATGATGAAGTTAGATTGCCAAAACATTCCGGGAGATATGGTAAATCTGTTATGGGATCATCGAGTAAAGATTCGGAGCGGAAGCCTCGAGAGTACCATGGCTCTCTTGAGTATGACATTGATAAGCTTTTTCAGTCTATTTCTGTGAAACCATCAACGAGGTTGATGAGTTCTTCTTTCCATAACCATGAGACCAGCGCGAGTGCCGGTCCAAGCAGGACTACAAGCCCTTCCAAGAGAATTGCTTCCATGAAAAAACCTGGCACACCTCAGTCGCCTAGAGTTTTTGGTCTCTCTGATTCGGTTTCTTTGAAGCAGGCTTTGAGGGATCGTTGCATTTCCAAGGCGTCGGAAATGGCTGCTCAGAAACGGTTGTCGAAATCCGCAGCTGCTTCCCCGAGGGTGTCAGAAGCAGACAGGATAAAGAGTTTGTATGACCAAGTTTCGAATGAATCTACTAGCAGCAGGTCTGTGCTTGTTCCTGTGGACAAGGGTAAAGGAAGTTTGGTTGAGAAACCTCTGATGCCGTTAAACGATAAACCAAGCTCTTCAAAGAGCGTGGCTCAGCGGTTTGAAGAGCCTGCTAACCCCATTTCTGAGCCATCTCAAGATGGAATCAGTTTGGGATTACAAGGAGTGGAAAATCAAATGCGGGAGCTTAAGCTGTTGCATAAATCCAACAAATCTGGGTCTGGTCTTAGCTCTGGCAGTGGAGATTATGAGATAGAGTTAGATGAAAATGTTGCGTCTCCTTCCCCTCATGGGTTTGTTCAAGATGATGTGATAGAGATAGACAAACATGTCACCTCACTGCCTTCTCATTCTAGCGAGAAAGTTAATGCGACAGAGCTTGACAAGAATATTCCCTCATCTGCTTTAGACTCAGAGCAGAAAGTGAAGTTGGATGATGCACCTAGTTCAGGGACAGAGAAGAGCAAAACAGTACGAAAGGTAACAAGAATGATTCCACGTCCAAAACAACCCAAAAAGAAAATTTTGCTTAAGAAGAAGTTAAAAATCGGGTTGGTTTCAGCAACTTACCCAACAAAAAACGATGAAGAAATTGTTCCTTCCTTAGATTCTAGTGCCAATCAACTTCTCTGCCAGAGATGTCACTGTTCGTTGAAGAGCACCAGCATTGATAACCGCCCACCCTCATATACTGCTAGTCATAGTCCTGAGATTTGCTCACAAAGTTTGAGTTCTGTTTCAAATAATGTTGGTAAAGAAGCTCATCAAGTATCTGACGGGAACTCCTCTGGTTCTTGTAATGTAAGTCAAAGCTCTGAAGCTGAGATTGTCATCATGAAACAAGACTTTTCTTCGAGCAATAACAGTGGAAACGGTGCAATGCATGAAAAGGAAAGAGAGAATCCAACTTCAAGTGAGAAATTCGAGTTTTCTTTGAGTTCAAAAGATAGTCTTGGGGATTATAGCAGGAGCACAAGCATGAGCGAAGAGAGCAATCTGAGCAGATTTAGCTGTGGGAATAAGCCTCACATGTCGATGGATGTCAGATGGGAAGCGATTAAGCATGTGAAGGTTCAATACGGCTCTATGGGTTTACGACACTTCAACCTTTTGAAGAAACTCGGTTGTGGAGATATAGGAACAGTCTATCTCGCCGAGCTGATTGGTACAAACTGTTTGTTTGCCATAAAGGTCATGGACAACGAGTTCTTGGCAAGAAGGAAAAAGTCTCCACGGGCACAAGCAGAAAGAGAAATACTTAAAATGTTGGACCATCCTTTTCTTCCTACATTATACGCTCAATTTACTTCAGATAATTTGTCTTGTCTAGTCATGGAGTATTGTCCTGGAGGAGATCTTCATGTTCTCAGACAGAAGCAGCTAGGCAGATGTTTCCCTGAACCTGCAGCAAGGTAAAGATTTTACCTTTTACATTTCGCGTGTCTAGATCATTAGTTTACTTAAATTGATGGTAAACATTTGTTTTTTTGTAGATTCTATGTTGCTGAGATTCTCCTTGCATTGGAGTATTTACACATGCTTGGTATCATATACCGGGATCTGAAACCGGAGAACATTCTTGTCCGCGAAGATGGACACATTATGCTTACGGATTTCGACCTCTCACTCCGTTGTGCTGTGAACCCGACTCTTCTCAGGTCAAATTCTCCGCCTGGTAAAGATCCCGCAAGGATTTCAGGTCCATACAACACATCCAACTGTATACAACCATTCTGTATCAGCGAACCATCTTGCCAGGTTTCTTGTTTCAGCCCTAGGCTCTCCTCAAACCAACAACAAGGTAGAAAACAGAAGAAGGCAGATCATCTTTCGAAAAGTCAACAACAGTTGAAGAGATCATTGCCTCAGCTCGTGGCTGAACCAACCGAGGCAAGGTCCAATTCTTTTGTGGGAACACACGAGTACTTAGCCCCAGAGATCATAAAAGGAGAAGGACACGGCGCTGCGGTTGACTGGTGGACATTTGGGGTTCTCCTTTACGAGCTTCTGTATGGGAAAACACCTTTCAAAGGTTACAACAACGACGAGACTTTGGCCAATGTTGTGTTGCAGAACCTTAAGTTTCCGGATAGTCCGCTTGTGAGCTTCCAGGCAAAGGATTTGATCAGAGGGCTTCTGGTTAAAGAACCAGAGAACCGGCTTGGGTCAGAGAAAGGATCTGCAGAGATCAAAAGACATCCTTTCTTTGAAGGACTGAATTGGGCTCTGATCAGGTGTGCAATCCCGCCTGAGCTTCCAGATTTCTATGAGTATGGTGGTGGAGCGGAGGCAGCTGCGGATTCACCTGGCGGCAGTGATAGTAAGTATCTTGAATGTAAAGCCATAGGCGATCATCTTGAGTTCGAGTTATTTTAAGCAAGACAGAGAAAATTTTCTGGTAAAAGTTTCAGAGTAAAACGTTGTTGTAAGTTTATATATCTAAGTTAAGTCTAAATGTCTAATATGTAAATTTAGCTCTCTGAGACATAATCTCATATATTCACCAGCTTTAGTCTCAAATAAATATATACTCATTCTAGTTTGTTGCCGGCTTCCGAATTTTATTCTATGTTTTCATAGTCTGGGTTTCGATCAAATTTGCAACACCAAATCATATACCAAGCCACACCTAAGTAACACAATGTTACTACAAGTTTCTCGGCTAGTTTTACTGATCAAATTTGTCAAAATAGCGATGATTGTGCATCTTTTACGCTTACACTGCCATTTTGTCATTGCATTGATAAGGCCATTTAGACACAAGTTATGTTACCAAAGATTTGCAACTTGCAAAAACAGTAAAGAAGAAAAGCCCAAAAAGGACACCTTTGATCATCAGATTGGCTCCACTTGAATTACGAAATTGAATTTATTTTTCCTTTATTACTTTTCCTTTTGGCGGGATTGCTTGCTTTGATTTTGGGATGGTGTAAAAGCAAAGTTATTTCGTTTGACAAGGTTTAAGCAAAAGCAAAAGACATTAAAAAAAAGGTAGATAAATATATATTGGGACAGACATAGAGAGACTTGTTGTAACAACAAGAAGAATACTAAAAAATGAGTAGCAAGAACAACTTAGGAGCTGCTGCAGCTTCTGCGGTCAACAACACCAATGGCAAGCTACCAATGGAGGAGAATGAAGACGAAGAGATATGGAAAGTTGCAGTGTCGAAGTTTCAAGCCCGAGAAGAAGAGATCGAGAGGAAGAAGATGACTGTTAAGGAAAAAGTTCAACAGCGGCTCGGTTTTGCAGAGGAAGCTACAAGATGCTTAACTCAAACACTGGAAGTAAGTTAAAAAAAGAAAAAGCCTTTTTTGTTTAATATGCTACAAACAAAATTAATAATGTTCATACTAAAATAGGAGCTAGAGATTATGGGAGATCCTATGAGAAAAGAAGTTGGAATGGTGAGGAAGAAAATAGATTTGGCGAATCGAGATATCAAATCTTTGGCACAAAGCTGTCAGAAGAAGGTTTCTCACATTTCTATCTGTCAAAATCTTTACACATTTTATACTCTGCAGCTCTATTTAACACGAGAATAATTTGACAGGAGAAGGAATACAAAGAGACATTGGAAGCTTTCAACGAAAAGAACAAAGAGAAGGCTCATCTTGTTTCAATGTTAATGGAGGTAACTGGTTTAAAACCACTTTTAAGGTTTGTATTTTCCTACAGCGCATCCAATGTGTGTTGATGATCTTCTTTGGCAGCTACTGGCTGAAAGTGAAAGATTGAGGATAAAGAAACTGGAGGAAATCAACAAGACTGTTGGAACCTTGCAATAAGGAGAAACCAATCCACACGGATCCTACCTTAAAAGAGTCTGAAAAATTTGTTTTGAGGTTTTTGGTATTAGATTCTGTTCCTAGTCTTTTATTTATTAAAATGAGCTACTATGTACGATAAACGAATGATTTGCCAAAACCAAACTTCTCAGAGGATACTACTTTGTTTGATACATGATGTCTTTGTACACATAGATCATCTCACAAAAAAAAAATCAAACATCATCATATCGTTATCCGAAACAGCTGCTTTGTTTTGTCACTACCCGTTATTCTTTTACTCTGCTGGCTCAGTGTTTACACACCTATTTGTGTAATCTAAATACTCCTGCAAGTAACAGTCGAACATAAGCAGAATAACTAAAGCAAATACAGATTTCATTGGTCTCTAACTAAAGCAGAATAACCGTACCTGAAGTATAACTACTGCAGCTAACTTGTCCGACATTGTCTTCTCTTGAACTGGATGCAGATTCAAGGGTTTCAACAGCAGTTCAACAGTCTGTGGATTATATATATTACATGAGAATCAAGTGCTTATAAGTTCCAGCGTTAAATGCTAACACTCGTATTTACTAGGACTCACTAAATCCTTAAATCGGCATAAAACATACCTTTGATGATAATCTCTCATCCCAATATGTGTACTTCACATCCTTCAGTTTTTCGGTTTTACGAAGCTCCTCGATGAAAAGGTTCACTGTGACAACCTGTTCCATGTTGAAAAAACTTCTTTTGGTCATAGGTGCAAGAAAAGAGAAATACTTAACAATTAAGTGGAGAAAAGCTTACATCCTCTACATTGTTCAGTTTGCCAAATGGATAACCAACAACTAAGCCTGACACAGAAAACGCTTTGACCTGCATGAGACAAGGAGATCAGTAAAGGCAAAGGAACTAAGTTCATAATCTATTTGTTGATAGATATCTACTACAACGTCAAAGACTCGTGTTAGATATACAACTCAACAGTAAGTTTTACAGAGACATCAAACACCTATTGATCAGTCATTACAATTTTATCAGTATAAACTCTAGAGTAGAGACACTGATCTACAATTTTATCAGTATAACTCTAGGAAGAAAGTATTGATCAGTCATTACAATTTTAGTAGAGACACTGATCTACAACACTACCAAGCCTTCTACTTCATTGTCCAAAACAACTAAGAAATTATAGTTTCTCCACTTCTTAAATCTTCACCAGATAGAATCTAGAGCCAAGAAATACAGGAACAATCAAAACTTTAACACTTACCAAGTTCTGAAAATCTGTAGCCATCAAGTCAATGTTTGTTTTCTTCCTAAGCAGAACACTGCAAGAGAAGTAACAAAAAAACACTAATGTTGTAGTATCTGATTGAAACACATTTTGAATCTAAAAGAGCGAATGAAACAGAATGATAAGCACCTCAATGGAGACGCAATCATATTTGAAGGATCTGAGATAGCTAATCCAACATACTTATCACCAACATCTAAACCGAGAAAACGACCAGGGACTGATACTTTTGTCTTCAGCGCATTACCCAATAAGCTCAATGGCTTCACATACTTCATATTCCTGTCCACCAAATAAGTTGAATCAAACTTCCAAAAAAAACACTTGTCCAAAATTGAGACTAAAATTTTCAATTAATCAGTTCATAAAGTGCATAAATTTGAATGCTTTGGTACCATAAACCCTTCAAATAAGACAATGAAACAAACATTCGAAGAAGGGTTTTAGAAACTAATCAGAAAGGTTGAAACTTTCTTGACGTACTTTCAAAAGGCGGAAGCTTTCTGGCGCCGGAGCACGGAATCTGGCGAGAAAGAAACGAAGAAATGGTTCTGTTAACACAAAACCATCCACGAATGTGAATTGGAGATGTACCGGAAAAGGTTTATTCCGGTTTAGTTCGAAGCTTCACCGTCGCCTGTGTGGAGAAGAAGAAGAAGAAGACCAAGAAAATTATTAGGTTTTGGTTTTCCCCTAAACCCTTCGGCTCTAGCAGAGTGTTTACATTAAACCGGAAACTGTCTGAATCGAGGTGGTTTAACTGGTTTACCAAAATTGATTCGGTTTAGTCAAATCTGAGGTTACTTGAGACTTGAGAGGATCATATACACTAATTTGATTGTGAAGCAAAAGTTTCATTGCTTATACAAATTCTTAAACTTCAGACATAAATATATTAGCAAACTAGGGAAACAAAACAAATTCCAAAACAGGAACTTTGACACAAATCCAATCCAAAATTAAAATAAAAAAGAACACAACAGTTCATAGAGTAGACAACAAAAATATTACATATTTTCTTCAATGAAAGACTTGAGTTGAGATGCCCATCTGATGAAGAACACTTGGATTCGACGAGGCTGACCTCAAGGCCTCAGCTAATGGTCCACCCATATTGTTATGATGGTTCCCTCCATTGCTCCACCAATTCAATTGCTCCCTCTCATTATTGTTGTTGTTGTTGTTGTTTCTCATGTTCTCTTCTTCTTCTTCATTGCCTGTGGAAAGTTTTAGAGAAACATCTGAAGAAGTGTTACCGTTACCAGGCATGGAGATTGAAAGATGACAATTTGATGAGCTCATTGGACTGGAGGTAGAGTCAGATGACCGTGGCCAATCGTCAAAGAAATGCCTCAAGATATGACCATCGTCTGATCTTCCATTGCTGAATCCATTGTGAGCTTCATATGGCCTCTTGTGATTGTTACTGTTGTTGTTGCTTTCTTGTTTCATCTCTGAAGAACAACTGTGAGAGAGAGAGACATAGTCTTTTATGATTAGACAAAAACATGTAACATTGTCACCAAAAAGATTAAAAGAATAACAAGAAAGGTTAGGGAAGTAAGTTGTTTTTTTATAGTCAAATGTGTGTTGTGAAGAGGAAGTGGTAACAGAATCTAAGAGCTTTATTTTTTTTTTTTTGCTTCTATGCAGGTTTAGTCAGCTTTCACTTGAGGTCCTACCATCTCATTATTTCAAATACATAGCATTATACATACATATATCACACTCTCTCTCTCTTTCTTTCTATTTCTCTGATTGAAAAGTCTCACCCAACTAGTAAAAAAATTAGATTCTATCAAATCCAACTGTTATCATTATCTCTCAACAAAAGAAGAAAAAGAAAGAATAATGTTTTTATCACAAAGGATGATACGTCTCTGTTGTCACCCAATTGCCAACATTACCCCTTTCTTCACAGCATTACTTCACAGTGTTATAACTATTCCCCAAACAACAAGTTTCTAATCATTTACATATTCAAACTATGTTTTAAATAAAAATCATTTGTAGTTTAACCAAAGCTAGTAATAATGACTTCAATTAAACAGAGTGTTTTTGTTTTGTTTTTCTCATGTACCTTTGTTGATGATTAAGTTGGAGATGTTGAGATGAACCAGAAGAGAAGAAGTGGTTGTTATTTGGTCTATGACCATGGCCAAGCTCCTCCCCTAATACAAAAGAAGGTGCGGCGGTTGTGGCTGTTGTTGTTGTTGTTGTAGTGGTGGTTGTGGCGGTTTCCACAGGCTTTCTTGAACGGTTTCGTCCACGGTGGATGTGGCGGTCGCAATACTTGTGACCGGCTACAACATCCCTCGAACATCTCCATTTCTTGCCGTCTGTTCTCTTGCACCTCCCTGGCTCAGGATCCATTGCTCCTCTTCCCCAATACCCTGTTTCATTTTCAAGTGTGTGTTCATTACTAAACAACCAACGAAAGATCTCACTCAAGACAACAATATGATTAAAAAAAAGTTTCTATAACCCAACTAGTCTCATTCTATGATGCTCATAGATCTTCTAAGGAGAAAAAGAGGCTTTAAAATATTAATATTGGTGTGTATTTGGAATATCTAGATCTTGGAAACATAACTCCAACATCAAAGCAAAAAGCATCTTTCGTTGAAAGAAAGATTCTTTTAAAGAGAGATTAGAAGGATAAACAAGAGAGAGAGGAGAGAGACTGACAAGAAGGTTGTTGATGAGGAAAACTATGTTGAAGAGGATGGTGAAGGAAATGCATAGGGGACTGATGGATGAGACTTTTCTTGATGGGTAAGAGGAGTTCTTGAGGAACTGAAGCACCAGCCAACATGTATCTGTAGATCAGTGCTTGTAGCTCAAGTTCTTGCCACTGTGCCCAGCTGAACAAGTTTCCTATCTCTACAAAAATATTAACATATATAGAAACCTCAGATTAAACTTCAACAGTTAAGAGTGAAAAAAAAAAAGTGCTTATCCTTTTGAAAACAACTTACTGAGGAACTTGGAAGAAGAAGAAGAAGAGTCAGGAGAGAAGCATGAGAAAGAAGAGGAAGATGTGGGTTCAGGGACAAAGAGAGGAAGAGGAGCCGCAGCAGCAGCAGCAGCAGCAGCAGAAGTTGCTGCAGTTTGGGACTGAATCTGATCAAAGAAAAAGTTTGATATCTTAGTTGCAGAGCCTTGTTCTTCTGACTCATTCTGCTGCTGACTTCTCCATTGTTTCAGTTGCAAGTCCATGGACACAAAAGAGAGAGTGAGTGTGAGAGAGAGAGAGAGAAAGAGAGACAGAGAAATGTGTTGGTTGCTTTTGGGATAGTCCCCAGCTCACTTATTTTTTTGTTTCTAGAGAGAGTCTGGCTTAATAAGCAAAGACAGCCACAACAAAAGTCTCTTATTTGTTTGGCTTCTGATGTAAAAATAAAAGAACCTTTTTTTTTTTTTACTTCTTCTTTGTAAGAGAGAGCTAGAGAGAAAGAGAAAAAGTGTTTAGCTTAGACTATGAGACAAGACAGTTGAGAGCATAAACAAAATTAGAGTGAAAAAGAGTGATTTTTTATAATAATATTTGATTGGTTTAAAATATTGTTTCTTTTAAGTGTGATATAATAAAATTATGGTAAGTCAGAAAACCCAGAAGAAAAGCTCACTGCAAGATGCAGATGGAGGAGATAGTAACCTGCAGTGTTTATGTCTCACTTCCTTGGAAATATCACTTCCTTTTTTTATCTCATTTTAATATTCCATAAGTAGGTTAAAGACAAGTGAAGAAGATGCCTATTAAGATTTTGTATAATTAAACATTTCATTTAATGTGATGAAAAAGTAACCTTCAATTTGTGTGACACACATGTCATTTGTTTCAGACAATTTGTTACAATTGTATTAGGTTCTATGCATAATCGTTTCGGATTTGACTAAATCAGTCAACTGATATTGTAGTCTCTGTTTTGAGTGAGCTGCAACATAATACTGTGTGATCTCTGAAGTTTACAAAATTATATGTGACTTGACTAGCTATGATATTTCTATTTACAAGAAGCCACTTAATACGTATCTAATTAGGCTACTAAAATGTCCATATAACTATTTTAGCATTTGTACTGGTCGCCTTAACTCTTATTAAACATGCTTGTTGTCTTTGGCTAATAAAAATAGTTTTAAGTTTATTTAGTGGGCTAGTTCTACTTTGTAACCATCGCTACTTTTTTCATCTGTTACAACAATATGTAACGTCTGTGTGGTTTTCTAAGCTTTTAAATTAACATTTTTATATGTAGAACTCAACATCATCTTTGTGATTTCCTTTTAAAAATAAATAAAAAACATGGCTAGCTAGTAGTGTATATCTAAAACACATCGATACCAGGAAATAATATTATTACCAGAAAAGGCCAAGTAAACTTGGAAACATTTATTATATAAAAAAAAAAAGTTAGAAACATTTACAACTTACAAGTAGTATATGATATCTTCTTCACTTGTGCTGAATAATACAAAAAGGCATTTAATATTTTCAAAGTAATCTTTATTTGGTGGTGCAAAAACAAAAAACGATAGCATTATTTTGTTGTTTTGAGGAAATAAAGTAATGAATATGAGAAGGACGATAACGATATCTCATGTAGGAGTGAGCCACCAGCCCTTTGGCTATATGGTATATGATGAGAGAGTTTTCCTAAGTTTCTTTTCATTCACTCCCACCAGTTTCGGCGGCATTTATATGCACTAAACGTTGCGTTTCGATCGGCTCCTCTATAAGAAAAATATCACAAATATCAATTAACTATTTAGGCAGGATTGGTGTACTATTAGAAAAGTGTTTTCAAAATGCCTATAAGAAAATGTGATATTATTAGAATGCCTCCAAAATATATTAGCTTCTAAACTATAATAAATAATTCTTTTTGATAGTATTACTATTAATGGATCTTGTGCACTAATAATGGATCTTCATTAACAATGGATCTTGTGGGCACTAATATCTTCGGGCCAGAACTTGTCATATACCAAAACAAAACAAAAATTCTAACATATGGCATTTTCTTCTGTCCTTACTATAAGGAAAACAAACTGAAAGCAATGTGTGAACGTGATGACATTGATGAACAAGAAGGCAACCAAATCCAGATTAGATTATATATTTATTTAGCGCACATGAAATTTAATAATTTCGTATGACAATAATAATGTATGGTAAAAGCATTAGTTTACATTCCTAATATACTACATTTATAGCAGTTGCTCATGTTACATTGTTTAGTATGGAGCATGAAGAAATATTACAAACTAGATCTGTTGTCTTACTTAGAAAATTAAGATAAAGATATTACCAAGTTTTCAGTGGACGAGGGTTGGGTCACGTGCTATAACTAAGACCAGATAAGATCAATAGAGGGACCGACCCGACCCAAACTCTCCACCTACCTACTCACAGATTTGAAAAATTCACACGAGCCGAGTCGAAGCCGGACAACTAAGTGATAATCTTAAGGAGCTCTAGTTTCCGACGAGGGCGCAGACAGTGAGTCCCACTATGTAATGTGTGACCCCAATGACCAATTATGTGTGGGTTTATAGTTACCTTTCTGCTCCAAAAGTTACCGTCTATTTACGCACTATGCCATATAATCTTGCGGTATTGGATGATTATACTGTAACCAACATTTTCTTCTTTTTTCTTGAAATGTTAAATTTATTCGTCAACAAAAAGTAACATCTACAAAGGAAAACACAGAAAGAAAAAAAAACACAAGCTAAAGTGATGCATCAAGAGATCAAAACCTTGGATCACACAACTTAAAATAGAGACATTGATACATCTTCAGACAGTTTAGGAACATCCTAATCAGGTATTCTTACCCGGTCAAAACTCATTAGTAGCTTAAACCAAAATCATATATGCTGAACGGAAGTATGAAATCATCGTATCTAGTAAGTAAGAAAGCTAATGGGCTCAGTTTTGGGTATTATGAATCTGGGCTCGCATTGAGTGTCCTAATTTTAAGCCCAAAAAAACTTGTAGGTTTGACTCCATACCTAAACTATAACGATTGCTTATATTTTGTACATCTATCATGGAATATATATAGCTGAGAATGAACTGAAATAGTCATAAATGGTTGGAACAGTATTCAGAAGAAGAAAAAAAAAAAAAAGGGAGAGGATGTGAGTAACTTGTATATGAGTTTTGATGTCACATGGTCATGTGACAAAGACAAATACGTCTTTTTGGGACATTGTGTCAAATAATTTAATTCTTCTGTGTATTAATTATTGGTTTTGTCAGAAATAATAAAACCGTATGCATATAAATAAATATACAACACCACAACAGAAGGGGTCAAACATCAAAGTGAGTCAGTCAACTTGGGGGTCTACTCTATAGACTCTAGTCTCTTTTTGTGGTTGTAGAAAGGTAAGTCACGCCAGCACACAGAGCCATCACGTAGTTTACCACGTGCCTTTTTTGTTTTTCTTCATTAGCCATGAGAGGCCCATATTCGTAACAAGCAATCTCTAATTTTATTAATGGGCTTCTTTATTATACTATTCAGTTTGGAATGATTATTATGGGCTTTTTAAACTTGAAATGTTGTTGAACCCCAACAAAAAAGGTTTGTAATATTTGATGTTTAATAGTAGTACTGTTACTACTGTAGTTATAATTTGACAACAAAAACAAGATAAAAAAAAATTGCAGAACATGATGGGTCTCGTTACCATTCCTCGAGGAACTCTGCTTTTTTTTTTTTAAGGTCCACAGCTAGATGGAACCTACTAGGCTACTACCATGAGAATGAGATAATCTCTCAATCCAGACCGTACATCTGCCTGGTCCCCTACCGCCACCGGTTCTTCTCTGTAGCACTAACGAGTACCGATCAATCATCATCATATGCCTTTTGTTTTAGGTAATCATCTCTATGGATTTTTATTTGGAAATCAATTTTTGTTATATATATATACTACACTCAATTTGAAAAAATTCCAATCTGTAAAGGGTTTTTGATTGACCTCACTGACTCACAATATGTCCATGACTGAAGAAGACATTGCTGTTGTATGTTAATTACTTATAAAGTGAAACGTACTTTTCCAACGAAAAACATAACTCTTATATAGATGCATATGTTTGGTTACTGAAATATAAACAATACATGTAAGTTTGTTCGGATTAACTAGCTAGTACGCAATAGTGGTTGACAAACAATATAACCAACCAATCTCTACAAAAAAATAATTACTATATTGTAAATTAGGTCTGTATATCTTGATAAGTTTATAGATATGTCTTTCAAACATTTACATACTTTGTCGATCATAAATACTTAAGATTTAGAGCAATCAATAAACACGAATGCTTTTGGCTTTCTAACAACTTTCTTTTAGAGAGAGAATTCGATCTGTCGTAGACTGAGATAGATAACCATGAACAAAATTAAATTCACAATTGATCTTTCCAGTTCAACATCTTTTCTAAATTTCTATTGTTTGCTTGGATTCGGTGAAAAAAAGACGATGAGTTTCGAATCTTCTGAACAATGATCAACTTACAAAACCAAAGAAAATGCAATAATCAAAATAGTATAAGAGCATGTGCAACGGCGTTATTTTGTCCCGTCTTTCGTTTTTTCTTATTTAAATTTAATTCAAAAATACCCAATATCAAAGAAACGCTTCTTATTTTGGGACATTTTTCGTTGCGTCCTTCTTAACACGTGTTGACGTCTAATTTGTTTTCTCTCCGACCCTCTCTCTACGCAGCTTCCTTCAACCATCACCATTTTCGTGCTTCTCTCTCTCGTTCGTCTGCGAAGAAGAAGAATCTGACCGTGTGATTAGGATCGGAAAATTTTAGTTTAATTTCGTGTAATATTGGATTTGATTTCGTAGAGTTGTAATTCTGTGAAAAAATTAATCATTTACTTTGGTATATTGATCGAATTTTTACATTTGTGTGTTTATACATAGACTCCAAATGCGTACTAGGAGAACGTAACTGATCCATAAGAGTGTGTGTATGTATATATAGATTGATGTTTATTGGGTCTCTTCTGTAAAGTTGTCAATGATGTTAACATTGACTCTATGCTTAATAAAACTTGTGGTAGGTTATTGGTTGCGCATGCCATACTGAAAGGCCCGAGTGTTGTCAAGGAATTAGTTATTGGTTTGGCACTTGGTTTAGCTGCTGGTGGTCTCTGGAAGATGCACCATTGGAATGAGCAGAGGAAAACCAGATCTTTCTATGATTTGCTTGAGTTGGGAACTGATTTGGACTGTTGTTGAAATTGGCTTCTTATGGTGTTAAGATAGTGCAGCTGCTCAGACTTTAGCTATAGGTCTATTATAAGTACTAACCTAGGACTGAATGTAGCAGATTGTTGTCCCTGTTGTGAGTTGGTTTAGCACTTGTGAGGGATGGAATAATAACAAGGGTTTGAATTTTGAGGGTTTAGTTAGGGGAAGAGTGTCTCTCCATTGAAGCTCCATTTGAACAATTTACTCACTGAAATGTTGTTCTCCTTCTTCACTTTGAGTGAAGTGAACATAGTGATTTGTAATCTTATATCACGATTTTGACGTTTCTTTTTTGTTGTGAAGGACTGTCAACTATTTGTTAAACAAGTCAATCCTAGGCAATATGTTGCACAAATTCCTCAGGTATGCTTTCAAAGCAAACTCAAAACCACAGTGTGTTTGTTTTTAGTTTTGTGTATGACTGTATGACTTATGGCTGGTGTTTTCTTATATGTTCTTTAGTTACCAAACACTGAAGTTTGGTTTCAACGGCCAAAAGATATTGTCAGGAAGTTACTCTCAGGAGATTAGGATCTGGGCATCGTTGGTCTTGACACGCTTAGTGAATATGGTCAGGTAAGTTACTACTCTTGAAGATCTAATCATTGTCCATGAAGCTCTCAACTTTGGAGACTGCCACCTATCTATTGCGGTATGCTCTGATCTATTATCATTGGGGTCTTCCTATCATATTACCGCAGATGGAGTGAGGAGAGACCCTTACGCCTTGCTACTGGCTTCACTTATGTATGATGAGTTACAGATTCTCCTTTGGTGCGCTGTTGTCATATATATCTCTCAGAGTTCATTTTACTTCAATATAATATTTGGGAATGATTCAACTGGTTTTTGCAGCTCGGCCCCAAATTTATGAAAGAAAACGGCATTAAGCATGTTACATTTTCAACTGCAGACGGAGCACTGGAGGCAGCTCCCACGGTGAGATTACATTATTTTATATCTACAACATAGCTATGCAGACGGAGCTCGAATTAGTGAAGTTCATTCTTATTTGTACGCTTGTCACATATAACGTTTAAGCTCTCATGTTTAGTCTTTTTCTTTCATTGGTTCATAAGCTATCTTGAAACACAAGAAAATATGTTTTAAGATTTAAAATATTATTATTTTATTCATGGGACCAATTGTGAGGGACACCAATGCTCTTACCAAATTTAAGAAACTCTGAAAATAATCTTATTATATTTGAGGGACCAAAATCTGAGAGACACCAATGCCCATGGTCTAAGAAGAGAAGGTAAGAATTGAAAAGAAGTTGATAAATTTTAGTATTGTCCAACGCGTTTAGTGAGCTGCTGCCTCGGTGCCGTTTCTCTTCCCAACTTGTGTTTTTACACCTTTCTTTTTCCCCACATTCATTTTTTCCATTTTCTACTTTGTATATAAATATTCTCATTTTTTACACGTACAAGGTTGGACTATTACTAAAGAGTTCACATATATTTCTTTTTGCAAATGGATAATCACGAAGTTTAAATGATTTTTCATTGTTTGAGATATTGACATATTTTAGCATATAGGCTATAATTAATTATTTCATAATCTATTTGTTGTCATGAGAATGTCTTTTAATTTTGTTTGCATCTCGAAGCTGTCTCCGGAGTAAGTAGAAAGATTATGAATGTTATGTTCCTCATATGATTGGGCAGCTTTGGTTGGCATTTTTCTTTTCAATTTTTTGTTTGTTTAAAATAAAAAACAAACTCTTTAATATCTCCACGTATATGCTTTTCTAAAGCTGTTAGGATTTATAATAGCATGCAAATATGCATATCAGATCATACATCATTGCATAATTTCTCGGAATTAGAGAAGAAAAAACAATGTTACGTACTCTGCATATATGGTTAGATAAGAAAAATGATAACAACAGATCGCAGTATTACATTAAATATTAATCACCAATTGTTTGTTTATTAACATGTTACTATTTAACATAACAGTGTCATTATAGACAATAACATTGTGAAGCTGTTATATGTATATCGAATTGATAGTAATTTACAAATATCTAAAAACATTTTGGCTTTTGCTTTACAGCCGTCATCCTTTTTTTTTTTTTTTTGAAAGATGGATTCATTTAAAAATTCGAAGAGAACGCCAAGTGGCCAAAAGCCAAAAAAACTATAGAAAAACACCAATAAATTGCATCTACTCTCTCACAATAAATGTAGGATTCATTCAAGGTTCAAAAAAAGAAAGAAAAAACATTAAATGATTCCTGAAACTGACCGTTAACATATTAAATGTCAAAAGACCAGACGACAAAAATCAATAGTAGTAGTTCAGAATCTTTTATTATAATGCAAAGAAAAAAAGAAGAGATTACTACTATACTATTACTCCCTTCTCTAATCATTTTTAGCTAAACATTTCTTTGAATACGTTTAAAAATATCAAACCAAGCTATAATATTTAAAGTTAAGGATTCAAATTCAAAAAAATATTCCTCGTATCAATGAAGATCTCTAACTACATTCTCAAAAATATCCAAACAAACCTCCAAATATATAGGATTAAACCAAATAATTCGCCACTTCCGATTAGAAAAAACATTATAATTTGAACAAAAAAAAAAGAGAAAAACGACACGTAATTAAAGTATTATTGTTGAGAATACGAACTTAACGGATACGTAAAACAAACTCTTATTTTTATTAAAAATCATAAATAAAATAAAAGAAAAAGGAACCAAAGTGAGAAGAAGAAGAAGAGGACAGAGGGAAGAAACCTTTTTACCACCACACACAAAACACAAAACACAAAACACAACTCACAAACAAACCCACTCTCAAGTCTCAAGAAGTCCATTTAAAAACCCAAAGTTTCATTCCCAAATCAGTAAAAATAGGTTTAATCGAAGAACCCCATCGGAATTCCACTGAGGAATTGCGTCAGTCTCGTTCTTGTTGCGGCTTGAGGAATAAGAAGAAGACTACTCTTAACCAAAACAAGAACATAGAGGAGGAGCAAGTCAAATCGAAGATGCAGACTTCGACTACGGAACCACCTACACCTACTCAGCCTCAGAATCAGCAGCAGCAGATGATGAGCTTGAGTTTTAGTAGTCAGATGTCTAAAGAAGATGAGGAGATGGCTCGTTCTGCTCTCTCTGCTTTTAGGGCTAAAGAGGATGAGATTGAGAAGAGGAAAATGGAAGTTCGTGAAAGGGTTAAGGCTCAGCTTGGTCGTGTTGAGCAAGAGACTCGTCGTCTTGCTAATATCCGCGAGGTTTGTTTTCAATTTTTTATTTTTTTTTTTATTTTTACAAAAGTTCAAAACTTTCGAAGATCTCAAAAAAAAAAAAAAAAAAAACGAAACTTTGAGGCTCAAATGGTTTGAATTTACACTCATGCAGTTTTGGTTGTGTTTGTGTTTGCTGTGATTTGAGTTTTTGGTGATGTTTCTGCGATTTTAGAAGATTAGGGTTTTAAAGATGTGAAAATTGTTAATTTTGGACTCAGGGGGTTAGGCAAAATTGAAACTTTTTTTTGTTTTACCCTTTTAGTAAAAATTTGAACTTATAGCGAATTGGGTCATGAATTATGATTTCACCTTCTAAATTGTATATCTTATAAGCAGATGTTTTTGCATGTACTTCTCAATTTGTTTTGATCGATGTTGAGTAAATTTCGTTTGTTATATGTCACACAGTGAAGAAGTAAGTCTGTTCATTTGGATTCGAGGACATGAACTTCTGCTTTTTGTAGTTTGTTTTATGAGTTCTGTTCTCAGGAAAGGGTTTAACTTTGTGGAAATGATCATGTATTTTTAATTTCAGGAGCTTGAATCTATGGCAGATCCCATGAGGAAGGAAGTCAATTGGGTGCGTAAGAAGATTGATAGTGTCAACAAAGAACTCAAACCATTAGGCTCTACGGTTCAAAAGAAGGTATATATACTTTTCAATATCAGTTGCTTCATTCCATTACCCGATTTAAGTATGTCTAACTACCGGTTGCTATAAAACGTTTTGGTCTTTACCAAACCCAAACTCAATCCTAAATGTCAACTGTATAGGTTTTTGGGTTGTTATGGTGTTGACAAAAGATTTGATACACAAAAGTCAATGTTTTAGGACTTGTTTAGGTATATGCTTCTTGATTCAATAAACAAAACCCAAAAAGCTCATGTTTTTGTGTTGTGTGATGGACATGAAAACAGGAAAGGGAATACAAAGAAGCATTGGATACATTCAATGAGAAGAATCGTGAGAAAGTTCAGCTGATCACTAAGCTAATGGAGGTTAGTTTCGAATTCTCGGTTATTATTTCGCTGAAGTCTTTGTTTTTTTTTTTTGCGCTTATTAACCTTAATGGTTTGTGTTCTGTTTTCTTAAATTTCTCCCTGGGGAGATGGGACAGTTGGTTGGAGAAAGTGAGAAGCTGAGGTTGAAGAAGCTTGAGGAGCTAAGCAAGAGCATTGACACCGAGTGAAATGCTTATCTCACAAGACAAGACCAAACAAATCAAGAACTAATTTGGGTTTAGGGTTATATGGTTTTATTTTGTGTATTTATTTTATTTTATTTTTTACATTTTGGAATGTTTGCTTAGTTTCTGGGTGTTTTAGTTTTTGGCTATGATTTGTGGGTTGATTTGTAAAATTATGATGGTTTTTTCGTGTTTTTGATTAACCATTATTAGGTAAGGGAACTGGGATAATGCTTCTTTAGGCTACTGAATGCTAAAATGGTTTGTAAGTTTGAATTTATTTATTTTTTCTTGTGTTTTTGGAATATTATTTTATTTTTAGCTTTATTTTAATTTCTTTTCCCCCCAAACTATGTTTAGCTTTATGAAAAAGTAGCCTCTCGCCGTCGAGAGCGTGTGTGGTGCTTTTGAAATTGTCTCTTGTCCAAGCAAATCATGACTCTTGTTTGACCCACACAATAGACTCGATAAATTCAGGGGTTAAACGGTACTACTATTATATTACGAACCTCCCTTGACTTTTGTATGAAAATGTAAAACAAAAAGGAAAAAATATCCCATCTTTTACTGATACCTTGTTGTGCTCTTCAAGTATTTCCATTATCTTATTTTGCTTTGTATGATATAGTAGATCAGATTATTCCATCGAGCTGGTAAGATTCGATCCTACAAACACGTCAATGTGCTAATCTATATATACATACTACCAAACTAATTGGTATTACATGATCTGGAAAGCAAATGCTTTTATGATATTTAGTGGAGAACTAATTTAACATAACAGCATGCTCATTTTTATAGGCCCATCTTAAACGGATATAAAAAAATTAGCTGTTTTCTTATGATTGATTTTTGAATGCTTTCGATTGAAAACGCTTTTGTGGACAGTGAAAAGAAGTTTATAGAACGATTGATTCATAGAGGTATTTCGTGTAAAAAAGATCTCGAGATTTCAGAGATATTAACAAGAATTGAAAGATGATAAATTAGGCCTGATAAGTTGAGATTGAAAATTTAACCGATTTTCAAATCCCCAAAAGAGGTCTATTCAGGTTCAACAGAAAATAACTTCAAATGACTTTTTTATTTTGGGCGTGTTTTAAAACACTCAATTCTAAATAACACAAACCCAACCAAAATCAAAACACAAATCCAAAAGGAAATCGAAGGAAAAAAAGAAACACCTTTAATCCGATAATGTCAAAAGTAGAAAAACGAAAAAAAAACCCTAGAAATATATCCAGGAAGATGACAAAACGTTACAAACTCAAACCATGGACGATGCTCAGTACTTGTAATCCTTCACGTGAAGGCTCTCAGCTGCTCCATCACCAAGCTTGGCGTCACCCTTGTAGGTTCCAAGAGTGGCTTCTGAGTTAGCCTTGCACCTCACATACAAAGCCTCTTGAGCTGCCTTAACATTCTCCTCTTTGCCTGCCCATGTCTTCAAGGTAGACTGCTGCAACGCACGTCCGAAAGAGAAAGACAATGACCATGGCTTCTTGGTCTTCAACTGGTTCATTGCGTTCAAGTTCTTGGTAGCTTCTTCCTCGCTCTGTCCACCAGATAAGAAGACGATGGCTGGAACAGCTGCTGGGACGGTTCTCTGAAGGGCACGGACGGTGTGCTCAGCGATAACTTCAGGTGAAACCTTGGGGCTGTCAGATCCTGGTGTAACCATGTTAGGCTTCAAGAGAGTTCCCTCAAGCAAGACGTGGTGGTCGCTAAGAGCCTTGTAGCAAGCTGCAAGAACACGCTCGGTCACGGCAGCACACTTCTGGATGTCATGGGATCCATCAACAAGGATCTCAGGCTCAACGATTGGTACAAGACCGTTCTCCTGGCAGATAACAGCGTATCTAGCTAATCCATAAGCGTTCTCATGGATGGATAGCTCAGATGGCTCGTTCTCGCCGATCTTGAGTACTGCACGCCACTTGGCGAAACGAGCACCAGCTTCGTAGTACTTCTTGCAACGGTCACCAAGACCGTCAAGACCTTGAGTGGTGGTCTCACCGTTAGTTCCGGCAAGCTCAACGGTACCCTTGTCAACCTTGATACCTGGAAGAACACCTCCTTCCTTCAAGATATCAACGAAAAGCTTGCCTGTAACAAAGAATCATCACCATCATCGTCAATAAGAAACAACATACATAATAAACAACATAGAGAATAAAGGGATTGAGTTAATACCATCGGAACTCTTTTGGTAAAGAGTCTCCTCGAAGAGGATGACACCGCTGAGGCATGGGAGAGCACCAGGGGCGGTGAAGAGAAGCTCACGAAGGTTACGTCTGTTGGTCTCAACGTTCTCGACGTTGATGCTAGCAAGACGCTTTCCGATGGTACCGGTGGACTCATCAGCAGCCAAAATACCTTTTCCAGGTGTGCCGATGTAGGCAGCGTTGGCGATCAACTCATCTACATAAGTTCCAAAACACACATAAACAATCAATCACACCATAAAGAGACAACAACTACAAATCAATCTAAAAAGCTTCAGATCGTGAATACTTGATTAGATCCGTTGGTGAACTATATAACAGATCGATAAAATGAAGATCCGAACGAGTCTACAACTGATGAGAATAGAATCAGATCTACGATAGTGTTTAGCCATAGAAATCATCGACAGATCCAATTCAACTCTAAAAACAAGCTAAGCTCAAGAATAAACCAGATCTAGACAATTAAACACGCTTAACAAGAGATCTAAAGCTTTTCAGGAATCGAGTCAGATTCACGAATCTAGTAACACCTAATCGATACGAAAGTATAAAAAGCAGGAGGGAGAGAGAGAGAGGTTGTACCGGCGAATTTACTGGTGAAGGCAGACATGGTTGGACGACGGAAAGATCGAGAAATTAGAGAGAAATTAAAAAGAGGGATGCGGAAGTAGGCAGACGAATGGTGGACCAGTAGAGGAAAAGGGCTCGGGTTTTTATAGCTGCGGATCCCTCTCTATTGGTTGGTGAGAAATGTTAATTTTAAGGGTCAGATCTTTGCATGTTCCCCAAGAAATAGCTTTTTCAGCCGTTGGATCTTCACATGGTTTTTTCTTAAGTGGTAGTTTTGGCTAATCTTCGTTCTACCCCTTTGTTAGCGTGGACACACAGCATATTAGCTAAGGGTAATTTGGGTATTAATTTAAGGAATAGCATGACTTCGGCCTCATTACGGCCCAAACCGCCCGACGAATTATATAATTTAGTTTAATGATTATTTTAATCAGTATAAACACTTAATAGTTGACTACGAATCTCAATAGAATATTCTTATTGGAAATGTTATGTGTTTCTAGATTCACAAGAAAAAAAGTGTGACTTTGATATCACCGAACATTATAGATCTGAGATGTAGATGGAGACACATAACCGCAAAACAGCTGCGACTCTTCAAATCCATGAATCATCAAACAAATACTATCAAAGTCTTTTTGCTTTCTACCGACACATGTTGTAGTCTAGAAGTTCCTTTTGATGTTGTTGTTACATTTTGATGTTTTGAAGGTGTCTTTTAGGATCGTCAATGGGTTTTTTTTTTGTGTATATATCTTTTTAGGTTCAAATAATTATAAATTTATACATCTTAGTATATTATAACCAATTACGGGGCTTTGACACGTATTTCAGCATTTTTTTAATATGTGTATATAATAAAGCTCGTTGACAAATAAATTTTAAAAAACTCTATGATTTCTACTAAAAGTAAAATATGATTATAAATAGAAACAACTGTTACGATATTCCATACTATTGTTTAAGAAAAAAAATAATGATATAGGATAGGAAATACATTTTATTTGAAGAAGAAAATAGGGGGAACAAAGGAAACAAAATCCTTTAACCAAAACAAAAGGAAACAAATATACCAAAAGGGATGTATGTGATATTTTTGGTGGTCCATTCAACTTTTTTTTTTTTTTTTCAATATGGTCCATTCAACTTTGTAATCGTCAATATCTATTTTTGTGATTTTTTTCCATTTCCTTCAATAAACATATTCAGCAACGTTCAACATCAGTTTGTTCCTGTATTAGTCATTTTCTATTTCCATCATGACATTTAACATCAAACAAATTGTTTTCTTCTGTAAATCTATGGAGTCTGGTTTTAAAAACAAGCCAAACAAAAAAAAAACAGAAAATGCTGCTGTCAATGTTAAATAATAATGATTGAAGTAGAATTCTCAAACGTATCAATCAAGCATTTCTAAAAGGCCATAATGGGATCTTCTTATGTCACATTGAAAACAAGATGATGACAGAATAAGACAAGAGGGTGAATCTGAAACTGAGAGGATCCGTGACTTGGCACATCTAATAAACGTAAGGAAGTATTCTCCAGGGGACAAGTCTAAGATACTCTGCCCAGATTTCCTTGTACTTCTCTGCGCATCTAACCTCATCTCTTCGTTCTCTCCATATCAACAGTATCAGAAGATATGTTGGGTAGAAATATGGAACTGGAGAACTGAGAATATACAAAAGACAACATCATACAAACACCTTTTTAAATGAACTTGAAAGCTTTGGAAAGTTCAAATGATGGTCTTAGAAGTAAGAGAATCTCAGACACTTATCAATCAATTATATCAGGTTCAAGATAATCATCTTTAATCTTGTAGCCAAATCGATGTTTGGGGATAACATTCTCAACGTCAAAAGTTTTTGATACTGGTATTAGTTTCTACGTGACTTTGGTAGTCGTAAGATAAACTCATGCAGAAGAAGTTACCTTATTCCACAGGGCAAACTGAAGGAGAGAGCAAGCATCAAGTCGCCAAGGTAATTACAGTGCCTTGCAATTCCCCTGTAGTATATGTAACAAACAGCACCTAAGATTTCGGAAATGTGTCATAGCGGAACTTTCACTTCTTAGCATGATGAACAATCAACGACAGAGATGGCGAAACCAAACAATGAAACAAGAGAAATATAAAAAGATCATACCAATAGCCTGAAGCCAGTAACTTTCCACCAACTACCACTGGAGGCTTGCCCCATATAGGTGTTTTTGGGTTCTTCTTAAAGATATGTTTTTGTTTGTTCGCCCCCCTAAACACCAAGTACCTGCCAAAAAAAGAAATTGTGGGGTTTCTTAGTGTAGTTTTTAAGAATGTAAAATAACCCACTGACTCAGAACTTACCCTATCACGAAGACAAGGCAATTGGCTACAATAGCAGGAACAGTTAGTTCTACTTTGTTGTGCAACAGCCACCAGCCCTGTACCAGAGAGAAGATAATCCAGTCACAGAGTGATCAAGCATTCAAGAACAATATTGTTTCCGAGAATAAAGGTAACATGCCAAGAAGATACTGTCAATAAGAAAAATTATTTTCTTGTTTGTGTTCAAGCTCACAGTTTACATGCCTGAATGCTAAAAGTGAAAGGAATCCACAAGAGATCTCCAAACACTAGCATGAAGCCAAGTCTCTCTGCAATTATATCCCACCTGAAAAGAGTATATTTGAAGTAAATGTAATAATGGAAATGGTCATATTTTGGTAAGGCAAATGTGTTTCCTCAACACGCCATGAACTTACGTAGAGGTCATGTATTCTTCATGAACAAAGTAGTCCAGTATATATAACTGCAATTATAAATTAATCAAAACTAACAAAACACGATCAGAAATTCATGAAACCGAGATTGTAAGTAAATCCAAATTTACCGCACAGAAGATCTGGTAAAGAATCATCGACTGACTCAGTGAACTATCCTGCACACTTTTCGCCAGAATAGAGAGATTGATAAGCAGCCATCCCATCATCCCGGCTCTGACAAAGAAAAACCTACACAAGGAATTATTCCCATCATCATAAACATGCATAGCATAACTGTAGATAGTATTATTAAACAATAACTGCTACTCAATATGAGTACTGAGCGAACTGAAGCAATGATGCAGCCCGGGATGACAAATAGAAGAAAAAACGGAAAGATGGATTACTTGAGATCAATGCTCATAAACTGAGGATTCAGCTGTATACCAAACCACCTATCACAGGAAACAAACTAGATGAGAAAAAATTGAAGCTGTTGAAAGAAGCAAGTAAAAGACAGAAACCAGAACTTTTTAAGTTTCAGTAGAAAAGCCGAAAAGCTAAGCCACTGCTGTTAATATAATTAAAGTGGAAGCTACAACCATTCGAGAAGTCAACATGTCCAAATCGTCGCCTCAAACTCTATATACTATATAGTACCAGAGTACATATTCTTACTAAGGTAGGAGCCAATATATTTAACTTTAAACAACGGTTTATGGGACAAGAAAGGAGTAGATATCCAAATGTATTACCAGTCATGTACAATATTTCCTGAGACATGAGGCTTTAGGGAAGAACTCTTATCCGAGGAACTTCTCCCAGTAATATACAATGCTAATGTCACCTAACAATATTAAGAAAAAATCATGGAGATTACACACTACAACACCAACCAAGAGCAAATCTGATCCTGTGGTAAATAAGACTAAAACAAAGACAACTTAAATTAGGATTGATCATCTTACCAAAACACAGAAAATAAAAGTAGCAGAGAGTAACTCAAGTCCTCTATCCGCAACCACCTGCAAAACATCTCAATGATATGAATACAAGAAAGTTCCAATCTCAATTCACTCATTTGGATTCATAGAAGAAACACACAGTAACTACACTTACAAGAGGTGATACAATGCCAAGTTTTGCACAGATTCCCAAAATAGCGACCAACAATGTTAACGCCAATAGACCTGTAAATAAATGTTTGGGCGAATCAAGAAAACGAATTGAAATAAAAGTTCGAGATCACAGTATTATATAGAGACTAAATTTAAACCATTGCATCGGTAACGAAGTTGAGAGCCATCTGATAAAAGAACGCCGCGAATAACTTTTCCGGGGAGAATTTCTCCGGCGACGGCCAAGTAAACGAAGTAAAACACCAGCACATAAACCTAAAAATCTCGGAACGGAGTTAAACAGAAATTGGTCAAAAATCGAAGCAAAAAAATCACAAGAAACAAATTGCGATATTGAAATCGAAAGCGAAAAGAGAGACAGCTCACAGATTGAGATGATGGAATAAGAGATGGTAGAAGAACACCGAGATCCATATCTAGGAGCATTAGGCAGAAGAAGGATATCAAAGTAGAAGATGAAGAAGCATTCCAAATCGTTTGTATCGCCCTCTTCGCTTTGTTTTAGTTTCAAGTTATTTTTTTAAGTGGGAAGCTCGTGGACTCTCTGATGAGCTCTCTCACTTGTGTGATTCCGGGAAAATTACCAAAAAGAACCCTTAAACTCTTTGTTTATTACGAATAAAGCCTAAAATTAATAAATGTATCCAAAAAACCCAACCTGAAGAACCTAACGGCCAATGTGGGCTGACCTGGCCCGTCTCATTATATTGAGTCCATGGCCCTGATTGTTTCTCCAAATTTGATGATTGTACATCATATCGTTTCTGCAACTTCCAAATGTATCACAGAAGCCAAAAAAAAAAAAAAAAAAAAGAGCTCGCTGATGAGAGAGTTCTAAGTTTATGTTTTTTTCTGGCAAATATTAAATAGTTGGTCTTTTTTTTGGGAATTTTCCCTTTTCTTTTATTAATTGACTTTTTTTTTGCGCAACAACATTTTATATTTATTATTTAGTGGTAGTTATTGGTTTGAAATTTAAATAGAGTTTTAAAATTTTAAGTGTTATATTGTTATTAGATCAAAGTTTTGTTAAACTCTATTAAAGTTTAGTGTTATTATTTTGTGATTTGTAAAAAATCATTTAAAATCTTAACAAATTTAGGTTATTAGATTCGGATTTTTATAAAATCATTAAAAAGAATTATTCAATTAAAACAAAAGAATCTTGGATTGATAATGAATTTAATTACTATGTGATGATTTTATAAAATCACCTTCTTCACAATATAAAATCATAGAAAGTAACACGAAAATTGTTTGAAACATTAATTTTACAAGATTTTAGAAAACTAATCAACAAAACTATATAATATTCTCTTCAAAATTCTTTATAACTTAAGGATCCAATAACACCCCCAAATATTTTAGCCATCAACTATTTTAGATAATACATACAAGAGATAAATAAATGTCTTCTTTTTGAAAAATGCTTGGTGATTCAAATTTCATACTTTTGAAAAGGAAAGGGTAAAGTTATGGACACTTTTTATGAGACAACATTAAATTCCCGGTTTGTTACTTTGGTTATACGGATCTTTTTTTAATATAGAAACTTCATTAAATTTAACATTTTTATTATAAGTCGTCCATTATATTATAAAAAAAAAAAAAAGACGAAGGTGGTGAGGCGAACCACCACACACACGGAATCAAAAGAACACCCAATGAAAACTCGATAAATGGCTGAACACATTTGTTAAGAGCCGTTTGTTTTTTTTTTTTTGTTAACAAAATTGCTCCAGAGATAGAGAAGAGGTTGAAGAAGAAAGGTAAACCCTAAAATCCTAATCTTCTACTCATATCCTAGGGTTCTCAAGTTTTTTATCATTTACCTTACCTCGCCTCTTAAATTTGAATCCTTTGATGCGTCGGATTCTCAGAATAAATCGTGTTTATTGTGAAATTAGGTTTTATTCAGATTTGTTGTGCTTAGATAAAAATTTCGACGTTGTTTGAATTCAAAGGTTGAATTTTTAATTCGCAGAACAAGTTTGATTTCTAGAGGAATCATTTTTTGACGGAATCTATGAGTACTCAAGCGACGGGTCCGTCTTCAACATCAGGGAGAAGAAGCACTACTTCAAGTGTACGCCGTGGACCACCACCTTCCAAGAAACCAGTTCAATCAGAGAACGGAAGCGTTAATGGGGGAACACCTCTAAACCCAATTCACCTCCTCCTCAACCTCAAGCTTCTTCTAATGGAGAGAGAACTGTTAAGAAGCTTCGTTTATCGAAAGCTCTTACTATCCCTGAAGGAACCACTGTTTATGATGCTTGTAGAAGGATGGCTGCTAGGCGTGTTGACGCTTGTTTGTTGACTGATTCAAGTGCGCTTCTCTCCGGGATTGTTACTGACAAAGATGTAGCTACAAGAGTGATTGCTGAAGGGTTGAGACCTGATCAAACTTTGGTCTCTAAGGTTATGACTAGGAATCCTATTTTTGTCACTTCTGATTCTTTGGCGCTTGAAGCTCTTCAGAAGATGGTTCAAGGGAAATTTAGGCACTTGCCTGTTGTAGAGAACGGTGAAGTCATTGCTTTGTTGGATATCACAAAGTGTTTATACGATGCTATTTCTAGGATGGAGAAAGCTGCAGAGCAAGGTAGCGCTTTAGCAGCTGCAGTGGAAGGTGTAGAGAAGCAATGGGGAAGCGGGTACTCTGCGCCGTATGCTTTTATTGAAACCTTGAGGGAGAGAATGTTTAAGCCAGCTTTGTCAACGATTATCACAGACAATTCAAAGGTTGCACTTGTAGCACCATCAGATCCTGTTTATGTTGCTGCGAAAAAGATGCGGATTTGAGGGTTAACTCTGTTATCATTTCTGTTGGGAACAAAATCCATGGAATCTTGACTTCAAAGGACATTCTCATGCGAGTGGTGGCGCAGAATTTGTCTCCTGAACTGACTCTTGTCGAGAAGGTTATGACTCCGAACCCTGAATGTGCATCGCTAGAGACAACGATTCTTGATGCGTTGCATATAATGCATGATGGGAAGTTTCTACATCTTCCAATAATAGACAAAGATGGAACCGCTGCAGCTTGTGTAGACGTTCTTCAGATTACTCACGCAGCTATTTCGATGGTTGAGAACAGTTCTGGAGCTGTGAATGATATGGCGAACACGATGATGCAGAAGTTTTGGGATTCAGCTCTTGCTTTAGAGCCACCTGATGATTCCGACACTCAAAGCGAAATGTCAGCAATGATGCATCAGTCAGATATTGGGAAGCTTAGTTCTTACCCATCTCTAGGACTTGGAAACTCGTTTTCATTCAAATTTGAAGACCTTAAGGGACGTGTGCATCGGTTTACTTCCGCAGCTGAAAACCTAGAGGAGCTGATGGGTATTGTTATGCAAAGAATAGGCAGTGACAACAACAATGTGGAACAACGGCCTCAGATTATATATGAGGACGATGAAGGTGATAAAGTTTTGATTACATCGGATAGTGATTTGGTTGGTGCTGTTACGCTTGCTAGGTCTACAGGACAAAAGGTTTTGAGGCTGCATCTGGACTTCACCGAGTCAACAAGAAGCTTGAGCTCAGAAACCATTCAACTCAAGAAAGAGGATTCTCGAGATAGAGGAAGCGGATTGGTTTCATGGCGTGGTGGTGTGGTGGTTACAGGAGCTGTTGTCCTAACAAGCATAGCCGTAGTTGTTTACTTGAAACGTTCAAAGATCTGAATTTTTGCTGAAGCTTAACTGTTTGGGAGGCAAAACAAAAAAAAAAAAACTCTTTTTCTTCTTTTCTTGGTAAGTTTTTATACACGTTGTCTCCTTTGTCTTTTGGGTTTACATTGTTTCTGCTGATGCAAAAAAAAACAAACTTTATCTCCCTAAGATATCTAAATTAATGGGGAAAAAGCCCTATGAAGAAGAGTGTTACATTTGACAGAGTTTATGTTAAAACCTCTGAAACAGAGAAGATAAAACCAAGGAATGTTGTTCCACTGCAATTTCTGGTATTTGATCTAATTGAAAGTATTATTTGCTTCTGTCTCTTGGATGTGTTTGTGTCATAATCTTACTTACCCAGAGCGATTGTTGTGTGGATATGAGGAACAGAGTGTGATCTATCATTGTCCTGCTGATTTTGTGGTTAACCTTTTGATACAATATTCTGAGGCATAGCTACATACACATTGTCACTTGTGATCTGTGGATATGTGGTGTAGTTATATTTGCATATTACGCAAACCAACAAAGAAATCACAATCTCGAGAGAAGGACATTATCATTCATTATGTGAGAGGTAAGAAACGTACAGGTTGAAATGAGTCGAGGAAAATAAGTTTGTTTATTTCATCTATACTATATTTATATACGAGTGGCTGAAACAACAGAGTAGCAGGTTTGCCCGAGAGGTTAAGGGGGAAGACTTAAGTTCTTCTGCACATAAGTGCGCGTGGGTTCGAACCCCACAGCCTGCATTTTATTATAACCACAGATCCATGCCCTTATTTACTTTCTATTTTTTTTCAATTAGCATTATCAAGATAGGAAATTAGTCTTTATTTTTAGAAATTAATTACTCTGTCCCACAAAAATTGATGTTTTAGAATATTACACATTTTAAGAAAACAATGATTAGTGAGTTTAAATATATTTTTTTCTTTAACTAAAAATGTATTATATAATTTTAAACCAATAACAATTCAGAATTTTAAATATTTTCAATGATTACTTCTTGAGTTTACAAAACATCAATCTTTGTGGAACAAAAAAAATATCCCAAAACATCAATCTTTGTGGGACAGAGGGAGTATTACTTTATAGAATAGGTATTTCCTTTTCAGCAATTATGTTACTAGCTTATTGAATTATTTATTTTAGTCAACATTTTTTTTTGAGGCAGTGGCAAATTTACACCAACAAAATGTCATGCTAATCCTTGGAGACATCTCAGGACACTTGGGGTTCATAAAGTACGGCTTTGGACTATCTTGTCAGTTGGAGGAGACCCTATTGATGAATGCGGTAGTTAAGAGCTTAGTACCGATGATACGGTTTCTGATTCCGATTCTGAGGACAACTAGTCGAAACTATGGACTCTGATTTACGTTAGATTGTGTAATATCTATCAAAGAGACATGTGACCTTGTGAATCTCGTAAAGAAGCACGAGATAACAAACACAAAAGCTCTAACATTAATATAAAGTAAGGCTACTGTCTTTTGAAAAGGCAGAACTCACATGAAATCCAACACACTCTTGTTGTTCTCTCTTCTCTACCAAAAAGTAGAACCAAACCAATTCAGCTGAGACACAAATCCTTTATTTAGCTTTTTTAAAAACCTTACAGTAGTATTAATTAAACTCTCAGCTTTGTTTGAGTCTCTGTCTCTCTAGTATGGCTCGACGGGTTTGCGGAAGTTGGCTCCTGCATACACTGCCTCTGCTCCAAGCTCCTCTTCAATTCTCAATAACTACATTCATACACAACATTACGCGCATCAGTCTGATGAACCTATCTATTGTGATCATAAAGAAACAAGACATGTTGTTACTAAACCTGGTTGTATTTGGCAAGACGCTCTGATCTGCAAGGAGCACCGGTCTTGATTTGCCCCTATTATATAACAACAATACCAATAGACTCGATATTGTGATATGATTTGGAAAAAAGAAAAATACAATGGGATACTTCTTGCTATATAATGTTAAATTTTGACTTACGGTTGACAAACCGACAGATAAGTCAGCAATGAAGGTGTCCTCGGTCTCTCCACTACGATGGCTGGCCATCACTCCCCAACCAGCTCTCTTTGACATCTTAACTGCCTCAATACTCTCGGTTACAGATCCAATTTGGTTAACCTGTTTGTTCATGCATAAGGAGTTACTAACAATATTCAAAGAAACTGAAGAGTACTTTGTGAGTGAGGACTGAGGATGTTACCTTCAAAAGAAGAGCATTGCAAGACTTTTCCTTGATTGCCTTCTCAACCCTCTGCATACGTATAAGAGTAGTGTTAGATATATAAGCACTTTGAGAAAGAGATAGAAAGTTCTAAGGTAACAATGGTAGACCTTGGGGTTGGTGACTAAGAGATCATCACCGACAATTTGAACTTTCTCGCCACACTCAGCTGTCATTTTAGCGTAGTGCTCCCAGTCGTCTTGGTCAAATGGGTCTTCAATGGACACAATTGGGTACTCTGAAACGAATGACTTGTACAGGTCCTTGAGAGCATCTCCAGTAATCTTCTGAGAACCATCATTGTTCTGCAAATACAAAAATAGAGCAGGCGGATAGATATTAAGAGCATTGTTTCTTGTCAAGGAAGGTTCATAATTTTGAAAAAGGAAATGATTGTGATCACCTCTTCTTTGAAGTTCAAGTCGTATTTCTTGTCTGATGAGTAGAACTCAGATGCAGCAACATCCATTCCAATGACAACTTTGCCAGTGTATCCAGCCTTCTCGATGGCAGTCTTAAGCAGTTCGAGACCTTCCTTGTTCTCCTGAATGTTTGGTGCAAAGCCACCTTCATCACCAACGTTTGTTGCATCCTGGCCGTACTTCTTCTTAATCACAGACTGAAAAGCAGCAAGAAGAGTGAATTAGTCACATAAAAGAAATGTGAGACAAGTCATGTTAACACCAAGGGATCAATCAGTACAACAAAAGACATGTTATTTGACTTAGAATACGTTCTTAAATCATAATTCACCAAAATGATTCTATGATTTACCTTTAAGTTGTGGTAGACTTCCACACCCATTTTCATGGCTTCTTTAAAGGATGAAGCTCCAACAGGTAGAATCATGAACTCCTGCATTGCAAGCTTGTTTCCTGCATGGGATCCACCGTTGATGACATTGAAGGCAGGAACTGGCAGCACAATCTTCGGGTTACCAGCAAGATTGGCAATGTGCTGCACAAGGATACAAAAGAAAATCAAAAGAGTTGAGATGATCTTGTACCATAAAATCAAAGTGGCAATGTTTTGTGCTAACGGTTGCACGAGATAATCAAACCTTGTAGAGAGGAATTCCATTGACGACAGCGCCAGCCTTGCAGACGGCGAGAGAAACAGCAAGAATTGCATTGGCGCCAAGCTGAAAGCAAACACAAGAAGGAAGCTAAGTTAAGATAATCTGTCAATATCTTAAGTGAATCCACAAAACAAGAAGTATTAATCTAAAAAGCACCTTTTGCTTGCACCAGCCCCACTCGTTTTGGGTACCATCAAGTTCGTGAACCATGTAGTTGTCAATAGCAGTCTGCTGAGTTGGGTCCTGCAACAATCCAAAAACACACAAATCTTGAGAAAAGTGAATCACCTAAGAAACTTTTGATGTAAAAAGGGTTTAATTAACAGGGGTGTCACCTTGCCAATCAACGCCGGACCAATGATTGAGTTAACATTTCCAACAGCCTATAGACACCAATAAGACAAACATATCATTAAAAAAAAACCGCCTCAATTCACATAAACATTTTGTCCTGTTCGAAAACCAGTACATGGATCACCAACAATCACGACACTCTCACCTTTGAGACACCTTTGCCAAGGTAGTCTGATCCTCCATCCCTCAGCTCAAGAGCCTCGTATATTCCTATGCAAGAGGTTACAATAATAAGTTTAGAGACCCCAAAAAAAATAAGAGAACCACTATGTAATAATCTAACCAAACATATATATATGTCTACTACATAAGACAAAAATAACGAATAACAAGAACCTACAGTGAGTTCTACCTGATAAAGCAGATCATAATTTTTAAGAAATAATTAAAAAATAAAAAAAACAGCATACCAGTGGAAGCTCCACTAGGAACAGAAGCTCTGACCTTAACGCCGGTGGATGTGTGGACATCGACCTAGATCATTAAACAGATAAACCCCATAATCAGTTTTCGAATCAAATCGGTGAAAAGCTAATCAAAACCGTTTGATGCGTTAATCCAATCAGAGCAAAATAGATTAAACATTGATCATCCATCACTGACAAAAGCAATCTTAGTTGCCAAAAAAAAAAAAAAAAAAAACAGAGCGATCGATGGACAGAGAAAACATAATCTATTTCAAATACTCATCATCCAAACGGATCTATCTACGAGAGAAGTAACTCAAAGGAAGCTAGGAAACAAAAAAAAACCTCGACGGTAGGGTTTCCACGGCTATCAAAGATTTGCCTAGCTTTCACAACAGTGATAGTAGCCATTTGTTCGATTAGATCTTATACAGAACCTTCTGATCAAGAACACTGAACACTTGTCGAAGCTTTGGTTTACACTTTACACTAATGTGATTCTTTAGGCTTTAGCTTCGTATATATATATAGCCGTCGGATTAAAACTATTAATCGCCGTACGATCTTATAAAATAAAATATAAATGGAAAAACGTTAAAACGGTGCGTCGCAACCCGCAAGCAACACGCCTTTGCAGATGACCAAAAAAGGTTTACTTGTTTTTTCATTTTTTTGCTCTTGCTAGTCTCTTCCCCAAGTAATAATGATACGACTTTGGGGAAATTAGCTAGACACGATAACAAGTAATTAACTAATAAAGGGAACTAAATATCTATTCCATCATATATATATTGAATGTGCATAGACTATGAGTCATTTATGTTTTAATTAAATTAGAACGAATTTGACTAGCTTATACCTTATAGTATAAATTACAAGCTCCATCATCATTGATAATGTAATTTTAGAATCTTAACCACACAAACAAGTGCATTGCATGTAAATACAAACATACCCTAAGGACAGGTGGAGGAATCATAGTCGCAAGCTCGCAGCACAATTCAGGTTGACGCATATTCCTTTGGCATCTTTTAGCTTTTGATCATTTAAAAAAAAAAAAAAAAATATTGGTAGTATCGTTCTGATCGTTTTAAAACATTTTTGTTATATTGCTAAAACAAGCCTCTCCTAACATCTAACACGTAGTTTCCACTAATCAAAAAGCCACAGCATAAAAAAAAAAAAGAATATTCTATTGACGGCTAATTTTTTATCAACCAAAAATATTAAATCTACTTGGCGCTCTGCTTCAGCTGTCTCTGCATCTTTAGACTTATGATCGAAGAAGAGTTACGCATATCCAGGAACAAACCAGAAACTATTCGAGCACCAATCTGCTAATAATGTGATTCTACTTGTCGCAAGATCAAACACACCAGACTTTCTGTTGGGTTTAAAACTACGACGACAGCCTCTTGGTCTTGGGCAAAGATCATCATGACCAAAACAGATTGAATCACTCTTGACTCCCAAACCATTAACATCTTTGATTGTTGTTACCCCATGACCAAATATAAACACCTCACCTCCAAGAGACTCTACTCTTTCCCAGTCACCACTTTCCATATTCATCTTGAACATGTTAAAGAAATGTTTCTCTTCTAACCCTTTCATACTCGCAACGATCAAAACATCCCCCGAGTTCGTTATCGCAACCTTCGCCTTCCAAAAGGATTCCTCAGGTTGCAAATCATAGCGAAACGGATGGTTACGATACGGGTTTCCTCGGGTGACTTCGTTAGGGAAATCTCCGGAGAAATCAAAAATCTTGATGTAGCAATCATATGTATAAAGGTAAAGCTTGTGGTCCTTATACGCCATGTCTACACAGTTAATGCCTTCAAGAGTGTTCCAATAGTCATCTCCTTTCTTAACTGTAAACAAGTTGTTCTGGTCGTGGTGGTTCCAAGCTACAACGTAATCCCTTGTTCTGTCGTTTATCCAAAAACAAGCTGGATTCTTGGCAGGAGAATATTTTATTACCTTTTGTCTTTTGTATGTCGACTTGATGAAATCTACATATTCATCGTCTCTTTGTTCTTGACATGGCTCTATAGATGGAAGGTTGATCGTCTCGCTAGTAAACACGTTCAAAAGATATAAGAAACTATGATCATTCATCAAGAGCCAACTGCTGCAACTAGCCAAAACAAAGCTTTTCGATAGATGGAATCCGAGATTTTCTAGGTTTTCAATCTTGTCTTCAACGAGATCTTGCAAAAAAGTCAAACCCTCGTGGACCAGAATTCGCAATGGATACATAGGTAGCGTACATTCTCTTGAAACATCATACCAATGTGAGCAAACACTTCTCGCTCGACGAAAATCTTTAGTCCCTAACCCTTCAAAGATTATTCTCAAAACATCGGAACAAAGGTTGGACCAACCACTACGAATTCTAGACATTGTTTCTTGTCTCCGGCCGTAGTGCTTACGATATACCAATGGGCGATTAGGGTTTGACTTTTAAACCCTAAATTGTATCTTAAAAAGTAAACATAGAGGCCCACGCGGTGTATACAATTAAAGCCCATTAAGGCCCAATAATGACAGAGCCTTTCATCTTTCTCCTCTCTACTCAATCCTAAACAAATCACAAAACCTGAAGTCACTCTTCACCTAAACAGCAGCATCAATGGCGACTTCTCTCTCCGTTTCTAGATTCATCTCCTCCTCCGCCACCGTTATCTCCGTCGCTAAGCCGTTACTTTCCCCCATCGTTTCCTTCACCGCGCCGCTCTCCTTCAATCGCTCTCTCGCTCCTAACCTCTCTCTCAAATTCCGCAGCCGCCGCACCAGCTCCGCCGCAACCAGATCCTTCGCGACAACACCCGTCGTCACCGCCTCCATTTCAGTCGGAGACAAGCTCCCAGACTCAACTCTCTCATACCTCGATCCATCCACAGGAGACGTCAAAACAGTAACCGTCTCATCCCTCACAGCCGGTAAGAAAACCATCCTATTCGCAGTCCCCGGCGCATTCACACCGACCTGCTCTCAAAAACACGTCCCCGGATTCGTATCCAAAGCCGGTGAGCTCAGATCTAAAGGCATCGATGTTATCGCGTGTGTCTCCGTCAACGACGCGTTCGTGATGGAAGCGTGGAGGAAAGACCTAGGAATCAACGATGAGGTGATGCTGTTATCCGATGGAAACGGTGAGTTCACAGGGAAGCTTGGAGTTGAAATGGATTTGAGGGATAAGCCTGTTGGACTCGGAGTTAGGTCAAGGAGATACGCGATTCTGGCTGAGGATGGTGTTGTGAAGGTTCTGAACCTTGAAGAAGGTGGTGCTTTCACTAACAGTAGTGCTGAGGATATGCTTAAAGCTCTCTGATTCTGAAATTTTTCTTTTCTTTGTTTTGAATTTTAATTTCACTTTTGTGTGTTTAGTTTCTTCTTCTTCTTCTGATGTATACGAATCTGTTGGATTTGTAAACGGGAATAAATGAATCAGAGGCGTTTTGTTTGTGAACATTGGATTAGAGCGTTTGCGTTTTAGGTGAAGTTGGTGTTCTCTGGTCTGGTAGTATTACCGGAGAGGCAGTCTAGGACGACGTCGTTTGATGATGACTGTTGTTGAGTGGTTTGGACAGTAACATTAGTGAGGTTGTTTAGCAACTAAAACCCACGGACTGCTCCAAAAGGCACATCTATGTACAAAATAAAAAATCTGACTTTTGGAAAGGACGTTGGGGTTTGGTTGCTAATTGCATGCCACGTCTTACGTGCTAACGTTCGCATCGATGCACATATGACATTAACATTACAAAAGAAGACAATGACAATAACACCAAATGTGGTCAACTTCCGCTATGTCAGTTGAACCGAATCAATTCATTGACAATAACGCCTTATTCGCATTTTTTCTCTTGGGTATACATATTGATTGGATTTCTTTGGGGATTTAAGTGTTAAAAAGTACACATTCATACTGACTAGCCTAGATAAGGAATTGGAATCGCTTCCAAAGGAACAGCTTTTTTCAATGTAATACCAATTCTTTCTCCCATATCCATATCTTCTGCATTAACCCCATTTTCCAAGGCCCAATCAAACGACCTTACCATCGATCCAATGGCTAACGGCAAGATCCGTGACGCTAAAGGCAAAGCTGGACACATCCTTCGACCTGACCCGAATGGTAAAAACTCGAAATCCTGTCCCTTGAAGTCTCGAGGATTTGGGTCGGATATAAATCTTTCCGGTTTGAACGTAACCGGGTCGATCCATGTTTTAGGATCACGCCCGATCGCCCAAACGTTAACCAAGACTTGTGTTTCTTTGGGGATAGTGTATTTGCCGAAGATGTGACATGTAGACATGGCCTTGTGTGGGACTAGGAAAGGCAGAGGTGGGTGTAACCTTAAGGTTTCCATGATAACAGCTGAGAGATAGGGAAGGTTTGGAAGGTCTTCTTCTTGGAGCTTTTGGTTCGGGGACTTGAAGTATGTTCGGAGTTCGGTTTGGACTTCGGTTAAGGTTCTTGGGTTGTGTAGTAGCTCCGCTAGTGCCCACTCCAACGTGCTTGTTGTCGTATCCGTCCCTGCCGTAAACATTTCCTATCAATACAATTTAAATTGTATAAAGTTTGACGTTTTCTTTTATATAAATGTAACCTTTTTCTAAACACATAATTAAAGTGACAACTCATGTAAAATTGAGATATGGCGGGTAAAACTTACGAAAACAATAACGTTGATATCTCTTGATGAGAAGCTACATGGTTCTTCTTGGTCAACTCCATCGTCGCCACGAAACTCCAAAAGAACATCTAAGTAATCCTTCGTCTTCTCATTGCTCTCCTGTCTCTCCCTAACCTCCGATCGTTCTCTGATGAACTCTCCGGCGATCTCAAAAGCTTTCTCCACGTGGAATTGTGTTTTTCTTCTGATTCCTTGTGGGTCAAGAAACCTTAGCAAAGGGAAGAAATCGGCAACGTTGGGTTTCCCGGCGAACTCCATCACTTTTCCGGTGTGGTAAAAGAACTCGGAGCCTCTTTTTGAATCGGGATCGAGCAAATCTCTCGAGAACATGAGGTTTCCTATGAGATTAAATGCCATCAAGAAAAAGTATCTCCCCACGTCGATTGTTTTTGTACCTGATAATAGATAAATATGTAATTAAAGTATAAAAATATACATTAGTTTCATCAGAATCAATATAATATACGATGAATAATCCATAAAAAAATATAAAATCTTTAAACTTTGAAACTTTTAAATTCTATTAGAACTAAGTAACATAATATTTTTGAATAATTATAACCACACCAACCAAGGATATATATGTAGCTAAATTGGTTTGTATCAGTGAGTACCAAGAACGTTGTTGTTGATAAAAGGAAATCTAATACAATACGCACCGTTTTGGCCACCTTCCTTGACGAATTGAAGCATCTGCTCAACACACTTAGAACGTACATCACTCATAGCATCAAGACGGCGCGTGACAAAGAACTGAGTGGTGCAGAGTCGCCGCAGCATCCGCCAATACGCACCATACTGAGCCGTGATGAGCGAGGTGTCACTACTCTTCCTTCCTTTCATCGCCTCGTAGATCTTCCGGCCAGCCAACGCTGCGTCGTGCTTCTTGAAAATCTCCCGAGCCACTTCGCTCGAAGAGATCACAATCGTCAGCATCGACCCGAGGCGCAAAGTCATGATAGGCCCGTGGCGCCGTGAAAGTTTAGTCAGTGAGTGGTGTGGCGGTGAACCGGCGAGCTGGAACATGTTTCCAATCACCGGCCAGGGCTTTGGTCCCGGAGGCAGTCTCGTACGACGGTTGGTGTGGAGGAGGCATGTAACGTATACGAGAATGACAATGGATGTAAATAATCCGATTAACTCGTTCTTCGTTAATTGATTAATCATTTTAAGGTTTTGTTTTGTTTTGAATATGAATACAAACCTTTCTACTTTATAAATCATGACAATGTTAATAATTCAAGATCTTATGCAACCTTGTCGGTATTATGTTAGGAATCTTTATCGGATATAATCGCTTTGTAAGTACATTTCACTGTAAGCCCATTAAAGCATCCGATTATGTTAAGTAAGTTTAAGTGGGGCAAAATTAGAAGGCCCATTCGATGTTTGGTGTAGAACCTCAGGAGCGTTTGTTGTGTGCGTGGCTAGTGGTTTAGTGATTTGATTATTTGATAGGTATACTAATCAAATAATAATCAAATAATTATTTGATTATTTGATAGGTATATGTTATATGGATTGTAACCATATTTCAGATCCTCTTAAAAAGGATATTCCAAAAAAATAAAATAAAATCTTCATAAAATATTTAATTAACCATATAGAGGCAACAAAATTTTAAAAATTAATCACTCTTCTGCATATATTAAGAGTAATTTTTGATTATACTAACAACAAAATCTTAAAAAAAAAATGAAGTCATCATATTTAGCATATGATTTTATTGCATAATGTTTTATTCACAACAACTTTTAAAAACAATCACATAAATTATATTTTATATAAAAAGTTACAATATAAATAAAAGAATTTTCAACCCGTGCTCTAGTATGAGTCATAATCTAGTTCTTTCTTATTATTTTGCAAAAAAAAAAAAAATCCATCAACATAAAACCATACACTAAACAAACTATCATTCAAGTTTTAGAAAACTAAAATCTACACCATTAATAAAAACAAAAAAAAAATCAAAATATGAAAATATAATCCAAAAACCTTTTTAAAACTACAAAGATTCATGTCCTTAAAATCTAGTTTTCACATTATTTAGGAAACTGCTTTTATCATAATCCTGAATGGACAATAAATTACTTTTTGCAAAATCAAAAACTAAAAACCAAATTTAGGGGGGTATATTCAACTTGACATTTTAAATGATTTGTGTGAAATTTACAAATTCTATGTTATTCAATCATGTATTTTTAAAAATCTATTAAAATCAACTATTATTGAACTGATGATTTACAAATCTACTTTAAAATCCATTAAAATCTCTTGTTATTGAACTGATGATTTAAAAATCTACTTTAAAATCCACTGTTATTCTTTTTTTTTTTGTCATCAGATAGAAACCAACGAAACAAAGTGTTTTGAAAGAGAACAAAAGAAGAGCAGAAAGAAAAAAAAAACTATAGCCACTAGAACGCCTCACTTCTCACTTGATCATGAAGCCAAGAAGGCCTTCCAAGTGAAAGGTAAGACTTAAACCGACCCTCCTTTGTGACACTCGATGCAATTGCGATCGCAACCTTATTAGCAGAACTTGCACCTGAATAGCATCTCCAAGCATCGAACTTAGACAATCCCAGCAAAATCTCAGTTAAGACCAAGTGAAACCGTGGCCACCCCGTGGGGTTGTTGATAGCCTCAACCGCCAATGCATTATCCATGACAAACTCCACTTTAGGTATCCGCAAGATCAGAAGCGCCTCTATTGCCCACAAAAAGGTTCGTAACGCCGCAAGAAACCGTGATTCTGAGGCAGTCAGGGCATGCCTAGCATGATATAAAACGTGGCCATGGTGATCTCACAGAATCCAAGCACCGCCAGACAAGCAAGAACTGTTCCTCCATGATGAACCCACATTACACTTAACAACACCTATAGGGGGCTTACACCATTTGACCTCTAATTTACCCTGTTGGCCACTTTTGGTTTTCGCTGCATATGATGGTAAAGCCTGAACCGCGTGCCATTGCAGCGAGTTCTCTTTCGCCGTCAAAACCAACTTTTGAAGATCTCCCGTTTTCCCTTGGAATACTAATGTATTGCGATGCTTCCAAATCCCCCATAGCAACCATGGTATCCCTATCCGCACCTCTTCCAGTATCTTGTCATCTTGCATTACAGACCACAAATGCTCCCAATTTTGATCAACATTATGAGAGGAGAATCCACCACTTGGAGCGGGGATATTAGCCAATGCGAAGGCTTGTCTAGCCACAGGGCATTCAAACAACAAATGACATATTATCTCTGTATGACAACCACAACTCTGACACCGTAAGTCACCTCCACACCCACGTGATGCTAAACGATCAGTAACTGCTAATGCACCCGATAGCATTCGCCACAAAAAGGACTTAATCTTGGGGACTGTTTTCAGCTTCCAAACCTGCGCCTTAAGCTCATTCCGTTTAACCAAACCCTCATCCCTAGGTTCATAAAGGTTCGGTAATGTTTGCTTCAACCAATACCCGCTTTTAACAGAATAGAACCCAGACTTAGTATAAGGCCATATAAAACGATCTCGACTACCAACCTTGAGGGGCATCGCTAAAATTTGGCTTGCATCTCCCGAAGGAAACAATTCTTGCACTTTATCCCTGTCCCAAAGAGGCTGATTAGGTACCCGGAGATCAGACACCCGCAAGTTAACCTGAAAAATGGTTTGAAATCTGTAGGGAGCTCTGGGATGCTCATCAAAAACCCACTTATCTAGCCAAACCAATGTATCCGTACCATCTTCAATAGTCTTCATTAGCCCCTGTTTAAGCAGTTTACGTCCATGTAGGATACTCCTCCAAGCATACGAGGGTCGTGTACCCTTATCACAGTCTAAGAGCGTCGATTTACAGAAGTACCTGCTTTTATAGAATCGTGCAAGCAGAGAATCTGGGGAGTTCAAGATCCGCCAGGCTTGTTTGGCAAGCAAGGCCTGATTAAAATCACCAAGATCCTTGAAACCTAACCCACCTTCGGATTTAGATTTGCACAGTTTCTTCCAGGCCACCCAGGCAATCTTACGCTTACCCTGACAGTTACTCCACCATAGTTTGCTCATAGCACTAGTGAGCTTCCTGCAAAGATTTTTGCTCAACCGAAAGCATGACATAGCATAGACCGGGAGTGCCATCGCAACAGCCTTCAGAAGGACTTCCTTACCACCCAAGGACAAGGATTTGGCAAACTATCCCTGAAGCCTATTCTGCAATTTATCACCAATGAAACCCAACAAAGCCTGTTTAGACCCACTGAAACATTCGGGCAATCCCAAATAAGTGCCTGAGCCTCCTTCCTCAAATATATTCAAAGTCTGCTTAACCATTTGTTTCACCTCATCTGATGTTTTCTTTCCAAATGTTACAGCCGACTTGGAGAAGTTGATTAGCTGACCCGACGCCTTCCCATACATCTGAAGGTAACAAATAACCTCTTCACACTCCTCCTTTGTGGCTCAGCTGATGAGCAAGCTATCGTCAGCAAAGAGTAGGTGTTGCACCACAGGACATGAATTATTAAAACGAAAGCCTGTTAACCGACCCTGCGACTGGCTTCGATGCATAGCGTGAACCAGGGCCTCAGCACAGAGAATAAAGAGAAAAGGAGACAAAGGGTCTCCCTGCCTTATTCCTCTTCCCGGTTTGATGAAACCAAAATCACTGCCGTTAATAAGTACCGAGAATGTAACCGAACGAACGCATATCATGATCCATTGTATCCATTGACTATGAAAGCCCATCTTGCAGAAAATATGCTCCAAGAAGTCCCACTCCACTCTATCATACGCCTTGGACATATCAGTCTTGATTGCAATAAAGCTCTCATTAAATTTCGCATTTGTCTGGAGAGCATGGACAATTTCATGTGCAATCAGAATGTTATCTGATATTAGGCGTCCTGCTACAAAGGCTCCCTGAGTTTCAGATACCACGGCTGGTAAGCATCTTTTTAACCGCGTACAAAGAACCTTGGAAACAATCTTGTAGAGTACAGAGCACAGGCTGATAGGTCTCATGTCCGACATACTATTGGCATTAGGCTTCTTGGGGATCAAGCATAATTGAGTATGGTTCCAGTCTTGCGGAAACTTACCAGATTGGAAAAACTCCTGAACCTCATTGATAATGTCCGAGCCAACCACGGACCAGTAGCGTCGAAAAATCGCACCAGTCCAACCATCCACCCCAGGGGCACTATCCCCTTTGATGTTAAAAGCAGCCTGCTTGATCTCATGCGCAGTGACTGGAGCGATCAGATGAGTGTTCATGTCCGCAGTTACCCGTCTCTCCATTCCCTCTAGCAGGGCGTCAAAACCCGTAGGGTTTGAGGACTGAAAGAGCTCAGAAAAATACTCCACCGCCACATTACCCTTCGAGCCTTCTTCAAAACATTCATGTCCATTCTTATCAACAAGAGAGATCAGTCTGTTCTTTAGCCGTTTGTATCTAACACAACCGTGAAAATAAGCAGTGTTCTTATCACCTGCCTGCAACCAAGTCTCTCTGCTTTTAAGTCTCCAATAGACCTCCTCTTCTCGAAAAGCCACTGTTAACGCCCATTTTATCTGACGGAGCTTTTGAAAGTTAGGGAAGAGCTTCGTTGACTCCTCCTCCAAATCTCTTCGAAGCAACTGAATCTGCTGTGATGAGTTCATCTGGTTGTGACGCTTCCATCTTGATAAGGCACGTCTGCAAATAGATAGACTCTCAGTAACAGGTCTTCTAGAGTCACCTTGTCCCAAGCTCCACTGTTCCTTGATAATATTCTCCGTCTCTGGCTTATGTATCCAACGTTTATCAAAAATGAAACGCCCCTTGTATCTAGTGTCATCCTCTACCAACCTGGTGATTATAGGTCTATGGTCCGAGCCCAAAAGATCCAAGTATTCTGTATTCACCCGAGGAAATAAATTGAACCACTCACTGTTACCAAAACTCCTGTCCAGCCTGCACTGAACCCACACGTCCTCTCTACGACCATCCCATGACAAGCGATTCCCAAAGGAAGGAATTTCCTTGATTCTGCAGTTCCTTGCCATAGTGCGGAATGGATAGAATGAGCTCTCTGGTCTCCTAGGACCTCCCAGCTTCTCCGAGTTATCCTTAATCTTGTTAAAATCACCAGTCAATAACCAAGGCTCATCTCGTTGGATACCAATCCTTATTAATCTCTCCCACACCTCCTCTCTTAAGTGACGTACCGGATCACCATAGACAAATGTAATGAAAAAGGCGATATCCCCTTTGGTTACTTTTGTATCAATCATCCTTGCATCTGAATGCACAATCTCCACCACATACAGGTCTTTCCAGAACAACGCTAAACCTCCGCTCAGCCCATTCGGATCGACGATATGTACTTGGTCATACCCCAGCCACTCCTTAACACCTAATACGTGATCACTGGAATTTTTAGTTTCCAGGAGGAACAGAAAGTCAGGAAAATGCTCACGTCGCATTTCCTTCAGACGTCGAACTGCCGAGGTGCTCCCCATACCTTGACAGTTCCAACTGGTTACACTCATTGAGAACTGGGTGGTTTCTGGAAAACTACCAAACCTTCTTGTTGAACAGTAGACTGTAATGTGATTGCACCATCTCCATGACTCACAAAAACAGTTTGATTCTCACTCGACACCGGAATCCCCTCAGCACGCTGAACCAGTTCCCTCTTCATAACCTTGGAAAGAACATCACACTCACCCTCTGTTTTCCTTTTGCTAACTGGATTCCCTTGATCCGCTACTTCTGTCTCCGCCAGAACCAGACCATGATCATTCTGGACCTCCAAGTTAACGCTTTTCGCTTTTCTTTTCCAGGAACCAACCTTTGCAGGAGCTTGATTCCTCCGTTGAGTCATCGGTGTACCAATGGGGTCAGAAACACCTGTACAAAAACCACTCGCAGCAGCAACCTCCAGAGCACATCCTCCCGCTGCAATTAAAGATGTCTTCTGCTCACCAACTTCAGGCACATCATATTCCTGTAAGGAAATCTGATGCTCGCCCCTGGCCATAGGATGGTAGTTCCAGTTGTTGACAGAAGGAGTGTTAACAGGAACATCCGTTCTATCTTTCTGTGCCAGCTCAAAAACCGGGCCTTTCTCTTTATGCAGACTTGCAGTGAGAACCGGAGGAGGCTCGAGTCGCAGCATGGAATTCTGTGCACGTGTATCTGTAGCAATAGATTCCAATGTCATGCGAAGCATCTGTTCTCTCTGACCAGTAAGTGCCGGGTCCCCTGAATAAAGATATTTCCTCATCTCTGAAAGAACGTCTAGAACCACCACATTCGTCTTCTGCGTGAAACCTGGTGGAGTCGATTGAGTAAGGAGTGGTAGCACAGCTCCCGGTAGGTCGGTGGGAAAACGGTTATCTCTTGTCGAACTTCGAATATCCGTGCCACTGACCGTAGCCTGATTAGAGCGATTCCCCTTGTCCAAAGAATCTTTCCGAAGGAAAGGACAATGATGCTTCTCATGAGTGAGACGGTAGCAATGAAAACAGCTCTTCCGAACTCTTTTATACTCAATGCCCACCGTAGCTAGGATACCTCTAGGGAGCTGAATAGATTTTACTTTGACCAGGGGGTTAGCTATGTCAAAGATTACCTTCACACGCACAAACACATTGTACTAGGAGCGCTCTAGATCAAAAGCAATCTCTTTAACCTGCCCTATTCTGCCAGCAATCGTCTCAATGGTTTTCACAGAGAGGTAGTTTGGCGGGATGTTACTGATTCGTATCCACAGAGGAAATGTCGACAAGAATGAGGTTGACGGAGACTCCGTCCACCGTTCCAGCACCAACCCCCATTCATCAAAGGTCCAAAAGCCAGTCTTCAACACTCTCTCCAGATCACTTTCGAGTTGGAAAATAAACTGAAAGGTATCCCTGGATAACGCGATGCCTCGCACTCGTTCATACACCCCCCACACTCGCGGCATCTTCATAATCATCTTCCCCATGTTCTGACACGCCGGATTCAACAACCTCCCCAGAACACTTAGTGGACACTCAACCGCAGACCCAAAACCCCCCTCATCAGTGATAATAATCGGGTTCTCATCCGCAATCGACATCGTCTCCAAAGCCTTACCCAACAGTGCCTCCATCAGTAGAAGAAAAATTCCCAGATCTGTTCCCAAAACCCTAGCTCGTCGATTAGCGAATAATGAAAGCGGCGGAGAGGTCAAAAGGGAATACGAATTTGAATATGGCAGGCAAAGATCTCGAAAATATTCGGCGAATATCCATGAAAAAGGAAAGATTTTGTGATGTTGGCGATATCCCGAAAAATCCTCGAGACAAATAATCGAAATTCCGGCACTAAGATTAATTTTCCGGCTAGATAACCCACCGACATAAGGGTATGGAAAGACTCTGAACGAAATAGAGAGTCCTGAGCTCATCATCAATTTCCGACCTACGGAAACGCTTGAAAAATCCAATGTTATTCAAAACAGTTTTGTGGATTAGGATTTTAATAATTTTTAGGATTCTGGAGGATTTGTTTAGTTAAAAATATAGAAATCAAATCTCATGGTTTTAGGTGAGATTTGAAAGAATTTTGCAGAAAATCATATGAACTTCCCTAAAATCTATCAAAATTCTAAATTTCCTAAATCCCATCAAATTTTAAAAAATCATTGTTTGAATACACCCCCCTTAGAATTTACAGCCATTCAAGGCTTATTGTTTTTAATTTCATCCAGATAGTATAAAAACATTTTAGAGAATGTGGCTAACCATTCCATTTTTGCTAAGACCCAATGTGTAGACAAGAGATAAGACGAGTTCATCCAAATTTAAAGAAAACAATAAAATGTAGTAGAAACTCTAAACATGAATTAAAAGAGAAGCTAAGTCAAAGGTTTTAAACCAAATCTGTCATAAATTACAATAGTTAGTTTACATTAACTATACTAGGTTCGAACCCGCGGTACACCGCGGGTTAAATGTTTTCTAATTTACCGCGGGTCAAATGTTTTCTAATTGAGAGTTATAATCTTTTATGTTTATTACTAAGTAAATTTTAGTTTGCAATTATTTAATCTCTATTAGGTTTGAATCCGCAGTATCGAGAGACTATTTTTCCTATATATTGTGTTTTTAATATATTGTGGGTTTGCTGTATTTTCGATTGTTAGTTATTTAGGGTAAGAGTTATTGTATTATACATCGAATTTAAGTGTAAGTTTTAGTGTTTTACTATTTATCAAAGCGAATTAGTAGGTTTATGTTTTTCTTGGGGTCATATATTGATATTGGTGTAGTATTGTTATTTAATATTAGTATTGTGAATTGGAATATATATTTTTTAGAGTTTGTGTGTTGTTAAAATGACTATTGTTTTCATATTATTACTTTCTAATGTCCTGTGATAGTTTTTCTATTGTTTGAGTTAGATAATTTTTATCTTTTAATAAAAATGGTCAATTACATATTATAATTTTTTTTGTTGTTTAATATTTTACAAATTTCTCAGTGGTATACCACAAAGCAATTTTTTCATCTTTTACTTATATATATATATATATATATTATATATATATATATATATAAATCAAGTTTCTTTGAGTTTTCATATAAATGTTATAATATTATATATTTTTACAGTAATTAATGGTATGTGTTATTGGATATATGGATATATGAAAAAGTGTAAAATATCACTGGACGAAATGATTTACCCATGTTGTAGCACCATGTGAAATTATTTTAAAGTGATATGAATGTCGGTCCAAACCCGTCCTACCATATAGTTCCGTCCTGTGATATTTATACTCTATAAGTTTTGAATGTTATAATATTTTAAGTTTTAACTTATAACTTGTTTGGACCCGTGTTACAACACAAAACAATATCGTTTTTTCTTATGTTTTACATAGTTTATAACTTAAAATTAGAATTTTTAAAACTTATTATTGGATAATTTGTAAATTTTTAAATTTGTTTCGTATTGTAGAATTATATACGGTGGGTTAGTTTATATATCTTTTATGTATATACAAATTAAAAATACTTTTGTTTGGAAAAAATTTCAAGTAAAATTACCTGTTAAAAAGTAAAAAGGTGTGTATAATATTTTTTTGGTTAGTATAAAAAATAGGATATAATTTGTAAGTTAATTAATTCTAATCTATTATTACAAATATGTGTAATATATAAAATAAAGACAATAATACTAATACACAAAAAAAAACCCACTAATCACTCGGGCCTTAACTAATAAAATGGACCATAGACTTTCTTTCTTCTCTCTTCTTCTTCTTCTTCTTTCTTCCACGACAAAGACGTTTTCTTCTTTTATTTTTTCTTTTTACAATTCTTCAAACTTTCCCATCTTCTCACACCTCTTTTCTAATTTTTCTTGCATCTTCCTAGTGATTTCCGATGGAAATTACTCAACGACCTTACCACACAGCCGCCATGTATGGGTATCCTTCTAAAGATTTTTAATCAGAATTGTATGCTGCTGAAATCTTGAATTCGTAGTCAATTTGTTGATTGATATGTAGTGGTGTTCTCGAAAGAGTTTATCGGCGGATAGTGGATCAAACTTTGAAATTTCCGATTGATTCTCGAATAGCTAAGCTATTCTTATAGTCATCAAGTTGCCGTAAGTTCTTTGTCTTCTTCTTCTCATTTTAATATGTCTTTCTTGGACAGCCAATTGTTATAAGAGTTAACCTATTGATTATGTACTCAATTTTGTTAAGAATTCAACAACTTAATTGGTTGGCCAAGAAAAATTCTTACAGGATTGTTAATAGAAGAAAATACAGGCAAGGTTTGGGTTGTTTAGTGAATTTAGATTTGACAATTTCATATATGTATATATACAATTGTTTTGCTTCGTAGGTGCCACTTTATGATCCAAAAAAAAGAAAGGAAGAAGCTAAGACATTAGCAATCAATCTCGACAAAGTTTAGAAACAAACTCATATATATATAGTTCTGTATCTGTCGATGAAATCGCTCACATAATGATTGAAGTTTGCTAGGTAATAATATATGATTTCTCCTTTTCAACACTCACTTTGTAAATGGAGTCACCTGGCATTTTTTTATAAAAGGGCATGTTTAATACGACATATAGAAGGGCTTCATATAACACAATATTATCATAGTAGAAGTATAAGAAAACAAACCATTGGAGATGTCAAAATTAATTTGTTTGCTTGTGCTTTGGAATAGTCGGGTCGAGCTTGGTATTTTTGGGTGAGGTGAATGTTAGCCCTTATGGGTACCGAGGTTTGTTCATTAGAACAGCTTCTTTCTTTGAAAGATGACTTGGCTGCATACTGAGTGATTTTGGCTTCACGTCTCTCCGAGGTAAGCGTAAGATGCAACCATTGGTTTCTTGTTCTAATGACTTGTATGCTTGAGAAATGTTTTTTTTTGCTTGATGAGTGATGAATGTGTTTGATGTTGGATTATTTATAGTGGTCTAGTAGTTTAGGGTATCGTATAGGATCTGTTATTGATTGAGTGGTTGATGATTGCGAGATTATTGGTTCTGTTTAGGATTAAATGATGATTGTGATTGAATTTGAAATCAATGTTGATTGATAGTCAGGCAAATGGAGATAATGCAGAGAGATTTGAGGGCGGGATTGATACAGTAAATATTGTGTTTATAGTTTCCATAGTTTATCCTTTGGAATATTCTTGAGATTTATTGTCGATAGTGTCAAGTATGGGCTGATGGACAATCTTCTTATAATTAAATAGGAATGCTAATATGGCCTTCTTCGTGTGAGGCCCAAAAGAGATGGAACCGGGTTTGCTGGAAAAAGACGCGGATCCTACGTTTAATGGGTCGGGGTTTTTTTATTTTAAATTTTTGGACACATTTACCCTGTTCAATTTATCGAATCCTTCTCCTTCTAAATGTATTCAGTGGCAATTGCTGTAAATACATGGAGGATTTCAGGTATTTTTTAAAATGTACTCCTATTTTAATTATAAGAAGATTTGACATAACTGTTTCATACATGTATATCTGCAAAAGTGCGAGTATAAACAAATATATTCACACACAAATGATATTATGTATACAAGGTCCCAATCACACAAATCATTTAGTTTTATTATATATATCTAGACAATATATATTATCGGAGATATATAATCGTTTAGTTATAATAGTTAGTTTAGTAACTAAATGATTATATTATATTAAATTATAAAATTCAACAAAAAGTATGAAATTGAATTTAAATATTCAAATTTTGATCCGTTACTCAGTAAAATTTTCAAATTATTAGATATTATTTAAAAAGAATAATATTAATAAAACTTGAATATTTTATAGATTGAATCATTTATATTTGTTTTTAAAAATTCAACTTATGGTATATCCAAAAATAAAAATAATTTTTAATTATAATAAATAATATGATAATATATTTGTTTCATAAAATAGACTCATATATAAAAATAAGAGGTGAAGTATAATGATAATTACCAAAGTAATATGTCAAGTTAGATATCAAAAGATTTTATTTGATGAATAATTTAATAAAAGAAATTAATATGATTAGTTAGATGATATCAAATGATTCTTTAAAATATTATCTTTAGAATTTTTGGAAACAATAAATCCAGACTATATAAATAATATAAAACTTAATCTATAACCTATTTGTAACCAACTTATTAAAATTATATAGTTTACAAAACAATGTTGTGTACTTCCCTTTTATTATATAGGAGACTAGATTAGGACCCGCGGTACACCACGGGCAAAATTATTTATAAATAAAATATTTAAGTTATAAGTTGTATTTGTTGATTAAATATATTATAATTATATAATAATTGTTAAATAAATCATATCATACCGAAAAATAATTTTTTTTTACATAATATTTATTTAATTAATTTAATTAGATATGTCTATTATATGATACTAACAGTGCTAACAAAATAATGAAATGATGTTTTACCTCTGTAACACCAAATTAATGATATTTTTAATTTATATAAATATCGATAAAATTCGTCTCGCTATATAACCCCGTTCCAAGATATTTTAACTCACAATATATCATCTTAATTGTAATATTTATCGTGTATCTATGGTATAATATTTATCTTATTTAACGTTTTTAAAGTTTAAAATATTTATCGTATTTAATATCTTAAAAATCTTTAAAATAAATAACCGGTATAAACCAAATAAATTTTTTTTAAAGTTTGAATGCCTGATAAATCAAGCTTTCTACTCATTTGTATTCGTAATCATTTTGGTCTCTTTTATAGTATGACTCTGAACCATTGCCTAATTTTTTTAGACGATATGAGATATTGTACCCGTATTTTTTTATTCATCTATTGAGTAATAATTTTTGTTTTTAAAAAAATTTTATTACATCTCATGCAGGAAAAAATCACATTTTTTATTAACTAAATGTATTATAGAAAAATTCAAGATAATTTAAATATAAATTCAAATAAAATGAAAAGGAATCATATATTTATGTTTGAATGAGGCAGAAATATTTCCTTATTATTAAAATCTTACCTATAATTAATTTTGAAGTTTTGGTAACTAATATTAAATTCATTGCATTAAATGTAAAAACTTTCCAAAAAGTATTTTTGAGCAAAAATTGCTGCAAAAATACTATTATAGATAGTAGAAGTTCTATCTTAGCATACACAAAAAGTAAACTTAGTCAAAGAGACCACTTACCAAATCCGTCACGGATCACAATAGTTAGTTTATTTGCTATAATTAGCAAAGCTGTGTTATATTTGCTATAATTGGCAAGGGTATATGTCACGGATCACAATAGTTAGTTTATTTGCTATAATTAGCAAAGCTGTGTTATATTTGCTATAATTGGCAAGGGTATATTGTATATACACTACATATATATCAGTTATTAATATATAAAAAATTTATCAACAAAATTATAAGATATTAAGATAAGAAGTAATTACTCAAATGTTATCCAAAAGTTGGTTTATTACTCATATCTATAAATCTTTTGAAAATTACTAGAATGTTTAGTGACCTGGGTGTAATTACAATTTACTCCTTGAGTTTTAATTCTCGAATTTGAGTAAAAACTTAAAAAAAAAATACACATCAAATATGAATTAACACGTCATTAAGCAGTTTTTTTAGATCCACAGTTTTGTTTTCTCTCGTTTATATCAAAGAGAGGGAAAGTGAATAGTTTTAACTATTCACAAAGCGCGAGAAAAAAAAAATTATCGAAACTCTCGTCTCTCCTCGCCGGCGATACTATCATTGTCCACTCTCTTGCCGTCAATCTCCCGCCGTCATCTCTCGCCGTCATCTCTCACCGTCTTTCTTCGTCGTCGCACTCTCTTTCTTCAATTGGCTCTCTCTCTCTCTTCATCTTCTTCGTCTTCGTCTATCCGGTATGTGTCGACTGTTTAATTTCGAGTTTTCTGGCTAAATGTGGGTTTTTTGATGATTTACGGCTGATTGTCGCCGTTGTTAATGACGGCTGATTTGTTAGATTTATTCGATTCGATGGCTGATTTACTTTTTGTTTTATGTTGCGGCTCAGTTATTTTAGGGTTTACGGCTGATTTGTTAGATCTATTCGATTCGATGGCTGATTTACTTTTTGTTTTATGTTGCGGCTCAGTTATTTTAGGGTTTATGGCTGATTTGTTAGATTTATTCGATTCGATGGCTGATTTACTGTTTGTTTTATTTTGCGGACGGATGAGTTGTGACTGATATATTTTGTGCTTTAGATCTGAGTTATGTGTTTGTGGCTGAGTTATGTTATGCTTTATGTATGAGTTTGTTTTATGTTATGGGTGATTTATGTTATGATTTACTTATGAACTATAACAGATGTCGATGGTGATTATTTCTTCCGAAGAACAAGCAAGGGATTACCCCAAGACTATACGCTAAAATAGAGTCTAGAGATATAAACACCAATTTCAGGATGAAAGAATTCCCTCAGATTAGGGAATCAATAGGACTGGATGCATGGGATGAAACGAAGAAAGTACCAATTGGAATAATCTCTAAGCTAGTTGATAGCCAATTCGTCTGGTCTGGTAAGGTTGTTCATTTCCTACTATGTAACCAGTTAAGGGTACATAAGAAGGAGCTTTGGTTTGTGGTCGGCGGTCAACCTATCAGGTTTGGGTTGAATGAATTTCATTATCTGACGGGGTTAAACATAGACCCAATGCCTACTGAACAGTTTGAACTTGAAGAGGAACACAAAAAGTTCTTCCGACTTTTGAAAGTGCCTGGTGGGGCAGGTCCAACGCTACTTGAACTCAGGGAAGCATTAAAAGTGTGCCGGGATGGGTTAACCTTGATCATCGTAAATGGCTGGGGCTGTTGCTTCTTCAACACATTGGACTTTATGGTTTGCATCATAACTCAGAATTCCATATGAAAGTGCCAAAAGAGTTTTTGATGATGAAGCAATGAAGACGTATCCGTGGGGTCGGTCAGCATTTGAAGCTCTTGTTGATTCCATAAAGATGCTGAACCCTACGGGAAAGTCGTACACCCTCAGTGGGTTTACACCCGTGTTACAGGCTTGGGCGTATGAGTCCATCAAATGCTTTGGAGAACGGTTTGGGAATGCATCAGCTAATGATGGTGGCATACCGATGCTTCAATGGGGTGGAAACCGTACACGTTCATCGCTGGAAACCGCAATAGCTGAAGAGATCAAAGCGCTTGGTGAGGTAAGGTTTATAACTGGTTGAGTGATTGTTTAGTAATGGATGAGTATGATTAGTTATGGCTGAGTTATTGTTTAGTAACGGCTGAGTTATGTTTTAGTAATAACTGATTTATGGTTTAGTGTTGGCTGAGTTATGTTTTAGTAATGACTGATTTATGCTTTAGTCTTGTCTGAGTTAAAACATACTGATGGGTTTCATAATCTCTTATGTTACAGCTGCGTGTGATTAATATGGTTATGAAGGAAAATGGCTGCGAGCTATTTCATTCGTGGCCAGACGAAGAAGACGACCCAGCAATCGATCGCCTGATCGAAGACATACATCTGAATACGTTTGTTAAAGGTTTTGGGATGTTAAGGGGAGTGATAAGAAGAAAAAGAAAAAGAAAGCTGAAGCAGTTGTTGAGTCTGAATCTCCTCCCGCAAAGAAGCGGAAAGTTCAGAAGATGAAAGTTTCCAACAGTCAGAAACTAGTGAAGGAGTTGCACAGGAGAGGAAGAAGAAAGGAAAAAAGGTAAGTGAGGAGGAAGATGTTGGGAAAGATGTTGGGGCAGATGATCTCTACGAATTGATCTCTAAGTTATACACAAGGTTTGACGCCGTTGATAGGAACATTGAAAATGTATCGACGAATCTGGAGAAGAAGATGGATGAAAGGATTGAATCCAGGCTTGGATCTTTTGAGACGGAGCTCAAACATATGAAAGAGCTCGTGCTTCCAAAGAGCACGACTGACCAGACTTTAAAAATGGGACAGGAACTAAATAACCTGGGACATGGACAGGAACTTCAGACATCAAAAGGTCCACCAAAAGTTTCGGTAATGTCTGGTTTATCTTTGTTTTATGGCTGATGTTTCAGAATGTTTAGGCTGAGTTATTATAATTTTAATTGTCTTCGCTATGATATACAGGGAAAGAACTCTTTGACTTCTCCTAAGAAGTCTCCAGCTGCTAAGAAACCAGCTGATACGAAAACAGGGCCTTCCACGAGGAGAAATGCCAAAGAGTTAGAGGCGTCAGAGAAGGCCAAAGAGTTAGAGGCGGGAGAGAAGGTAATGTCTGGTTTATCTTTGTTTTATGGCTGATGTTTCAGAATGTTTAGGCTGAGTTATTATAATTTTAATTGTCTTCGCTATGATATACAGGAAAAGAACTCTTTGACTTCTCCTAAGAAGTCTCCAGCTGCTAAGAAACCAGCTGATACGAAAACAGGGCCTTCCACGAGGAGAAATGCCAAAGAGTTAGAGGCGTCAGAGAAGGCCAAAGAGTTAGAGGCGGGAGAGAAGGTAATGTCTGGTTTATCTTTGTTTTATGGCTGATTTTTCAGAATGTTTAGGCTAAGTTATTATAATGTCTGATTTATCTTTTTTATGACTGATTTTTCAGAATATTTAGGCTGAGTTATTATAATTTTAATATACATGAAAAGAACTATTTGACTTCTCCAGATGCTAAGAAGTCTGCAGCTACTAAGAGACCAGCTGATACGAAAACACGGCCTTCCACGAGGAGAAATGTTAAAGAGTTAGAGGCGGCAGAGGAGGCCAAAGAGTTAGAGGCGGCAGAGAAGGCCAAAGAAGTAGCTGCGTTAAAGAAGCCCAAAGAAGTAGCTGCGGCAAAGCAGGCTAAAGAAGTAGCTGCGGCAAAGCAGGCTAAAGAAGTAGCTGCGGCAAAGCAGGCTAAAGAAGTAGCTGCGGCTGGAGGTAGAGGTGGAGGTGGAGGTAGAGGTAGAGGTAGAGGTAGAGGTAGAGGTAGAGGTAGAGGTAGAGGTAGAGGTAGAGGTAGAGGTAGAGGTTCGAAGCTACTGCTGCTGTTGTGGCTGCTGGTGTTAAGCCGTTGAAATTTGTACTACCTGGAGGTTCAGAAGCTGGTGCAGAAGATATTACAGACGAGTATTTTGCTGAAGCCGACTCACTTGAACCTGAATCTGAGGATGATGAGGAGGAAAAGATTAGGCTTGATAGAATTAAAGCTTTAAGGCTGGAGAGTGTTAAGCTGTCCCCGGATGGAAGTTCATTGAATACACAACAAGATCATCCAAGCTGGATTTTCCCTAATATTGGAGACAACGGACTGACTTGCATGAGGAAGAACTGTTCACCTGGACCTGGAATATATGATCCTCTGGCACCTGTTGATCCGGTCAAGGTTCAGAAACTTTTGGAGTACCTAAAGAAAGCCGAGTATGACCCTTTAGACCCTTTTGCTTAACAAGTTAATAACAGCTTGTTAACATTATATTAACTTGTGTTTATTTGTTTGTTAGGAATATCCCGTTAGGCGAAGGCGGAATGGAAATTGAATTCTATAGGGTGCTAATCACCGAACGAAAGGACAGGCCAGAAAAATATGGTAAATATGGGTGGTGTACTGATGAAGTAAGTTTATCTTAATGTCTTAGTTATTGTTGTCGTTGTCTGACTTATATTACATTATGGCTGCGTTGTTGTTTACTACTCAGTTTTCTGTTGTACAGCACTTGGCCGCGTTTATGAGAGTCCTTAGGTGTAGGTACAAACGAGATCCCTTCCCATTCCACAACAAACGCATTGCGTTTATAGACCCGTGGTTCACCAGTGAAATGGTTCACCGTCATTATCCGGTGTTCAAGTCCGAACCCAAGTTTTTTACAATGACTGGCAATTGTTATGAAGAATTAGTTAAAGGTTTGATTCCATCAGATGAACAAACTAATTTGAAGTGGATAGAAGATGTGGATCACCGGTATATTGCTCCACAAATTGGAGGCGATCACTGGGTGGCGCTGCACGTGGATCTCAACAGAAGGCATATTGATTGCTATGATAGCATCGTGGGACAAGTAACCGAAGAGAGTGAGCCTAGAATGCTGAATGCTTGTAGGGCGTTTACGCGGATGATTCCAGCAATGATGAACGCGAACGTTCCTCACGAAATTCTTACACCTACTTACAAACAGTTTACATTCAGGAGGAGGACAGTCTCCAAGGTCCCGCAAAACGTACAGATTGGTGACTGTGGCGTGTACGCTTTAAAGTTTATAGAATGTCTAGCGCTTGGTGTGTCTTTCGATGGAATCTGTGATCAAAACATCCAGGGCATACGTGTTAAAATGGCTGCAGAAATCTTCCATGAGTCACCTGATTTTATGAATCAGTTCACGTAAAAAACATTTGTATTTCTTTTGGTTAGGTAGGACTTGCACTTTGGATATGTAAAAAAACCTTTGGATTTCTTTTGGTAGGAATTGTACTTGGATATGTAAAAAAACATCTGGATTTCTTTTGGTAGGAATTGTACTTGGATATTGGAAAAATTTGGATTTCTTTTGGTAGGAATTGTACTTGGATTAGAAAGTCCTTTGTTTAGTATCTTTTCAATGTTACGGCTGAGTTATGTACTTCACACGGCTGAGTTATAATTAAATTTTGAATAAACATATATGTTATGGCTGAGTTATATATTTCGAACAGCTGAGTTATCTACTTCGTACGGATGAGTGAGTTATGGCTGAGTTATGTACTTGGTACAGCTTCGTTTAGTCTTTCGTGCCGTGCCTCGATATTGCTAAAAGTGTTGTTGGGGAACCCCAAACAATAATTCTGTGCCTGCTCAGATCCACACGCTTAATCAATTTATAAAGTTATTTTTTTCACATTATATTATACAATATAATTAAAAAATTGAACTCAAAATTCGAATAAAAAATTTTGAAATTCCGACAAAGTGACTAAGTGATGGCTGAGTTATTGACTTACACGGCTGACTTATAAAATATTTGTAAATTAACATTATTATAACTCAACATTTAAATGTAAAATTGAATTATGAATATTACAATTATTATAACCAATAAAAAGTAATAATTATAGAGAGAGATTGATTTTTACACATTCTCACCAAGGATGTGTAAAACATACAACACATGAAGTTTAGGGGTTAGGGTTAGGGTTAGGGTTAGGGTTGGGGTTTAGGGTTTGAGATGTAGGGTTCATATTATTTGATTTTTGGATTTGGTTCTAATGTGTTTTAATGTGTATGGTTTAAGGTTGTAATATGGATATAATAATATTATTACCATTTGAATATTTTTTTAAAAAATCAAAAAATCAAAAATTTTTTTGGTTATTTCCGGTTATGGGTCGGTTATATTAATATCTAACAATAAATAACCCAAAATATATTGTAATTAAGTAGATTAGCCTAATATAACAGAAATTAAGCCGAATATATCCGAAATTAATTAAACATACCAATTCAAAAATATCAAATTGAAAAATTTATTTTATCGGTCGGTTCGGTTTAGTCGGTTATTTAGTCATTCTAATAAATAACCCAAAATATATTGTAATAAAGTAGATTAGCCTAATATAACCGAAATTAAGCCGAATATATCCGAAATAAACCAAACATACCAATTCAAAAATATCAAATTGGAAAATTTATTTTATCGGTCGGTTCGGTTAAGTCGGTTATTTAGTCATTCTATTTTGAGGGTTGACTGAGATATCGTCTATGACGGCTGAGTTATAATTAATGATGACTGAGTTTTAATTAATCATGACTGAGTTATTAAAATAGATTGATAAAACACCACAACATAGAAAGTTCATATCAATTCCAAAAAAAAAAAAAAAAACAACGGAGCTTGACTAATCTCACAGATACTTGTTCAAGCTCTCAAACTTCTTCTCCAGCGCGTCATATTTCTTTTCCAAATACAAGATCATTTCTTCTTGAATCTCGATGCGCTTCTTGGATGCATCCAAGTCCTGCTTCATCTCATTCTTCTCCTCCTGAATAACCCTAAACTCTTCGCGCACTGCATCAGTCCACCACTTCCTGAAACCGCAGCCTTGACCGGGACCCTTAAAAATAGTACATAATTCATATTAGACTAGAAAAAAAGTCAGAAACAGAACACAAAACTCAAAAATAAGAGTACAAAAATCTTTACATCTGTGATGTCATACGGACAACTGAAATAACGTTCTCCTCTCGTGGTAGGATCATTAGAAGTGGCAACGAGAAGCACCGCACCGCAATTACACCCGATTGGAACGCCCTTGTCTCGCCTCCGGATTTCGCCGTACCTCATTTTCATATTTATTTTATTACGATTCAGCTCCTACAGTTCCACAAACACAATATTAAGATAATGCTTTGAGATTTCATATAGTCCAGAGATCTACCTCAGCTTGGGCTTCAGAAGCAGTTTTCTCATCAGCCCTGGAGTTGCCGCCGTAGATATCTCTATTTGCCATCTTCTTGACTCGATCTCGGTTACTGAAGCAATAAATCACAACAAATCCCTTAATTTATACTAAAACAATATATCGAACGACGTCGTTTGACAGTAATATACTTGACGGCTGAGTTGTGTTCTTTACACGACTGACTTAGGATAGTCAGTTAAATTAACAACTTTGTTATGGCTGACTTATGCAACGGCCATAATAATGGTTTTACGGCTGAGTTATCCGACGGCCACCCTATTAATTTATTATATACCCGCTCGGGAATGCAAAAGGTTTGTTGGGGAGACGCAAACAATAATTATGTTTCTTGTTATCATCCATACGCTTAATAAAAATATTTTAAACAATTTATTATTAAAATTAAATTCAAAAATTTGAGTTCAAATTTCTGTATTTTTATTAATTATTAAAGAAGGGCCAGTAATTTGACTAAGTAGTGGCTGGGTTATTGACTTAAACGGCTGAGTTATGAGATATTTGTAAAATAAGGTTATTATAACTCAAAATTAAAATTTAGAATGGCAAAATGAATATTACTATTATTATAACCAATAAAAATAATAATTATAGACAAAAGAGCGATTTTTACACATTCTGATCAAAATGTGTCAAACATACCAAAACATGTTGTTTAGGGTTAGGGTTAGGGTTAGGGTTTAGGGTTTAGGGTTAGATGTGGTAACATTATTTGTTTTTAATATAACAGTTTGGTTTTGGATATAATGTGTTTGGATTAAGGTGGTAATATGGATATACTAATATGAGTACCATTTTGAAATTAATTTTTTTTAAAAAATTTAAAATTTTGAAATTAATTTTTGTTATTTTCCGGTTATGGGTCGGTTAGATGAATATCTAACAATAAATAACCCAAAATATATTGTAATTAGGTCGGTTAGCATAATATAACCGAAATAAGCTGAATATAAGAAAACTAGGCAAACATACCAATACAAAAATTCCAAATTGGAAAAAATTATTTTTTGGTTCGGTTCGGTTTAGTCGGTTATTTAATCATTCTAATTTGAAGGTTGGCTGAGATACCGTTTATGACTGCTGAGTTATCTTTCCAGCATCGACAGTTACAATAAGAGGGAAAGTGAACGGTTTTTAAACCGCGGAAAAAAACTCTCTGTCCTTATCGTCGGCGAAATCTAATCCTAATTCCGCCGGAGATAATCTGTCTTTCTACTCTCCCGCCGTCATCTCTCGCCGTCCTCGCTCGATATCCTCATTCGCTCTTTCTTCTCTTCGTCGGCGCTGGTCTTGTTCGTTTCCGTCTAAGCCGTCTCGTCTTCGAGTTCCGGTATGTGTCTTCCTATTTATTTTTGAGTTACGGGTGATTGTCGCCGTCTTGGATGGCTGAGTTTGGACTGAGTTATCTTATGCTTTACGACTGAGTTATGTATTATGGCGGAGTTATTATATGCCTTGTGTTTGCCATATGTTATGGCTGATTTATTTTATGCTTTACTATCAGATGGCGAAGGATATTTCTGAAGAACAAGCAAGGGATTACCCACCAAGACTTTGGCCAGAAATGAAGTCTATTCTACATACTAAAGATATAAACACCAATTTCACGATGTTAGAATTCCCTCAGATTAGGGAATCAATAGGACTGGATGCGTGGGAAAAAACGAAGGATGTACCAATTGGAATAATCTCTAAGCTAGTTGATAGCCAATTCGTCTGGTCTGGTAAGGTTGTTCATTTCCTACTATGTAACCAGTTAAGGGCCCTGTTTTAAAAATCGCTAGGCGTTAGTCGGGCGGTGAGGGAGGGCCTAGCGATTAATCGGAAAATCGGATATAAATTGGGGATTAATCGGGGACTAGTTTTAGGGATTTTATCTATATATATGTATTATATATTAAATTTGTAAAATGCTACCAAGAGTTATCGTTAGTCTAGCGGTTTTCTCATGTCTTCGAATTCCACAGATCACGAGTTCGAGCCCCGTGCTCTCATTTTACGCCTTTTTCTAACAGTTTTAATAATACACAATGACGAAAATGGGTTTTCGACCTGTAACGATCTGAAAACCTAATTTAAAGCTGCCTCTTCACAATTATAAGTCGATTTAGCTTGATAGTTTCAGCCATTATATCATAGATCTATGAATCATAGTTAGAAGTTCAAAAGTCAAAAATTTTCCGATTAGTTGTCCGATTAGAAGTGAAATCTGGGTGAGCCGCGTGTAATCGGCGCAGCTCTAGACGATTTTTAAAACAGGGTTAAGGGTACATAAGAAGGAGCTGGTTTGTGGTCGGCGGTCAACCTATCAGGTTTGGGTTGAATGAATTTCAATTCGACGGTTAAACATAGACCCAATGCCTACTGAACAGTGAACTTTGAAGAGGAACACAAAAAGTTCTTCCGACTTTGAAAGTGCCTGGTGGGGCAGTCCAACGCTACTGAACTCGGGAAGCATTAAAAGTGTGCGGGATGGTTAACCTTGATCATCGTAAATGGCTGGCTGTTGCTTCTTCAACACATTGGACTTTATGGTTTGCATCATAACTCTAGAATTCCATATGAAAGTGCCAAAAGAGTTTTTGATGATGAAGCAATGAAGACGTATCCGTGGGGTCGGTCAGCATTTGAAGCTCTTGTCGATTCCATAAAGATGCTGAACCCTACGGGAAAGTCGTACACCCTCAGGGTTTACACCCGTGTTACAGGCTTGGGCGTATGAGTCCATCAAATGCTTTGGAGAACGGTTTGGGAATGCATCAGCTAATGATGGTGGCATACCGATGCTTCAATGGGGTGGAAACCGTACACGTTCTACGATGGTATCGGTAATTGCTAAAGAGATCAAAGCGCTTGGTGAGGTAAGGTTTATATCTTGTTGAGTGATTGTTTAGTAATGGATGAGTTATGATTTAGTTATGACTGATTTATTGTTTGTAACGCTGAGTTATGTTTTAGTGGCTGATATATGGTTTAGTGTTGGCTGAGTTATTATTCACTGATGGGTCTCATTTTTCTTATGTTACAGCTGCGTGTGACTAAAATGGTTATGAAGGATGATGTACGGAGCTATTTCATACGTGGCCATATCAAAAGACGACCCAGCAGTTGATCGCCTTATCCAAGACATACATGAGGATAAGTTTGTTAAAGGTTTTTGGGATGTTGATTCGGACTCTCCTCCCGCAAAGAAGCAGAAAGTCAAGAAGGTGGTAGTTTCCAACAGTCAGTGTGGTGGATCTGGTGAAGGAGCTGAACAGAAGGTGGTAGTTTCCAACAGTCAGGGTGGTGGACCGGTTGGAACTCTCATTGAGTTGGTGTCTAATTTAACCTCAAGGTTTGACACCTGGGAAAAACATTGGAGATAGAATAGAAGAGAGGATGAATGAAAGGTTTGAAACCAGGTTTCGTTCTGTTGAGTGATCTCAAGCAGATGAAAGAGCACGTGTTTTCCTTGGGTGTTGGGCAAACTGGCCAAAACAATGTTGAAGACCTTCGGGATGAACTGTTCTCACAAAACACTTGTAAAAATTTCAAAATAAAAACCTTAGGGATGACCTGTTTTCACCCGAAAGTCCACCAGCACCAGTAGTTCCAGAAAAATGCACCAAAACTACTCACAACAGTCCTCCGGTAATGTCTGAATTATGTTCATGTTATGGCTGAGTTTCCAGATTGTTTAGGTTGAGTTATCATTATCTTTAATTGTCTTCGCTATGTTATACAGGTAGTTGGCCGTGGTTTGGCTGGGGCAGTAGAATCTGAATAAAGAGTTTGATAAAGATGAGTTTGATAAAGATGAGTTTGATAAAGATGAGTTTGATAAAGATGATCCTCTTAATTTCATTGAGAAGTCTCCAGCTGCTACGAAACCAATTCTACGGCCTAACACGAGGAAAATGCCAATGATGGAAAGAAGGACGAAGAATTAAATGCAAAGAAGGCCAGTTGAGGCCGCTGCGAAGAGAACAAAGAGATGGCGGCAAAGAAGGCCAAAGATGAGGCGGCGGCTGCGAAGAAGGTCAAAGAGTTTGCGGAAAAGAAGGCAGAAGATGAGGCGGCGGCTGCAAAGAATGTCAAAGAGTTGGCGAAGAGAAGGATGGAAATAATCCGCCAAAGAAAAGAGTTAGAAAGACTACTAAGCCTAATCAAATCATTCAATTGGGATCTGATTTGAATGAGGAGTATCAAAGCTGGTGCAAACGCTGCTGCCGACGCTGCTGACAGCAGTATATGTGATATGACAGCCAAGATTATGGCTGAAAACAATATCCTTGAACCTGAATCTGAGGATGATGAGGAGGAAAAGATTAGGCTTGATAGAATCAAAGCTTTAAGGCTGGAGAACGTTAAGCTGTCCCCGGATGGAAGTTCATTGAATAAACTACAAGCTACACAAGAGAGGACTTTTCCTTATATTTGGGACAACGGACTGACGTGCATGAGGAAGAACTGTTCACCTGGACCTGGAATATATGATCCTCTGGCACCTGTTGATCCGGTCAAGTTGCAGAAACTTTGGAGTACCTAAAGAAAGCCGAGTATGACCCTTAGCACTTGTTAATCACATCTTGTTAAAATTATATTAACCTGTTTTTATTTTTTTGGGGTACACCATTAGGAAAGTCAACATCAAAATTCTATATAGACTCTCATCACCGAAAGAAATAACTGGCCGTCCGGTACATTTGGGTGGCTGTCTGATAAAGTAAGTTTAACTTGATGGCTGAGTTATTATGTTTACGGCTGAGATATTATACGTAATGGCTGAGTTATTATGTTTACGGCTGAGATATAATACATATTGACAGTAGGTGGCAGTGGTATGATTTGTTATTGTTTACGACTGACTTATATAACATTATGGCTGAGTTGTTGTTTACTAATCAGTTTTCTGTTTTACATCACTTGGGCGCGTTTATGAGACTCCTCAGTATTAGGTACAAACGAGATCCCTTCCCATTTCACAACAAACGCATTGCGTTTATAGACCCGTGGTTCACTAGATCGATGATTGGTAATTATACGATGTTCAATATGAAACCCAAGTTTTTTAAAATGACTGGCAATAGTTATGAAGAGTTAGTTAAAGGTTTGTTACCACTAGATGAACCGACTAATTTGAAGTGGATAGATGATGTGGATCACCTGTATATTGCTCCACAAACTGGAGGCAATCACTGTGGCGCCTGCACGTGGATCTAAAGAGAAGGCATATTGATTGCTATGATAGCATCGTGGGACAAGTAACCGAAAAGAGTGAGCTTACAATGCTGAATAATTGTGGCGTTTACACGGATGATTCCAGCAATGATGAACGCGAATGTTCCTTAAATTCGTACACCTACTGCCAGTCAGTTCAGTTTCGGAGGAAGAGTGCCTCCAAGGTCCCTCAAAAGTACAGGTTGGTGACTGTGGCGTGTACGCTTTAAAGTTTATGAATGTCTAGCGCTTGTGTGTCTTTCGATGGAATCAGTGATCAAAATATCCAGGCTATACGGGTTAAAATGGCTGCAGAAATCTACGATGAGGCACCTGGTTTTTTGATCCAGCTTAAATAATGCATTATGTCCTTCCTTTTTGCTTTCTTTTGAATTGTACTTGGATTGTAAAACTTTGATTTGTCTATTTTCAAAATTATGGCTGGTTTACTTTGTTACGGCTGATTTACATACTTCACACGGCTGACTTATGAAATATTTGTAAATTAAAATCATTATAACTCAAAATTAAAATATAGAATGAAAAAAAGGAATATGACAATCACTATAAGCAATGAAAAGTAATAATTATAGACAAAGATTGATTTTACACATTCTCACCAAGGATGTGTAAAACATACAACACATGACGTTTAGGTTAGGGTTAGGTTAGGGTTGGGTTAGAGATGTATGTTTCATATTTTTCCAATATTATGGGTTTTAATATAACAGTTTGGTTTTGGTTATATTTGTGCTGGTTTAAGGTGGTAATTTGATATACTAATATGATAACCATTTTTCAAATTTTAAAAATTTTGAAATTACTTTTCGGTTATTTCCGGTTAAGTGTGCTCGTTAGATGTGAGGAACAACTTCCATTGTCGATTGAAGATGTAACGAGATGCATACAGATCTCGTGATTTAAGAAAAGATAAAGAGAAACAATAGGAGACGAAGAAGAGAGGAAAGAGAGATGAAAGAGAGTCGACATATGAATGAGGAAATATGGAAAACAATAGGAAAAACGAATGGTCGCGTGTATTATTAGG
>CP094632.1:28431354-28570802 GCA_023657505.1 Camelina hispida
GATTCCCACAATAGAGATGGTTTCCAATTTTGACTCCGCTTGTTATGTGAGAGAATGGGTGAGATCATGGTATAATGCGATGGGATTCCCATTCAAATCCACCTGCATAACGCCTGCGTTCTTTATAAAAGTAGTTCCACGCTATACTTAGCCGCTATGTATATGAGTTTCCTCAAGAAAGGGTATTTCATAGCGAGCTTCCACGGTGTTGTTACTTCCTGTTTTCACAAAACACAGTGATCAAAACAAGATGATACAATAAACAATGAAACAAACAAACAAAACTTTATAGAAAAGATTTCAAAATTTTGTATAAATACAAAAATCAATGCAATCCAGTAATGTTATCTCCGTCATACCGAATGTTATCTGGATAACCTGGTAACCCTTGAATGAATACCTCCACACGATCCTCATTGATGTAATACTTGCTACATCTTCTCCTATAGAAACAGAGCTATCGATAAATCAACTCATAATTACCAAATGGTTTTTGAGTAAGAAACTTAGCTAATTCAACACACACATACATGACGGTTTCGCAAAAGACGAGATGGGTTTGATCAGGAGACAAGGATACACCATTAGCAAAGTAGAGGTCTTTGACAAGGACACGTGTAACACGTGTGGTAGGGTCAAAGCTCATTAGACGGCCATGTGGTTTGCCTTCCAAGAAATCAAATATAAACTGATGGATATTGTACTTATAAGTAGCATCAGTTAAATACAAAACGCCGTTATCTGCAACGACGACCGCATCCGTCAGCTTAAATCCAACTCCTTCCGCTTCATCCGTCAACAGTTCCGTCTTCTTCCCGTCATCACTTATGTTCAACAATCCCTACACACACAAACAAACTCACCTCAGTTTCATATTTTTTCTCAAAAAATTCGATTTCAGTTTATTAACGATCCCAAAAACCTTGTTTGCGTCTGCGACGATGACTTCGCCGTGGAGTCAAAGCAATACCTAGTGGTCTACCTCCTGTATTGACCCAATCCTCAACAACAGAGTCATTAACCGAGTCGTGGATACTGACTCGTTTCCCATCCATCTACACAACCAGTATAGATGAGATTAGAGTCCTTGTGGTAAGCGATATCTTCAGGGCTACTGAGACGACCAACGCCGATAAACTCAGCTCCGGTGAGAAATCTGTCATTTATAAGTGGTGGGATTGAGGAAGCAGAGGAGATGAGTGAGTCAGCGGGAAAATGAACGGGATCGAATGAGTCGAGTTGGTAGAGAACGATGGAGATGAGGAAGGGGACGAAAATGGAGAAGAAGAGAAAACGAGTGGAGAAGAACACAAGCATTGCAAATGGATTGGGTTTGTGGAAGAATCAAAGCGGTGGACACTGAAATGTTGAAGTGGTTCAAGAACACGTTTCATTGATAGTGATGTTACTGATGTACGTTTACGTAACTATAACCACCATTTCGATTATTCTAATCTTATGGGCTTTAACTATTAGCCCACGTTAAAACAAAGAGTAATTTTTGGGCCTATTTTATCAAGCCCATTTTTGAATGTGTAGTTTTTTTTTTTTTTTTTTGAATGTGGTGGAGATTGATGTTGAGAGGTTCAATGTATCAAATTTTATGAAGATCTTTTGTCTGAAACGTACAATAATAAAAGTTACCCGTACATGATCTCTTTTCCAAAATAAACAAGTTTTATTATATACAGCCTTAACAATTTTTAAAACGGGGACAAGCCATGATATTGATTTATAATCTTGTCTCTCTCCTCAACAATATGCTTCCAGTTGATCATATGATCTATGAATCCAATGGCAGCCTTGAAGCACTCAATCGATTTTTTAAAAATATAGTTAATAAAACGTCTTTGGTGAATGAGGGGACAAAACATTGAACAGCACTCCTCCTAATAATAAAGTAGCTAGGTATAGTTGTATTCTATAAACTTGATTACATTTATGCTAATTAAATTATATTGATGATGTTGCTACTAATTCGGATATGATATTCCTCTACTTCATGATTGTTTCAGACCCGTATGACCAATTTAATTCATTGCTCATGAACAGGTATGCTCCTATACACTCACCTCATTTCTCATCGAGAAGATAATTTGGATTTTCGAGCAATCTCTACTTTTGCTGGTCTCTACTTCTATTAGAAACAGCGTATAACTTCACCATGTAAAATGGAATATTAGGTTACAAATCTCTCTAGTTCTTGACCCGACCAAAGTCATGTGTTTGGTCCATACGATAGTACAAGTTCGTGGAGTTTAACTATATTTCCAACAGCCCCTATATTTTGTTGGATACATACGTTTCAGTTGAGTTTTACGCAAAGAGCGGCTTTGACAGAGAAGGATGTGTGATAACACTTTGAGACGAGAGGTTCAATGTATCAAATTCCATGCAGATCTCTTGTCGGAGACGTACTAGTTTTTAAGATTTCCCCGTACATTACATCGTCCCGTGATTTTGCATTATATCGTATACATACGAATACGATCCACTATGAGTCTATGATACTTTTGTTTTTCCTAAATAAACAAATTTATCATATAAGCATAGCTCTGCTAACGGAGACAGACCATTATCTTAATTCATAATCTTGTCCCTCTCAGTCTACAATGTTTCCAATTGATCACGAATCTAGTGACAGCCTTTGCAATCAAATTCTTATAAAACTTTATAATAAAACGTCCATTATTATGGCATAAAACATTGAACCGCCCTCCTAAATTCTAATCAACATTAAATTATTGTATGTACAGTTGTGGTATAAACAATCATGATTAGGATCATTCCTTTTTTTTTTTTTTGACAACGATTAGGATCATTCATAATATAATATTTTTGTCGATTTTAAATTAATTAAGTGTCATTCTATAATTGTTTTTTTCACACAAATTAAGACGACATTAAAAAAAATTACTAATACAATATGTTGTTTTCCAAGTAACATAACTCTCTGCAAAATTCTCTATATATTTGACGTAATAAAACGCACTTTATAAGAATAATGGAATTCATTTTAAATTATTTCATTGAAAATGTAAAACAATATTTTTTGTAGTAGTATCTTTTATAGTGCTGTGACATCTTTTTCCACTTAATAACCGTCTCGGGAACCAGTGGTGAATAGATAATAAGAGACAAAACTTGACAATTGGATGAAACAAGAACGAGTTGAAATCTGAAAATGGTCTCTGCGACAAATGTTTCCATGTCTCTTCCATCTGACAAGCCCACTCTCTCCGGCTATCCAAATGGGAATCACAAAGGCAACATCTAGTTATGGCTCTATCTATGGTCCTCTAGAATTTGTTTCACGTTCAAAACAGAGCATAAAACAGAGCATTGAAAGCTTCCTTCACCACCCTCCATGTGCATCGTGGCTTGACGAAACAGTCACTGTTTATATATTTAACAAATATAATATCCCATGTTTAACGCACATGCCTTCACTCGCATTCATATATATACTCAACTTCTCTTCTTTCGTTTTCTTCAGCAGAAGAATCAAGAAACATGGCATTTCCTGAAACCAAGCTCCAAATGCCTATTAGATCTATAAGTCTTCCATCAAGAATTCACCATCCTTCTGCTAAGTTTCAAGCTGCTCTCACTCAAATTCATCTCTTCCAAAACTCATCTAATTCTCAATCTCTTCAAGTCTCATTGCTTAACCTCTCTGAGCTTTACCATTCCCTTAACCAACTCAATCACTCTCTTCCCACAGCTCAAGCTGAACGTTCACTTGACGTGTCAGCCACGTTACTAGACTCCTGCGATGCAGTGAGAAACCTAATCCTAACCCTCCGAGAGCATCTCCTTAGCCTTCAATCTGCACTCAGGAGAAAAGACAAATCCATGGAAGTCCAGATCAAAGAGTACTTTGCCTTCAGGAAAAAGACCAAGAAAGAGACTAACAAGCTTCTTCTTGGACTCAAGAAGTTGGAAGGCTCTGAGACCACCGAGCTCGCTGTCTCCATCTTCCGCTCTCTTTTCATGTTCCTGTCTACTACATCCGCCACGAAGACAAAGACATGTTCTCTCAAATTCGTCTCCAAGCTGATCGGTGGTGGTCATCATCGATCATCATCGTCAGAGATGAGCGAGTTGCATAACGTGGATGTGATTCTACGTTCAGATGGGGATAACTCCAAGGAAATGAAGAAGATGTTAGAGAGATTAGAGGAGAGAACAGAAGGACTTGAAGCTGCACTTGATTCTCTTTTCAAGTCACTTGTCCAATATAGAGTTTATTTGCTTAACATTCTTACAACACACTCCTAGTTTAGTTAGTATAGTCTCAAATTGTACACAATACACATTTAGTAACATATACAGATTCTTATAGTGAAGAAACTAATGGATCCATTGTAATTGTAAATCAGCAAATTATAGCTACATGAATCATATCAAAAACACTTCTTAAATCATGCCCAGGAAATATACCTCAACAGAGCAAAGTTAGGGAAGGTACGAAAGAACTTTGTTAGATTTGTGTCCGTACTCTTACGCGTCAGTCTGGCATTGGTGCAGAAGTATCCTCCCTCGTGCACATTATTTTTTTAATAATTAAGTTTTGATACCACCAATGATGATGATAAAGTCGTCATAAGCATGATCAAGATCTTTAATTTCGGATGGGATAGTGATTTAGTTAACCTATTAATTTGTTAATGAATTAAAAAAGAGAGAGAGGAGTGGATCTTTGATTCTTCTTGTCCCCACACAGCCATACAAGCAACTGTTCAAGGCTGCTACGAGGCCGACCTCATTCCAATTTTATATTGTACTCTTCTTATAATCATCATAAGACAATAATAAACCTACGAAAATTGAAAGGTTTTTATTACAAAACCATATCTAAATCATTTTTTTTTTGCAACCTGGTTGGCAATATTGTTTTCACTAATAAGATGCATGTATAAGTTACAATATAAACACTATTAATATATATATAAACAACTAACACATTTCAAAATTTTATTTTATGTCTCATTATAGAGGTCATTTTAAGATTAATTAATAGTATGTATTTATCTTATTCATTATAGATTTCATTTATGATTAAGTAATAGTATGTATTTATCTTATATTAGTATATTATATATATTTTTTCCTAATCAAGATCTTGAATTTGTAGGAATAAACTGAAAATCAGTATCAAAAGTACAAAATGATTTTTTTTTTGTTAAGCAAAAGTTGCATTTAGTATCAAATGGAGGTACACAATATTTATATTATAGTTGGAATCATGGCTTTTACTCACTTTTCTTACTAAGAAAAGAATGGGCATATATATATCAAAAGTTTGGTTTCTCTTTTGTATCACCCAAATACATAAGAGAAAACATGGAGCATAATAATAAACAAACAAAAAAAACATGGGAGCATGAAACAAAAGCATTTGGCTTCTTCATACCTCTTTAATTTTCTATCATAATATTATGATATCATATTGTTGACGCTATTTTATTGAAGTTGGAGAAGAAGAAAGGAAGAGACAGTGGAGAGAGAGAGAAGGCAATAGAGAGGGTGAGGTGATGGGAGCATTGGTTCACTAATTATGGCAATTGGGTGGCACAATAATTACACAAAATGACAAAAACCCAAACAAAATAATAATGAGAAACAAGTGTAATGTAAATAGTTTGCTATTTTTATGTAAATGAAGGGTCCATCCAAGAGTAACGTGACTTCACATGGCCCAACTTTTTTCTTGTCTATCGTCGTTAACTCGCAAGACCTAAACTTAGTGTTGTCGGTTTTTAAAACGTCGCTCGATGCTACCTTAGCGTCAACTTATTCTACACATCTTTCTTTTGTTGGATTGGATATCATAGTGGTTGAAAATGTAAAACAAGGAAAAAAGTTAGTTGGCTAGTGTGCATGGAGTTTAATTCGTTATACACGTAGAGTAGAAACCAACAACTTGATTGCATGGGATCGAACAAAATATCTCAAATGAAATATCTTCTTGTACACCAAATAAAGTTGCATATCCAAGCAAAGAGAAAAGTTACATATCCAAGACACGGGAGATATTATTATGTAAAGCCTAATAGTTAGGAGTAGTAGCTAGATATTTTACAAGAGTAGAGATATTTGGAATATGTAAATCTTAATTAGAGATGAGAGATGTGTAGTTGCAGGCTGTACTTTGATAGAGACAAGTCAAGTTCATGAATTCAGATTAGTTAAGAAGAGGAAAGCGGTGCTTGATTGTGTTTTGATTATTAATTTTGTATATATTGATATCGTTTCCTCTGGAAGTTTTCAACAAGACACTCGTGCACACGGTCCCATATTTAGTATTATCCAACCACCATCTTTTCATCAATCATTTTCAGGGTAAAATTATTTGGTGTTTTAGATGATGTGTTATATCTTCCTTTGATCACACAAATAATAGAGAAGATATGCTCACTAATTAAGTAATTAGAAAAATCAACATATCCATGCATGACGGTGTTTACGAATGCCCAAAGTTGAGGAGGTGCATGACAAAAGATCTTAGTTTTGATTCTTCTCGCCTAATCAAAAAGATCTAAGTGGGTGCACATCACATTATTTGTTCCTTCAACAAAGGATAAAAATAGTTCTAATATATAAAAAGACATGAAATTAGCACATTAGGTACATATTGAGCGAACTCTAATGACATCTCTGTCAAGATCATAACTTAAGTGAGAGTAAGGCATAAAAAAAGAACACGAAGTGGGCTTTGATGGAACATTATCCCCTTCACGTGGCTTTTACTTTAACAACCCTTAATCCTATTTCATTTGACCTTTCTACATCTCTTCCTCTATATATATACTCAACTTCTTTCTAGCTAAAGCTCTCTCTCCATCTCAAAAAAAAAAAAACCCCATCATCAATGGCTACTTCTTACCACGTCCGGTCTTGTAGCTTACCAGCTCGGCTACACCCACATGGTCTCAACCAGATTCTGCAACTCCTCAATAAGCTTCCTGCTGATAATAACAACAGTCTCTCGCTTCTCTCACATCTCTACGACTCTGTCTCTCATCTCTTCAACGAATCACCTTCTTCACTACTACTCCCTCATCACTCTTTCTTCACCAACCTTCTTGATCTCTCCCTTTTACACCTTGATTTGTGCTCCAAGCTAAGAGACATCACTTGCCGTATCAAGGATGGCCTCCGCGACCTCCGTTCTGTTTTCAGGCGGAAGAGACTCAGTGGAGATTCTACCATACGCTGCCACGTCAAAGTCTTTATCCGCTCTAGGAAATCAGTTCATAAGGACATTGCTAAGCTACTCTTGTTGCTCAAACAAACCGGCCTTTCCTCCACGGAATCCGCTCATCCCTTGATCACACTGCTCCAACAAGTTTGCTCCCAAACATGCCGTTCCTTTAGGACAGTCTTGTTGTCCCTATCTACAGCTGTGCCAAATCCCAGGCCTTCCAAATGGGCTTTGGTCACCAAACTGGTGATCAAGAACGTTGCTAGTACAAGTGGTCAAGTTAGGACTGGACACAGAAACGAGTACCAGATGATGGACGAAGAACTGCGAAGATTCAGCTTGGCAGAAGAGATAAAGAAGGATCGGATCAAGTCTATGATGACCAACTTGGATAACGTAGACGTTGCGGTTGAAGATCTAGAGGAGTCCCTTGAAAGATTGTACAGGCGTATGATCCAAGCTAGAGTTTCATTATTAAACATACTCTCTTTGCATTTATAATTAACTCATTAATTGGATTCCATGTATGTATACAAAATCATCCAAATTTTTGAGGAAACATGTTACCTTACATAGATTTTGGACACTGAAACAATGGAGGTAATTGTACTGTATAAAACTATTAAAGAAAAACTTAGCAGCAGCGACATTTCAACATATCGATGCAAGTATAAGGTCTTGATCTATCCTCGAGTTCAAACGCAGTAGGAAGTGAGTCTAGATTATGGTTTCCGCAACAGATGTTGTATACGTTCCTCCGAATTCCTTTGCTAAAAGGATGCACTCGTTCCGGGATATTCCTGAAAACCAAACAGCTTTAGTATCACGCAAACAAACCCATCCCTAAAGTAATTAGAAGAGCCAAATGTTCTCGTTTTCTTTTTGTTAAACAACCTGATACTATTACTGGGTGGTAGAAGAATAATTGAATACCTCATGTATGGAATACGTCTTCGTCTCACAAGTTCATAGGTGCTTTGATTTGTCAGAATTAGGTAGCTGCAAGAAATCAGTTTTGAAATAGAAACAGAAGCAGTTAGACAAATAAAAAATAGAAAGATATGAGATTGTGAAAAGTACCACACAAAATGTGTAAACCCACCTGTGAAAAATCAATAAAAGCATCACAAAAATCAAGGAGATCGACAATATGATAAGCAGCAGTATGATAATAGCATTCTTCCACCTGTTCACATTTTCATTTAAAATTCATGTTAATGAGTTGGAGCGGCCGAAGGGCCTGAGAAGTTATTGGACAAAACACAGAAGAGAGATGAGAAAGTATCATACCAAGGTTTTGCTACATTACTCAGGTAGTCAACGTACATGATGAGCGTCCAGATGCATAGAGTTGTCTCTTCACAGATGTACCACCTGGTATCATAGAAACGCATTTACGGTGTCTAAAAACCAAAATTCTGATTCACAACTGTGCTAGTTATTGGACAATGTAACAGTAATGGTTCAGATTTTGCAGGCTTACCAGAATTTACAATGGTTTTTCTGGCCTATACATGTTCCTAACCAAACACAGTGATGATCAAACTGAAGAACACATCGATCACAATCATGACAATGTTTGGTTCGTGGAGGCTGCAAAGCATTACATGTTTTGAGAGAAAGATTAAGGGAAGGGAAGCTTGAACAAACATGTAAAAAACAAGCTAAACGAACAGCTACAGTGGCCAACTGAATCATACAAGGTTCAAATGTTACCTGCTCCACATGACAATAGCCGCATGTTAAATTTCTGCAAGTTACAAACGAAACATTTCAGTACGCTCCTTTCTACTAATTATTATTACTTATACGCTGATTCTTTAGGATTCACACAGTATGAATCCTTGGTTGAAGTCTATATGTACCTTATGGAGGTTCCTGGAGGGTACAAGTCCACAACTAACTTCCCCCAAGGCGTTGGAGGCCTTCTGACATTTGAGGCTGATCCTCCTTCCACAGTAACTACTACGCTCTCACTTTTTGTGGAAGCATGTTGTCTTCGCTTAAATAATAATAAAAGCATAAACACAACAGTGAGACACAGTTAAGTAGAATTCACTTCCATCACTTTTTGATAAGAATCAAGTAACGAAACTGCATTTCTTATCTTTGAGAATCAGAATCACAATCAAGAACCCCTAACTATCATTGGAGATTCGTTGTAGTTCCTATAGCCAAAAGGCTCCCACTACTAACCAAAATGGTCAAAAGACCCTTACTTACTTTATCATCACTCTCCTTTTATATAAAGACAATCCCAGTGTCTATCACACTTGTTCCATCAAATTCAAAAAAAAAGAGCATGTGAGGACAAGAACAAAATAACAAGTCTTACATTGAGGTGGTAGGTGGGCTTCTGTACATTGCACTAGTCTCGCAAACATCCCTCATTGCATCAACAACATACCTAACAAAGACAAACAAAGAAGAAAGTCAAAAACTTTTCAGTTGCAGAATCAAAAATACAACACATTTATAGCTTCACAGATAGTTAGATATATATAAATACCCAGGTGAAGAGCCAGAAGTTACAAAATACTGCAGAAGCGTAGCAGAGAACAGCAAGAAATAAGAAGCCATGTACCTGTTTAGAGTAAAGAAGATAATAAACAATTAAGCTCTTTAAATAGAAGAAGAATGTATTGGAGTGATTGAAGAAGAAGGAAGAAATGAAGGAGCTAAAAAAACCATGGATCTCGCTTAGTTTTCTCGAGAAACTCTGAATCGAAAAAGAAGAGAAAGGCGATAAAGACGAGGTGGAGCAACACTAGTGCCAATTTCAGAAGCAGAGAAGATCTTCGAACTGGAAGAAGCAATTAAAAAAAAAACAAAATTAGTTTACTGAAATCAGAAACACGGATCGTTAAAGAAAGGGAGAGAGAGAGGGAATTGGGGTAAACCAACCAGGATCGGAGAGACAAGGAAGGTTGATGAAGAATTGGTCCCGAGCTCGATCCCACGGTTGAAGTATTGGGCAACAAACGCCCATCGTTTTTGGTGGGTTTTGACTCTCCTTCTCAAGCAAACATTTGTGGGCGGAATTGAAGAGAAGAGACAGTGAAATTAGAAATCGCTCCAAGAAGAAGCCAAAAAGAAGATCTTCAAAAAAAAAAATGCAATCTTTGAAGAAGATAGTTTATGAAGAAGCGATATAGAGAGAGTAGATAAAAAAAGAGAGAGAGAGAAGATAAAAGAGAGACAGAGAATTAATTACAGCTATTATTTGCCTAATGACTAATTTAATTACTTTGGACAATTTTGGATTCACCACTCACTCCTAGGTAGTGATATTTAAACAGGTCGAATGCCCGTGGGCCTAAACGAATAAGTATTAAAAATTTAAGCTCGTGTCCCGTTTAATAACACTACAAAAATAAAAAGTTTAAACGGATTCACCTTTTAGACCCTCAGGCGTAACGGGTATGCCCGAAATTAAATGGGTAGTCCGTTCATTTCTTAACTTTAAAACTAAAAACTAAAACGTCGACGTCTCACTTCATCTCTCTCTTTCGATAAATAATTTGTTTCCAAATCTTCATCTCTCTTTCGATAGATAATTGTCTCCATCTCCACGAAGCTAAAGCTCGAACCACCAAACAAGGGTAAGCTCGAATCACCACAAAGCTAAAGCTCGAATCACAAAGATAATTGTCTTTTCGTTCCTCACTGCTTTTGGGTAACATGGTAAGTTTGTTTTTCTTAATTTCAATTTTGGGGAATTCGATGGATACTTTGTTAAAATCACCAAACAAGCTCGAATTTTTGTCCCTCAATTTCATGGGATTTGAGAGATTAAGGAGTAACAATCCAAACCCTTCAAGGGTTAAGCTTGGTTTGAAGAAAAGGCTATCAAAATTGGCTCGGTGTTGTTGTTTCCGCAATTGCGAGTAATACTAGTGCTTAATTTTAGATGAACTTCTTCTTATATTTAGTTAGTGTTACCATATATTTGTGATTTTGGATTCAGTTTTGAGTAATTAAGAGTTGTTTAGTGATTTTTATTTTGTGTTAATTTTGCTGTTTGATTTGTACAGGAGCAAACAGTGTTGAAAAGAGTAGCACAAAGAGTTTAGACCTCTTAGAAACAAGCTGTGTTGAAGGAGCACTATTGAAAAGTTCTTGGACTCGAGAGTGACAAATCTGATTATGAATGGTACTACTTTGAGTGCTCGAATGTGAATTCTCTTAATATGTTGAAGTGTTAAGTTGTTTGATGAGAAGATTCTGAACATTAGCTTGCTTCTAGTCTATAATATGTTTGAATAGAGCTACTCCCCTTTTTTTGTTTGTTGGGATATTCATCTATAGATTATCTGATTTATTTGAAAGGTAATGGATTGTCTACAACAAAGCTCAGTTCTATTTGTAAACCTTCTGCATTGACAATCCTGAATAAATCAAACCGGACTTAAGTTTTCTAGTTTCTGCTGGTGATAACACTCTAATTTACATGTTTTTAGCATCCTTTTTTTCCATATTTTGCATTGTTCATACCTCTAACTTACCATTTTTAGGTCATTTACTGTAGGAATCCACTTTTAGAGCATTTAGGGTGTTGCATTTCTGCATTTGCATATTTTGGATGAAAACAGGTGCTAAAGAGCCAAAAATGGGCAAAAATAAGGACAACTCGAGCATGTACCCGAAAGAGCCATCGAGCTACAAGAACAAGTCCAAACCCCAACACGATCGAAGAGGATCTAAGAGCGCGAAGAGCAACCCGAAGATCCACCCAAGGAGTTACCGACTTCACCCTCGTGTACCCCATCGAGTAGACTATCGGGCAGGTCTGGGAAGCTATATCAAATGGGTTTCCATATATAAACCTCCTCTTTCCCTAGCTTGCAAACGAGCACGCCGCAGACCCTCAACCCAGAGGCGAGCGAGAGCTTCGTGAGAGAACTGAGCGACTCAACATTTTTCTTCTTGTTTTTGCATTTTTATTTTGTAGTTTTCTTAGATCTTTATCCCATACTCTTTCTACTCGACTCTATCTTTTAATATAATGTCATTTTCGTTTATTATGATTGCTTTGTTATTCGTTTCTATGTCCGAGTAGTGTAGCAAAGTTTCTAGGGATGGGATAGATGATTAGGTGTTCTTGATCAGTTAGGATGCTTTAGTTGATTGTGATGATTGATAGATTTCCTTCTAGGTTGATGTTCTTAATGTTGTCAACAGACTGAAAGGTTGAGATTAGATCTAGGGCGTTTACAATGCTACAGGCCGAAAGGAGTAGATAAAATGCTTGATTAGGTCAATGCTAGAGGTTTACTTAACTCTGAGTGACAAAATCAGATGAGTCTAAGTTTACTGACAAAAATGAATTGTTCTTAATGCCTGCTTGTTCATAGTGCTAGTGCGACAGTGTGGTAGTATGTTCAAGGTTGATTGTTGCTAGTGCGAAAGTGTGGTGACAAGGTTTTAGAGGTTCATTGTCTAGGAAACAATTGCTTGAGGCATGTAAGGCATCCATACTGGTCTAGAACACTTAGGATTCGATTACCCCCATCCTTAGGAACTTTCGTATTTTATTTGTTTACATTTTTCTTCACTTACTCGACCACTTACCTGATCAGGTACACGATAACCTGCATTGAGTAATACCTCAAGCTGTTCATAACTTACTTGCATACTCGATCACCCCCACTCGATCCTATACTCGATTGCTTGCATTGAGTGCTTAGGTCGTGTGGTTTACTTGTTTATATTCTTTTACTTTGTTTATTTTAGGACTGTTAGAACCCAAACCTTAATTGCTTGGCTTGACTTGTAATGTACTGATCATATCCTTCCTGCTAGCAATACACAACCATTTGGATTGATAACCCTTTGTACTACAACTGCATAGGGGATTGATACCCTGGGTGAAAACTTGTCTATCAGCTGGGTACCGGTAAGTATCTTATGTATGTTTGCCTCATGTTTTGTGACTTGTAACTTCTTTTATTCGATTGTGGTATGCTTACTTAAGTGAGAGTTCTGAAGGGTTTTTATTAAGTTGAGATAAACTTGATTCTTAAAATATTATGCAACTTTTGAGCTAGTAGTGCCATGCTCTGCTTTAGTGTTTCGAGTTTTGTTTTCAGTGATATGAATCTTTTTAAGACTTTGGGAGAGTAGCAGACTCTTCTGACTATACTTTGTTTCTGTAACCATCCTGCAAGTTTTTTTTTTTTTTTCTAATCATGACATTATTGAATCTTTGTGACAACACTCAGCTAGATTATACATGGGTTTGTTTATGCTTTTTGATAGATACCGACCATGATTGTTTGTTGTTCCTTGTTATTATTTCCCAAAAAAAACCTCAGAATCTGTCTATTTCCGCTTTTGTAGTGATCGAGAGTGAAACAAAGCTGCCTTATCGCTTCTCGTTTCTCTTCCTTTGCTTATGATATCACATTCCTATGCAACTCTGCTTGCTTCTCCAGTTCTCTAACCATAGCTCTCCAGTTATCTATTTGCTGAATCTGGATGTCTAACCATATGTCTCAGTTCTCTGTTCTCGATATATTGTCTCAGTTCTTTCTTCACTGTTTGATGACTCATAAACACTTACAAATCTGTTTTATTAATTTTGCAGAATGGACTTAGAAACTGAACATTTGATAGCAAGGCTTAATGCTCAAAGTGAATATATGGATATGAATGAGGAAGATTGTGATATAGATGTAGAAATTGATGGGAATGAGGAGGAAGAGACAAAAATGCATGGAACAGTTCAAAGTGAAACTCAATCAACAACTCAAGCAACTCAAGCAACTCAAGCAACTCAAAATGCTCCACGGAAGAGAAAGTTAACTTCAAAGGTGTGGAAAGATATTGTGTCAATTGGGTTTGGAGATGATGGCAAAGAAAGAGGCAAATGCATCCACTGTGGTACCAAGTTGGTGATCAATACATGGGACTAAGAGCTTGATTTGTCATTTGGAGAAGTGTCCAAAGAAACCAAGGAATGAAGATAGGCCTCCATATGATCATCAGATTAACCGTGAGATGACAAGTGAGATTATAATTTACCATGATTTGCCATTTTGCTATCCTGAGTATGAGAAAGTTAGAGCAAAAGACAAGTATCTCAATCCCGAGTGTCAACCAATTTGTAGACAGACTGCTGCAGCGGATGTGTATAGGAAGTATGAGATGGAAAAGGTCAAGCTGAAAGAAGTACTTGCAAACCAGTGTGGGCTTGTATGTTTCACTTTAGACTTATGGACAGCTCGAGGTACAATTATGACTTATGAGTTATATTTGTTTGACTCACACTACATTGATGAAAAACTGGCACTTGAATAGCAAGGATTTTGGAATGTTTGAAAGAATGGGGATTGGAGGAAAATGTATTTTCTATTACCTTAGATAATGCAACAAACAACAACAGTATGTTGTACATTCTCAAGGGTCAACTTCAGATGATTAGTGGTAGTGGTTTATTATGTGATGGGAAATTTATGCATGTTAGATGATGTGCCCATATTCTGAATCTGATAGTGAAGAAATGTTTAGATCTAGCGAAATATGTTATGCACAACATCAGAGAGAGTGTGATATATGTTAAAGAATCTCCAAAGAGGAAAGACGCTTTTGCTGCATGTGTTGAGAGAGTAAAGATTAAGAGTGGAGCAGGGTTATCACTTGAGGTTTCTACTAGATGTAACTCTACATATGAGATGCTTGTAAGAGCTTTGAAGTTTAAGGAAGCATTTGTCAGCTTGAAGTGGTTTGACAACAATTACAAGACTTTGCCTTCTGATGATGAATGGAATCGTGGAGAGAAAATCTGTGAGTTGTTGAAGCCGTTTAGTGATATCACGACACACTTTTCAGGTTCTAAGTATCATACTTCTAATGTCTATTTTACACAAGTGTGGAGAATTGAACTATTGCTGAGGAAAGTTGCATATTGTGATGATGAAGATGTGGCAAAACTGGCTCAGGATATGCAGATTATGTTTACCAAGTATTGAGAGGATTATAGTCTTATTTTGGTAATGGGAGCTGTTTTAGACCCAAGAATGAAACTGCAAATGCTTGAAGTAGCTTATGAAAGACAATTTGGAGATGCTCTATGAAGATTATAAGGCTAAGTCTAGGACATGTTCTTCAAGTGTTTCTGTAACTCCAAATCCGCATGATTGGGTCAATGAATCTCCACTTGATGACGATTATGACAATGTAAGAATGTTGCTTTTGTTGCTTATGTTGCTTGTGTTGCTTTTGTTGCTTATGTTGCTTGTGTTGCTTCTTTTCTGTAGGATCTTTTTGAGCTTGAAAAATGAATTGGAGTTTGAGTAAGCAAGACAAATACACATCTGGATATCTATTTAGAGAGCCAAGATTGGAGAGAAAGTCTTTTCCAATATTGGATGTTTTGTCCTTTTGGAAGGACAACCAGCATCGACTTGGGGAATTTAGCATCTATGGCTTGTGAAATACTAAGCATTCCCATCACCACGGTAGCATCTGAATCAGCATTTAGTATTGGATCTCGGGTCATAACTCCTTACAGAAACCGTTTGCTTCCAAAGAACGTTCAAGCTTTGGTCTGTACCCGTAATTGGTTACGTGGTTTTGCAGATTATGAAGGTAACTAAACTCTTAAGTTATACATAAAACTATTTTCTTTAATAAGTGACTTTAATTAATTCACATCCTTAACAGGTAACATAGAGACCAACAATGACATTGGCACAACAGAAGATGCTACAAAGATAGCGAGTACTTCAGGAGCAGAATAGTCAAGATCAGGAGATTCTATCATGCATTGAATATATGTTGTTCTGTTGTTTATGGTTCTCTGTTGCCTTATGATCATGAGACTTATCTATGTAGTAGTACTTTTATTATTTTTGCATTTTGAAATTGGAAATAATGAGATTATCATGTTAAGTATGTTTAGTGAACTTATGTTATTCTAAAATATTTTGATTATTTCTAATCTCTATTATACTTTTATTCATATATCATTAATATTAAATATACAAGTTATACAATCTTTAGTTTTTCTTTAAAAAAAGCAAAAAAATCCATCTAAATGGTTCTAAATGGGCAGGGTCTAAACGGGTACATGCTCTAAATGGGCAGGGTATAAACAGGTCATAAACGGGCAGGACTTAAATGAGCATGGTCTAAATGGGCAGGGTAGTCCCATTTTAACATCACTACCCCTAGGAGTGAACCTCTCTTATTCACCCCTTTTAAATTAAAGAAGCAAATTTTATTTAAAGAAATAAATTATGTATATCAATAAATTTTAAAATTGTAAATTCCAATATTATATTACAGTTTTAATTATCACATCTAAACCCTAACCACTCTTTTGTAAACCCAATCCGACATATAATTTTGTTTAATTGTAAAATTTAAACCTAACCTCTCTTTTATAAACCCAAACCGACATATAATTTTGTTTAATTGTAAAATCTAAACTCTAACCACTCTTTTGTAAACCCAAACCGACATATAATTTCGTTTAATTGTAAAATCTAAATCCTAACCACTCTTTGTAAACCCAAACCGACATATAATTTTGTTTAATTATAAAATCTAAATCCTAACCATCTTATTATATAAAATTTGATGTCAAAATTATTAATTAACAAGATCGTGACATGTGTCAATTGTATCATTCAGATGTTGACACATGTCAATTCTAAATTAATTAAAATTTAAAAAAAATAAAAATGTAAACCTACCACAATTTTTTTTTTTATAAAAGTAAAATAGAGAAAAAAATATAATTTTATATCGTAACACATGTCAATTGTATCATTAAGATGTTGACATGTCACTTCTAAATTTATTAATATTTTTTTTAAAAATGTAAAAATCCAAAAGCTACCATAAAAAGATTTTTTTATAAAAGTAAAATAGAAAAAGAAAACCTAATTTTATTTAAAATCTTTTAAAGAAAAAAAAAACCTTTATAAACTTCCAATGTAAAACAAAAGTTTTGTTTTTAACAGTTTTACAAATATTAAAAAGCAATTACAGGCAAATAATAAATTTTAAACAGCTTTTAAAGTTAGATAATATCATTATAAAGAAATTATATATATATATATCATATATTAGAAATTATAATATTGTTTACTTCTTTTAATTTTAAGTTGCTAATTTTACAAGAAAAATATTACTTTTTATAAAAGATAAAATATGATTGTTAAAATTATACAATTGATTACTGTTTCTAAAAATACTCATCTTTACATACATAAAAGATTGTTGAAGTAAAAAAAGTAAAATAAAAAAATAGATCGTCTCATATTTTTTTCACCAATCAAATAATTTATTCAAAAAGACTGCAATTGTAATATATAAGATATGAGTATGTAAGATTAACATAAGCGTTTTTGTAACTATAAAAATGTTAAAGTGAAGAGGCATATAAGAGGTTATTTTATGTGTTCATAAAGAGAATTTGTTGGTAGTAGTAAAGATTAAAGAGTATATTTTAACAGTAAAATAATAGGTAACAACCCGCACTATGTGCGGGATAAATCGATTTAAAGAAAAGTATTATAAGTAAAATTATTATCCTAGAACCAATATTTGTTTGTATCAAACATAATATGTAACTAAAGTTTTTTAATTTATTTATTTAAAGCTGTGTTTTTTCGTATAAAAAATATGGTTTACCCGTGAAACCTTTGAATGTGTAAGAGGTTTTATGGTAGAGAAAATATTGATAAAATGTTACTATTTATTGCAATATGTCTTGTATGGTTTAAAAATTAAATTCATATCTTCTTATGTTTTATCTTGTTATCACAACAATTTTGCATATTTCTTATGTAACCATAACAACATATACTAAATTACTCTGTAGTTTAATTATTTAATTTTATTATATGTTAGTAATAATCAGATTCTAAACTAATTTTTCTGAAGATAATCTAATTTATTGATTTAATATTTTTGATTAGGCTATTTAAATCATTTGAGTTAGTCGATTTGTTAATATTTTTATAAATGACGGATTATTACCAAAAAAACATTATGAAAAATTAATGAAATTCTAAAATCAACGTATACGGGAAGAATACATTTTACCCGTGAAATATGTGAACATGGTAAATAAAATATTTATAAAATGTTAAAATTTATGGCAATATATATTTTTGTGTGTTTTAAAAATCAAATTTATATTTATGATTTATCGAGTAACTATAACAATTTGGCATAATCTACTAATAACTTATTTTAAATATATTATGATTTTTTTTGGATACTAAGTTTATTTATAATGATAAGGGTTATTGTCCCATTAAGAGGTTATTTAATGTGTTCATAAAGAGAATTTGTTGGTAGTAGTAAAGACTAAAGAGTATATTTTAACAGTAAAATATATTTGTGTGTACAAATAGTGGTAATGTAGATAGTAGATTTGTAAATAGATATACATTACTGTATTATAGCAAAAAAAATATATTTTCTATAACTAAAAGTTTATCTTTTTACTTTTATACATTGTTTTTACTTACCAAAAGAATTAAATATATATTCTTTGTTAAATTTAATTTAATTTTAATAATTTTGAACTCATGTACAACTATTTTCTTTAACTAAAAGTATATCCATTCACTTTTTTTTTTCAACCAAACAGTAAATTAAAAGGAATTTTCTTGGTTAGTTATCCAAGCTAGAGGGAATGAATTTACAAAAGAAACTTCAGAGATAAGAGAACACAAAGTACAAGTAAGACAATATGCCTTTGTATTTGACGCACGCCGAATCAAAGAGATGGGGAGTAGTGGGAAGGACTCCAACTAGTTAAGCTTATCGTGCAGGTGGGAGAAGGATTGCAAATCTTCAGGAGAATGCACCATAGTGAGTAACTCAGCACAATCATTCTCGAAATATTGACAAACGATCCCCAGCACGTATCCGCTCCATGGCCCTACAACAATGCTTCTAACTCTGAATTAGTCCTGGGCATTCGGGTTCCCAAACCTGATCGGGTTCGGGTTTTCGGATTTTTGGATTTTCGGGTTTAGACATATAGAACCCGTTTGGGTTTTTTATACTTTTGGGTCGGGTTTGGGTATTACTTGTTTGGATTCGAGTATTACCCGTTCGGGTTTGGGTTTGGGTAATTCGGGTATACCCAAACTCAATCAAACTATGAACAAAAAAAAATTTAATAATTTTATAAATTTTAGAAAACTAGTATATATATAAATATTTAACATTTCATCTTAGGACAGAGAAACATAGATTCCAAAATGGTTAAAGATGCACCTTTAGATGCTCAAGGTTATGGGTTCAAATCTTCTAAGATGCATATTTTTACATTTAATTCGGGTGGGCATTTGATTTCGGATATTATCCGAACCTCAGAGGTATTAAACCCGACCGGGTTTTATACAATACCCAAACCCGAACCAAACCATCTACTTTGGGTCGGGTTCGGGTTCGTATAAAATGCCTAGGCTGACTCTGAATGTAGGGGGAATGGGCTCCGTCTTCTTAGACACGCTCCTCACCAACGCAACACCACCAGACCATTCCTAAATACACATTGGTTGCTTTCCAACAACCATCAATCTGACAACAAGTGAAGAAATATGGACATCCGAAGACAGAGATGGAGCTGACATGACCGCCGTAAAAGAGAGCGCCTCATCCCAGGCTAACTTATCGCCTAAAGCCTGATCAATTATATCATTCGCTTGGATCTCTAAACCTTCAATTTTTTTTTTAATTTATGGCCTTCCAGATTGTCCATCAAATCCATGGTAATTAAAGAAGTTGATCAAGATCACCTTGTTGAGAGGCACCCCTCCATAAAAGAAAATCTAATTTCGAGTACACCGATTCATATGGAAAACCCTCTAACGAGACCGGAGTCGGAGATATATTTCAAACTTCACACGAGCGAGGGCATTCAAAACGTGATTAAGAGTCTCAACTGCTGAGTCGCACCTTTTACACCAAATATCACATTGGACATCTCGGCGTATCTTACTTTTACAGATAATTTTTACTTACTCAAAATATATAATTTATATTATTTGTTAAATTTTATTTTATTTTTAAAACTCTAAACCCGTACATCGGCCGGGTTCTACTCTAGTTCTTTATAAACCCAAACCGACATATAATTTTAAAAATTATAAATTTAAACCATAATCTTCTTTTATAAATTCAAACCAACATAATTTCCTTAATAAAAGATCTACATAATTTGTTTTGTTAATTTGTTTTATCCTTTTATTTTAATTTTAATTTATTTTTTTAAATACAATATGATATGACATATTGTTGTATTCTTATTGGTTAATTAAGAGTAGGGGTGTCAAAATGGATAACCCGACCCGACCCATACCCACATGGGTTAGAGACTTTTGTGGGCGGGTTCAACCCGACCCATTTATTATAATGGGTTGAATTTATATACCCAAACCCAATTATTAAAAACCCAATGGCTAAATGGGTTACCCGTATATAAATAAAATAATATAAAATACTTGATATTAAATCCATAATATATTTATATAAAATAGAATGATAAAACCAACCAAAGTTTTTAAACTTAAAAAGTTAATATTTAGATATTAAAGAAAAATTTCACATTCTTTTTAGATCATTGACATATACATTATTGTTTACTTTTTTTGTTTTTGTTTTTAGCAAAGTAGAAAAACTTAACATTTATTTTAGATATTTTACATAAATTAATTATAAAAAGAAAATATTTACATTTTAATATATATATATATATTCTATTATATGCATATATATATTATTTTTGTTTTTTTCAATCAACCCATACTTGGGTTCACCCCTAGGGGTGAACCTATTCATTCACCCCCTTATAAAATAAGGAAATAAAATCTGTGTACATTATTATAAAATTAAAAAACTTAAACCGCTCTTTAATAAACCCAAACCGACATATAATTTCGTTCTACTTGTAAAATCTAAACTCTAACTATCTCATTTGTGAACCCAAACCGACATATAATTTTGTTCTACTTGTAAAATCTAAACCCTAACCATCTCATTTGTGAATCCAAACTGACATATAATTTCGTTTTAATTGTAAAATCTAAACCCTAACATCTCATTTGTGAACTCAAACCGACATAGAATTTCGTTATACTTGTAAAATCTAAACCCTAACCATCTCATTTCTGAATCCAAACCGACATATATAATTTCGTTCTAATTATAAAATCTAAACACCACTTTATTTGTAAACCCAAACCGACATATAATTTTGTTTTAATTGTAAAATCTAAACCCTAACCATTTCATTTGTAAATCCAAACCGACATATAATTTTGTTCTAATTTTAATCTAAACCAAGCCAATATTTAACTTTCCTTAATTAAAAGTATAAAAATTTGTTTTCTTAATTTGTTTTGCTTTTTAATTTAGTTTTGATTTATTTTTTAAATGAAATATTAAATGGAAGATTCTGATTGGCTGAAAGAAGAGGGGGTGAACAAAAAGGTTCACCCCTAGGGGTGAACCTAAGTATTACGAACCTATTGGACGAACCCATCAAAACCTATTTATTTATATGTGTATAAAAACTTAACCCATACCCGTTTAAATAATAGACAAATAGGATAAACCAGGTTATAAACATTTGTAATTAAGAGGAAATAAATGAGAGTTGTTCATCATAGGGGGTTGAACCAAATAATTTTTTCTTACTATTTAGTGGAGATGACAATAGTAGGGAAGGAAGTGCCAGTCTTTAGTTGGGTCTTTTGTAAAATCATGCCCAATAGTTACCTCGGGCCTAATAGCGTTTCTAAGTTTTTTTTTATAAAGAGTACTTTGTTTTGTTTCCTTCAAAACTTAACCAAGATTTCAAAACTTAACCAAGAGTACTTTGTAATGGACTTGGTATGTTTAGAAGATTTTGGGATACATGTCCATTTATGGTTTATCAGATTCAACAAAAGCTGGATGTAACCATAACTGCGCTTATCCGCGGGTCAAAAGACCCAAACTTAGCATAATAATAAGCAATCGATGTGTGATACATTCTCAAAGTCTAAATTGAATTAGATAAATGATCAAAGAACATTGTCAGAAGAGTATGATGTATTGTCGGTATAGTTGTAGTAGGGTGTTATGGTCATTGGTGTTATAGAGTAAGTACTACTAGTCTAATATACCAATGACATTTTTCTTTTCTTTTTGGGGTACAAAATCGGCAAAAGACATTTTCTTAAAAATTGTGATTCATTTGTGACATATATTATTTTTAAATTCGATAATATATGTAAAAAGACCAAAGACTCTTCTGTTTTGACTCTTGCAAACATATAACAAACATTAAAAATCAAGTGGAAAGAGAGGACGAGCATGCGAGCACGTCCGTTAGTTAGGGGATATGAGGAGAGCACATCATGTCCTTCCCGTAAAGCCACCGTCTTCACTTTTTTTAATTCACATTTTACGTTTCCTTTGAACGTTGTTTCACCTTTACTATGTTTTAAACCAAACCAAAGAAGAAGAAGCAGCCAATATCGAAATAAACATGGCCAATTCCAAACGATTGTTTGGCGTTGTACGGAGGAAACTTCTCAGGCGATCTCACAGCAGAATCACTATCATTCGTTCATCATCATCAGCTCCAGAAACTACTCGACAAGAAGATATTGCCGCTGTTAAAATCCAATCTTTTTTCAGAGGTCACCTGGTAATATAACTCATTTTCCTTTCATAATATCTATCTCATCCCTATTACAATTTATATGAGAAACAAATTTGGTAAAAAGCTAAGAGCATTGCGTAGGCAAGAAGAGCGTTTAGAGCATTGAAGAGTCTGGTCAAGTTACAAGCGGTGACCAGAGGAGTGCTTGTGAGGAGACAAGCTCGAATAGCTTTACATTGTATGCATGCTCTTGCTCGTTTGCAGGTTAGGGTTCGTGCTCGTCAGCTTCTCTCCCATTGATTTCCACTCTGCTTTTTGCCCTGTTTTTTTTTTTCTTTTTCTAAACATCTTGTGATTGTGACATTTATACATCATTGTCCTTTCTAATTATAATTCACCTGTTTGTGACTTTTGTTGTATATGTACTTACTAGCTAACTTTCTAACACCCTGCATTTGTACTAATAAACAAGATCAGTTTTGCTGACACATTCTGTTCTGTCTCAAAATTATGATGAGTAAGTGGTAAAGAATATACATTCTACAAAGATCCGTATACTGTATAGAGAGTATTTGGATAGGTACCTTGGAAAAGAAGAAAGGGAAAGGCTTCTGTGGAGACGCACTGTTTTGTCTGATTTTTATGAATCTGAAAGTGATAAGCAAGATCAGTTACCTTAAAGAGTCTACATCGCCTAGGTAATTACAAAAAAAAACAACAACCAACCGTATCCATTTCGACGAAGATAAGCAAAAATCATATAGGTCAATCTACAAGATGCCAAAGTCCAAAATAGAGAGGTACGAGAGAGCACTGAGATATTGGCGCGGCTCAATCAGATAATCAAGAGAATGTACGTGTGTAATAGTCAGGAAGATCTGAGTGAACCAGGCCAATATCAAAGGGACTCTATCATGCTTAAGTGTTGATCATCAGAGGAAGCCATATTTGTAAAATGAAAAAAATGAAAAACTAAGAAAGAAGTGTGTGTGATGTGAAGTGTGAGGAGGAGAAGTGAGAATGTCTGTGGGGGAGTTATAAAGGGAGAGAATTAAATTAGGGTATGAGAGAAGGAAATGGAAGGTATGGAGCATTAAAACCTCATCTACTACCAAAGCACAAAAGCTGGCTCACCCTCTTTACTCCCTACTTCACTCTCTTCTCTCTCTCTTCATACTTCATATATCCATCGTTCAAAACTAAATTGGCTATGCAATGAGAACCTATACTCCTTTGTCTCCTCCTCTGTCTTTCTATCTTGAGGAGGTTTATAACAAAATTCAAAAGAAAAAGAAAAAAAAAGATTTTGAGGAAGAATTAAAAGAACATCGATGAAGATGCTTTTGTAATAAATTTTGAGGGAATCTCGCAGAAGGGAGGGGACACTGGCTGGCCTGCCTGCAACATTTAATAGTCTCTTACTGCTTTTTTATCTTTCTAGGCCCCTCTCTTTCCTCTGCTTTTTACAACCCCTTAAGCAAGTTATGAACCCTAATATGACCCTTCACTCTCTCTATCTCTCTCTCTCCATTGATGATTCTCAAGAGAAAAGATTCGCAGTTTTAATGTCACATTGTAACAGCAGAGCTTGTTGTTTAAAACGAACACCCTTTTTTTGTCTGGTTAGGAGGACTGGTGGGAAGGCAAAAACTTTTGCACCCTTATTTACTTCTCTCTCATGCTACTACATTAACCCCTCCGGTCCACCATTGCCATAAATTTTGTGCAGAGGACACACTTTATCTCTCTCTCTCTACCCAATTATATTTTCTTGACTCACAAAATCAAATCATATCTCTTACTACTCATCAACACGCTTCATTATTTCTTTCTAGATCACTGTTTTACAATAGTTCACTTAATGATTCGTTACCATTGAGTAGCTTGATATCAGTGTTGTTGCATTAAAATAACAATAAGCTACTAATATGTAAAAGAAGCTAATAGTACTCACGCCGAGTTTTCGGACCACCTTTCTCTCTACATGGCTGCAGAACATAATCTACAGCGTACCTAGGTTTCTCCATTGACAAAACCAAAAGGAAAAAGTAAATGCCTGCATAAGTAAACTGATGTCAATGTCTCATTAGTTTATTTTAAGCTCCTTAAATATAAAGCTTTAACTTGGCATCAGAACAAGTAGAACAGGATAATAAGCTACAATTAAAGGGATAAGCGAATTTAACAACTTCTTTTTAGAGTAAACTGACAAAAACGTGCAATATATATGGCTTCTTACGGTGAATCAATGCCATATAGTGTCGTCATATGTTTAGAATTTTCTCGACAAGAGCAGAAGTTACCCCCTGATAGACATCATATGCAAGTTATAGGGTGTAAAAATAGACCTAAAGCGGGAACATATGTATTCTGAAGGATGATGATCTGTAGTCATGTCCATTGCAGACTTAGATTTCAGTATAAACTGATTCTCTTGGCTTCATTCACATATTTAGAATACAAATCACAAGCACCTCTGTATAGTGAATAAGAATACAAAATACATGACAGAAGAAGGCCTACATTCATATTCATTCATCATCAACAACAATTACATCGTTACACAAAGTTTCGCAGAATAAATAAAAATTAATAATTACTGGAATGAGTTCCAAACGTCAGTAGTGTGTGGCTTTCACGTTAAAATTATACATTCTTATACCAACAAGAGTGACCTTTTTTTTTTATAATAACTACAAAAGATGGAACCTAAAAGTGGAGAGAGTATCTTAGAGTTTCTTGGGGAAGGTCATACCGCCGCCTCGGATAGAGAGAGGGTCCTTTGACAGAGCTCACCTGATTCGTATCAAGGAAAATGACGACCACAGTTATGTCATCGTGGAAATGCCTCCTCACTCCTCTCTCTATCTTCTTCAGATCAGAGTATCTCATCTCTCGTTTCTTTGCCGCTTCTTGCAGTGCCATTTTCACTAGTCTCCGTGCTATCCCCTGCATTCATTTCCACAACAAAGGACAGAGTCGGTCAATATCTGGTTTTGTAATAGGTTTATATTGAAACGGTAAAAGAAAGAAGAAATGGGTCTCGCGCACGTTTCGTGGGTGGTTCTGAACGATGTCAACAGCTTCTTGGTTGCTCAGCTGTTCCCATAGTCCGTCAGAAGCGAATATCAGAAACTGATCTTGTGGTTGGATTTCATGCTCCGTTATAGTTGGTTCCCCACTCAAGATCGGTCTTTTGAATGGCTCGCGGAGTCTGTACTTTGTGTACAATGGTTCCTTGTTGAACTCCGCCTTTTTAAGATACACGTCACCTATGGATCTAGATATCTACAAAGGAACAAACATATCTTTATCCTTTTCAACTTCAAACTCCAAGGTTTATCTTGGCATGGCAAATGAACAAAACTTATTTAGGCGTTTGTACCTAGTGTCTAGTGTCTGCATGCAGTGATAGTCTGATAGAAACGGATTCAATTGTTCAGTGAGTCTATTATAACACTTACATCTAAATGTAGGAACATACACAAACTAGCTTTTAGTTACCACCAATTTCAATTTCAATTTCAACCAAAGCTCTGACTTTCTTGGGTTGGTGGGTTTGGTACTTGGTAGGCAATGTCAAAGTCAAAGTAACTACAAATCTAGGCTTTTGGGTGTACAGTCTAATTCAATGGATAGACCTTATCTCCATACAGGAAAAAAGTTTAACATGATAAAAGTAAGAAAAACGTGTTCTTTTCGATTAGAATTCTATCGTCTTAGCTTTCAAAAAACCAGCAAGACGTTCAAGGCCATTTAGTTCAGTTTTCTCCGGTTTGCCTTAGTTAGACAAAGACAACAACATATCAATTTTAACGAATGATTTCCTAACATAATCATGTACCTGTAAGGAAAAAACTAAATCCTACAACCCTAAAATCTAAATCCTTTAACGCCACAGATTGAGAAACATACCTGAATAAGTCCCTTAACACGCCACACATTGTGTTTTAACATGACAATATGCGAGTCATCCGGGTGCAAGGAGTGCATCTCCTGTCTAACAGACTCTATGCTCACATTATGTTCCGCGGATAGCTGAAGCGCAATAACCTCTCCTGTAGCCTTCATAGCCCTTCCAAGAACTGCACGGGAATCCCCAACATTAGCGATGTAAAGCATCCCTCCGCATATAACACCGACGAGGCAGCACGACCCAACAGCTGCAATCTGTGGCTTAGTTGGCCACTGCTTTGTCACAACCCCTAGAAACCCTTCTTCAGTCGCCTCATACGCCTTTTTAATAACATCCACAGACATACAAGCTTGCTCTGCTGCAAATCCTACAGAATTCAAAAGAACATTTTTAGTTTGCACACGTTTGATTTGCAAACTTGTAATGCATATATCATTCAGTAACTCACTCTTTAGATGCTGAAAAGATGGTCATTAACAAAACGCGAGGTCTCAGGGCCGCCATGACCGTCATAAATACCAATAAAAGTTCCATAAGGACCAGAGTCAAGAGTACTCAAAGGACCAGACTCAACTTGGCTCTGATCCTCAAGCAAGTTGTTGGCCTGAACAACAGCCATGGAGAATTCACCAACGAGGTGCTGACCAGAGTCTTTATACCAAAGCAATCCATCTTGTTTTCCTGTCGAATCAGCGGACTTGCCCGAGGAGGAAGCAGACGGCCACAGACAAGCACTCAAGAGTTTCATTAACGTAGATAACATCCCTCATTTCATCAGGGCAACCCTTTTTTTCCTCCACATCCGTCAAAGGGATGCACAGAAACACAAACAAAGTAGACTAACAATCCTAAGGTTTTAAGAATCTGCAATTCAAACAAAACAAAAACAGAGTAAAGTAAGGATCTGAACAGAGTATACAAAAATCAGAGTAAAGGATGAAAATCAAAACCCAACTTTTTAAACTAAGAAAAATTAGCAAACCCAATTGGTCAATGGATCAGATAAGCAAGAGGGAATAATTGATTCAACAAAGATCAGAACAAAATCCAAACTTTTATTTTTTCAAACTCGTACCTGAGATTCTGAAGAAGCTGATGTAAGTAACAACAACAGGAAGAAGAAAAAGTCGCAGACTTTTCCAGTCAAACAGATAAACTCTTTAAAAGAAGAATCTCAATCAGAAGCAAATCTTATAATCCAAGCAAAAGGATTCGAAAGGGTTTAAGTAAATGAAAAGGTCGGGAAAACACGAACGATACTAGAGTTACAGGTGAGATCTAAAAGGATCTATGATGGTAGAGAAAGAGAGATTGATGGATTCTCAAATCAGATCCAGAAGATAGAAAGAAAGAAGTAGTAGCGTCGACCTTCTCTTCCAGAAGAAGGCGAAAGAGAAGAGAAGAAGAAGAAAGAAAAAAAGGGCTCCACTGCTTCTAACCAGACAATCCAATCTCTCAATTACTGGATCAGATTTTCTAAACCTAACCCTTCTTTTTCCTCTAATTGACTTTTCTTACCTCTTTTTATTTTCACAAACGGTCCTTTATCTTTCTAATACTTACGATTTATCCCGGATAACTAATAATTCTATCTATTAACCCCATTCGAACTCTGAATTCGACGGCTCTTCCTTATAACTTGGAGGCGTAGTGCTTGCTTCTAGAAAAAAAGAAAAGTGTTGCAGATATTAGATAGATGAAAGAGGAGGAAAGAATGAAAGACAAGTGTTTGTTTTGTAATGTATTGGTTAGATTGGAAGAAGAAGATGGATAGTTAAAATTAAAAAAAAAAAAAAAAGATATATTATCTGTGAGTGATATGAAAGAGGGACACGTGATATAATGAGATGATTTTAGAAAACGTTAGCTGTCTAAAATAAGACATACGTGTGCACTCATACATAAACATCTCCACCTGCACCTGACCTTCACCTGCACTTCTTTTCCCCTCCCCTTCACTTCTCTCTCCCATGTGCTTCCCCCCTCCCTTTCGATCCTCCTCTTCCCCTCTTCGAACATGGGCCTTTAGATACGTATGTTGGGCCTTATAACCAACTTACTATAAATGGTAAGGATAGGTCGCAAGCATTTTGAAGATTAATATTAAATTACCCTAGAATGATGAGTTTTTCAGGTTTAGAAACCAATGAAGTCGAGTAGTTCACGTCTTTGATTATATTAGTACTAGGATGTCGGCCCGTGCGGCAACCGCACGGGAAAGTAAAAGGTTGAAATGATTAACATTGTTAATTTTACATTTCGAGTAAAAAACGGAATAAAACATTTGTCGGATCAAAACACTGCAACTTTATATAAACAAAAAGTAACAAAAACAAAAAGATGTGAAATAAAATGTGTAAAAATTAATAGATGTGATCTTTGAAACATTGAGGTACAACAAAGAGGTGTAAATATAGAAGTATGAAATAAAAAAGGTGTAAAAATTGATAGATATGATTTTTGAAACATGGAGGTACAACAAAGAGATGAAAAACTTAAAGATGTGTGATTTTTGAAAGATGGGGACACGACGAAAAGACACGATTAGTAATATGCAACTGTTGGGATCATTAATATTTAAACCGTTAGATGGAAAAGTGGAACTAATCTTATCCATTGGATTAAAGTTGACACAAAAAGTGGGGTTGCTATTATATATTTAAAAAATTAAAAAAAACACTTCAATAAAACAGTTCTTTAGTTTTACTTATTAACTTGTAAGTTTTGAAAATACTCAGTAAACAATTTTTCGAAACTTGTTTATGTTGTCCAGAAAAGTTTCTATATAATAAACAAAGAGGTGTAAGACATAGAGGTGTGAAATAAAAAAGTGTAAAAATTAATAGATGTGATCTTTGAAACATGAAGGTACAACAAAGATGTAAACATAGAGGTGTGAAATAAAAAAGGTGTAAAAATAAATAGATGTGATTTTTGAAACATTGAGGTACAACAAAGAGATGCAAAAATTAAGAGGTGTGACTTTTAAAATATGGAGGTACGACGAAAAGACACGATTAATAATTTGCAAATTGCAACTGTTGGGATCATTAATAATTTTAAACCATTAGAGGGAAAAGTGAAACTAATCTCATCCGTTGGATTAAAGTTTACACAAAAAGTAGGTTTGCTATTATATATTTAAAAAACACTTCAATAAAACAATTTTTTAGTTTTATTTATTAACTTGTAAGTTTTGAAAATACTCAAAAAGCAATTTTTCGAAACTTGTTTATGTTGTCCAGAAAGTTTGTATATAATAAACACAGAGGTGTAAGACATAGAGGTGTAAAATAAAAATGTGTAAATATTAATAGATGTGATATTGAAACATGGAGGTACAACAAAGAGGTATAAACATAGAGGTGTGAAATAAAAAAGGTGAAAAATAAATAGATGTGATTTTTGAAACATGGATGTACAACAAAGAGATGCAAAAATTAAGAGGTGTGATTTTTGAAAGATGGGGGTACGACGAAAAGACACGATTAATAATTTGCAACTGTTGGGATCATTAATAATTTTAAACCGTTAGATGGAAAATTAGAATTAATCTCATCCGTTGGATTAAAGTTGACACAAAAAAGGGTTTGCTATTATATATATTTTAAAATACTTCAATAAAACAATTTTTAGTTTTATTTATTAACTTGTAAGTTTTGAAAATACTCAGAAAAATTTTGAAACATGTTTATGTTGTCCGAAAAGTTTATATATAATAAACAAAGAGGTGTAAGATATAGATGTGTGCAATAAAAGGTGTAAAAATTAATGGATGTGATCTTTGAAACATGGAGGTACAACAAGAGATGTAAACATAGAGGTATGAAATAAAAAAGTGTAAAAATAAATAGATGTGATTTTTGAAAGATGGAGGCACGACGAAAGACAATAATTTGTAACTGTTGGGATCATTAATAATTTCATACCGCTAAATGGAAAAGTGTGTGCGGTTTTTGCTAGATTGAAGTTTATATCCGTATATCCACCATATATTAGGAATTGATTTCCCACTTATGTCTATGAATCGATACCATCATGTTTTTCAATCAACGACAGCGAAAATGAAGTCGATGTGGTGAAACATGTGATAATAATATCTCACCTTTTGATGTTTTCTTCTTTGGGTTAAACACTAATTTTAGAAATTACTTGCATTTTCTTTTTTGGCAGATTCTAGATCACTCTTAAAGTGACTGTTATACATTATGTTTTAAAAAAATTGTATATACAGATTAATTAGAAATTCATCAAAGACTAAATAAGTTACCTTTAGTAGATCTTTTCTTTCTAACTTGATTTGTCATTTGGTCGTGCTTACGCTTTCTACAATTTGATTATGTGTTGTCACAGTATGTCGACTTTTTCTTCGACACTCTCTATTTCCATGCTCATTTGTAATATTTCTATATATTATCAAAATGTTTGATACCCAGAAATATAAGAAATTAAAATTCAACTAAAATTTTAAAAGCTTTATTTACAAAAGAATGAAAACTAACCTGGATCATTTATATCTAATGGACATCCTACATAATTTCTTTTTTTTTTTTTTTACATTTTTACTATGTTTGTTAAAAAAAATAAATAGGTTAAATAATAGAACATATATAAATTTATAATTATACCATGTTTGTTAAAAAATTTTGGCTTAGCATCACTGCATATCATCGTGCCTCTCGTATCTTGGTTTTAGTTTTTCCAGAAAGTCGAAAAATAAAATCTGCACATTGAAATTAGAAACATTAACCATGCAAAAAATATAGCACGCATATTTATTCAACGGATAAAAAACATGAAAACCGGAAATGCTAAAAATTTTGAAGAGATTAAAAGTTTACAAAACTAAGATTAATGTATGAACTTAGTAGTGTCGACTAACAATAATAATAATCTAACCGAAGAAAACACTACGGTCAGCGAAAATATTAAATTACCTTGAATTAGAGATTGATGCTTGTTAGTTAAAGCATTTCAATTAAACAATCTTTTAGTACTCAGAAAACAATTTTGAAACTTATGTTGTCCAAAAGTTAATATATAATAAATAAAGAGGTGTAAGACATAGATGTGTGGAAAAAAAGTGTCAAAATTAATAGATGAGAAACATGGAGATACAACAAAGAGGTGTAAGACATAGAGGTATGAAATAAAAAGGTGTTAAAATTAAGAGGTGTGATTTTTGAAAGATTTCAGTCACCATTTTTATTTTTTCTCTAATTTTATTTCTTTCTTTTTTCTATATTTGTTTTCATCATCTATTTGCTTGTTTCTCTTTACTTCAGTCTCCATTTTTCTTTTTTTCTCTAAATTTATTTTTTTCTTTATTTGTTTTCATCATCTGTTTGCTTGTTCCTCTTTACTTCAGTCTCCATTTTTCTTTTTTCTCTAATTTTATTTCTTTCTTCTTTCTTTATTTATTTTCATCTTCTGTTTGATTGTTTCTCTTTACTTCAGTCTCCATTTTTCTGTTTTCTCTAATTTTATATCTTTCTTCTTTCTTTATTTGTTTTCATCATCTATTTGCTTGTTTCTCTTTACTCCAGTCCCCATTTTTTTTTCTCTAATTTTATTTATTTCTTCTTTCATTATTTGTTTTCATCATCTGTTTGCTTGTTTTTCTTTACTTCAGTCTCCATTTTTTTGTTTTCTCTAATTTTATTGCTTTCTTCTTTCTTTATTTGTTTTCATCATCTGTTTGCTTGTTTCTCTTTACTTCAATCTCCGTTTTTCTTTTTTTCTCTAATTTTATTTCTTTCTTCTTTCTCTATTTATTTCCATCTTCTGTTTGATTGTTTCTCTTTACTTCAGTCTCCATTTTTCTTTTTTCTTTAATTTTATTTCTTTCTTCTTTCTTTATTTTTTTTCATCATCTCTTTGCTTGTTTCTCTTTACTCCAGTCCCCATTTTTCTTTTTTTCTCTAATTTTATGTATTTCTTCTTTCATTATTTGTTTGCATCATCTGTTTGCTTGTTTTTCTTTACTTCAGTCTCCATTTTTCAGTTTTCTCTAATTTTATTTCTTTCTTCTTTCTTTATTTGTTTTCATCATCTGTTTGCTTATTTCTCTTTACTTCAATCTCCATTTTCTTTTTTCTCTAATTTTATTTCTTTCTTCTTTCTTTATTTGTTTTCATCATCTGTTTGCTTGTTTCTCTTTACTTCAGTCTCCATTTTTCTGTTTTCTTTAATTTTATTTCTTTCTTCTTTCTTTATTTGTTTTCATCATCTCTTTGCTTGTTTCTCTTTACTTCAGTCTCCATTTTTTTTTTTCTCTAATTTTATTTATTTCTTCTTTCATTATTTGTTTTTATCATCTGTTTGCTTGTTTTTCTTTACTTCAGTCTCCATTTTTCTGTTTTCTCTAATTTTATTTCTTTCTTCTTTCTTTATTTGTTTTCATCATCTGTTTGCTTGTTTCTCTTTACTTCAGTCTCCATTTTTTTTCTCTAATTTTATTTCTTTCTTCTTTCTTTATTTGTTTTCATCATCTGTTTGCTTTCTTCTCTTTACTTCAGTCTCCATTTTCTTTTTCTCTAATTTTATTTCTTTCTTTCTTTATTTGTTTTCATCATCTGTTTGCTTGTTTCTCTTTACTTTAGTCTCCATTTTTCTGCTTTCATCTTTCTTCTTTCTTTATTTGTTTTCATCATCTGTTTGGTTGTTTCTCTTTACTTTAGTCTTCATTTTTCTGTTTTCCATAATTTTATTTCTTTCTTCTTTCTTTATTTGTTTTCATCATCTGTTTACTTGTTTCTGTTTACTTCAGTCTCCATTTTTCCGTTTTCTCTAATTTTATTTCTTTCTTCTTTCTTTATTTGTTTTCATCATCTGTTTGCTTGTTTATCTTTACTTCAGTCTCCATTTCTTTTTTCTCTAATTTTATTTCTTTCTTCTTTCTTTATTTGTTTTCATCATCATTTGCTTGTTTCTCTTTACTTGTCTCCATTTTTCTGTTTTCTCTAATTTTATTTATTTCTTCTTTCATTATTTGTTTTCATCATTTGTTTGTTTTTCTTTACTTTAGTCTCCATTTTTCTGTTTTCTCTATTTTATTTATTTCTTCTTTCTTTATTTGTTTTCATCATCTGTTTGCTTGTTTCTCTTTACTTCATCTCCATTTTTCTTTTTTTCTTTAATTTAATTTATTTCTTCTTTCTATTTATTTCCATCATATGTTTGATTGTTTCTCTTTACTTCAGTCTCCATTTTTTTTTTTTTTTTTTTAATTTTATTTCTTTCTTCTTTCTTTATTTGTTTTCATCATCTCTTTGCTTGTTTCTCTTTACTCTAGTCCCATTTTTCTTTTTTCTCTAATTTTATTTATTTCTTCTTTCATTATTTGTTTTTATCATCTGTTTGCTTGTTTTTCTTTACTTCAGTCTCCATTTTCTTTTTTCTCTAATTTTATTTCTTTCTTCTTCTTTATTTATTTCGTTTGATTGTTTCTCTTTTCTTCAGTCTCCATTTTCTTTTTCTTTAATTTTATTTCTTTCTTCTTTCTTTATTTGTTTTCATCATCTCTTTGCTTGTTTCTCTTTCAGTCTCCTTTTTCTTTTTCTCTAATTTTTTTATTTCTTCTTTCATTATTTGTTTTCATCATCTTTTTGCTTGTTTCTCTTTACTTCAGTCTCTATTTTTCTGTTTTCTCTAATTTTATTTCTTTCTTCTTTCTTTATTGGTTTTCATCATCTGTTTGCTTGTTTCTCTTTACTTCAGTCTCCATTTTTCTGTTTTCTCTAATTTTATTTCTTTCTTCTTTCTTTATTGGTTTTCATCATATGTTTGTTTGTTTCTCTTTACTTCAGTCACCATTTTTCTGTTTTCTCTAATTTTATTTCTTTCTTCTTTCTTTATTTGTTTTCATCATCTGTTTACTTGTTTCTCTTTACTTCAGTCTCCATTTTTTTCTCTAATTTTATTTCTTTCTTCTTTCTTTATTTGTTTTCATCATCTGTTTGCTTGTTTCTCTTTACTTCATCTCCATTTTCTTTTTCTCTAATTTTGTTTCTTTCTTCTTTCTTTATTTGTTTTCATCATCTGTTTGCTTGTTCCTCTTTACTTCAGTCTCCATTTTTCTGCTTTCTCTAATTTTATTTCTTTCTTATTTCTTTATTTGTTTTCATCATCTGTTTGCTTGTTTCTCTTTACTTCAGTCTCCATTTTTCTATTTAATCTAATTTTATTTCTTTCATCTTTCTTTATTTGTTTTCATCATCTGTTTGTTTGTTTCTCTTTACTTCAGTCTCCATTTTTTTTTTCTCTAATTTTATTTTTTCTTCTTTTTTTATTTGTTTTCATCATCTGTTTACTTGTTTCTCTTTACTTCAGTCTCCATTTTTCTGCTTTCCATAATTTTATTTATTTCTTCTTTCTTTATTTGTTTTCATCATCTGTTTGTTTGTTTCTCTTTACTTCATTCTCCATTTTTCTGCTTTCTATAATTTTATTTCTTTCTTCTTTCTTTATTTGTTTTCATCATCTGTTTGCTTGTTCCTCTTTACTTCAGTCTCCATTTTTCTGCTTTCTCTAATTTTAAGCATTTCAATTAAACAATCTTTTAGTACTCAGAAAACAATTTTTGAAACTTATGTTGTCCAAAAAAGTTAATATATAATAAATAAAGAGGTTGATGTTCATATATTTTACCATGTTTTCCCTTAGTTTATTCACATCTTTTTGCATCTTTTTCTATCCATTTCACTCTTATTGTGTAGCTTTAGGACCAATCTTGCATTAGAGTGTAGTTGCATTGCATTTGCATCTTTTCATCATAAACAGGTGATTTTGGAGCTTGAGGAGCATGGAAGCAAAGGAGAAGAGATGGTAGCAGTCATGAGGAGTAAACAAGGGAGTTAAAGGCTGAAGAACCAAGACCCGGAGTCAGCTCGACCAAGCACTTTCGACCGAGTGGGAGATGGACTCGACCCAGTGGAGATGCACCAGGGAAGCCAGCTCGACTGTCACTCGACCGAGCACTGGTCGGGATTGACCGATTCGTGGACCACTTTGACTTTTCCTATTTTAGGGCTTCCACCTTCCCCACTATATAAAGACTTACTGCAGCCACCAAAAGTGTGAAAAAATATCTAGATTTTATTCAGCTTTTGAGAACCTAGTTTTTCCTTTTAAGATTTATTCTTTTGCTTTTTATTTTCCTTTTTAATTTTTAGATTTTGTTCTTGAGAAAAAGAAGATTTCTCACTTGGTTGTTGAATAACTTTCTAGGTAATAAGAATTTGAGTTTGATTCTTCTTTAAAGTTGTAGATCTTTTCTTATCTATCTAATCATGCAAGTTTCAATGATTTCTGGGTTTATGATTTGTTTGATCATGTCTTGCTTTGAGTAGTCTTCTTAGGATCTTGAGGATGGGTTAGGATAGATTGATCTTGTGGTGTATCTGATTTGATCAAGCTTGATTGTTGTAGATCTCTTCTAGGCTAGATGATCTTAATGCTGATTCTATATCTGAGAGGGTAGGATCTGATCTTAAGCTTTTTAGCATCACACCAATGTTTAGAAAGCATAGATAAGGCTAGATCTAGAGCTTACCATTAGGCTTGCTAAAGATTAGAGGTCTTGTTTGGTTTGAGATGTATTGCTTAATGCCTGCTTGTGTAGATTCTTTTCATTGTGAGAGCAAGTCTAGGATTGCATAGGTTTGATTGTCTCTTGACCATGAGAGTGGGAGAGACTTGTCTTAGATTAATATGTCTAGAGGTCAGCTCATAGCTTTGCTGAGATTTATTGATCAAGTTAGATTACCACAATGATTAGTTTATCCCATGAATCCATCCTCAGGAACCTTCTTTGTTTATTGAATTTCTAGTTTAAATATCATCGTTTGCTTGTTGTTTGATCTGATTTAGTATTGCTCTGTTTTCTTGTCTTGCTCTGTTTTCACGTTTTTACCCAACTCGACCACCCACTCGACTACACTCGGTCGAGTGCGATCGAGCTTCTTCCCAATTTCTTGTTTATGTTTTGTGTTTGTCTTGTTTCATTCCTGTTTCATTCCTGTAGCATTTTCATTGCATCCACTTAGCATCTAGTGCATTACTTGCCTTGCATTAGTTTCATTCTAGTATTTACAGTTTCTGTTTCTTTTCTAGATCATAATCATATGTCTTATTTGCATTTAGTTCCTAGTTCTTGTAGTTTACTTTCTGCTTTTCATCATTATCATCATAGGATTGTTAGTGACAAACATCCTTTCATATTTGGCTTAACTTAGATTCATATGCATATCTTGATTGTTCACAAGCACTCAGACTAGATTGACACCTCTTATACTGCAACTGCATGGGGAATTGAAACACCCACCATCATTCCATATCATACTTTCACACACATTCACCACTCACACCACATAATAACATGTTTCAATTTGGCGCCGTTGCCTGTTTGAGTTAGTATTTGTGACATTTAGGATCCATATTAGTCTAAGATTAAGTTCCTTTTGCATTGTGAAGTTTCTGCACTTGAATCTTGTGTTTCGGGTTGAAGTTCCATTTCAGGTACCACTCGACCAGTCACTCGACCACCACTCGACCGTGTAGTGCTCGAGCACTTGATCGAGCCAGACCGGATCTCTGTTCGTCTCTTTTTCCAGTTGCCCTACCTTCCTACTAGAGCCTGTGCTCAGTCGCTTGCTCGGGAAAATCGCTTGTGAAAGTTGATGCACACAAGGTCCAAAGGAAAGGACAATCTTCAAAGGTATAGTGACAGCATCAACAAGTTAACAAAAGGTGTGGGATCCAAGAAGAAGAGGGTTGTTCAGCAACAACGGAGGTTCCAGTAGCCATGGATCATCAGTTCAGTTGGACCAAGACATATTGGTGCTGGAGATGCACCTAACACTCACAACCAAAGAGCTGGCATTGTTCCACCACAGTTGCCAACAACAACTTTGAGATCAAGAGTGGTTTGATTTCAATGATTCAGGCCAATAAATTTCATGGATTGCCTATGGAGGACCCTTTAGATCATCTTGATGAGTTTGACAGGATCTGTGGCCTCACAAAGATAAATGGAGTAAGTGAAGATGGTTTCAAACTGAGGTTGTTCCCTTTCTCTCTTGGGGACAAGGCTCATTTGTGGGAAAAGACTTTGCCTACTGGTGCTATCACTACTTGGGACCAGTGTAAGAAGGCTTTCTTGGCCAAATTCTTCTCCAATGCTAGGACTGCTAGATTGAGAAATGAGATCTCTGGATTTGCTCAAAGGAACAATGAGAGCTTTTGTGAAGCTTGGGAAAGGTTCAAGGGCTACCAAACTCAGTGCCCTCATCATGGATTCAGTATGGAGTCATTGTTGAGTACACTTTATAGAGGAGTCCTTCCAAAGTTCAGGATGCTTCTTGACACTGCTTCTAATGGCAACTTCCTCAACAAACATGTAGATGAAGGCTGGGAGTTAGTGGAGAATCTTGCTCAATCAGATGGCAATTATAATGAAGACTATGATAGGACCATAAGGAGTTCCTCAGCTGATCAAGAGGATAAATACAAGAAAGATTTGAAGATGGTCAATGAGAAGCTTGATAAGATCCTTCTTAGCCAGTCTAAGTCCATTCACTTCATTGGTGAAGAAGAAGCTCAAGTTCAAGAGGGGGAGACAGAGTTTGCTGAGTTGTGCTACATGCAGAACCAAGGTGGATTCAAAAGTTACAATCAAGGTGGTTTCAAGAACAACAACCTATCTTATAGAAGCACCAATGTGGCTAATCCACAAGATCAAGTTTACCCTCCTCAACAGCCTCAACAGCCTCAACAGCCTCAAGGGTTCCAAAGCTATATTCCCAAACAACAGCAACAAGTGTTCCAGCCCCAATTGTGTCCCCCACCAGGGTTTCAGACTAACCAAGGCCAGGAACAAGACCTTAGAGCTATGATACAGCAGCTGTTGATTGGTCAAACACAAGGGAAAATTGAGGAGGCTAAGCAGTTTGCTGAACTGAACCAAAGGCTTACTTCACAGTACAATGACCTGAACATGAAGTTTGAAGGTCTTAACTCTAGAGTCAAGTATATGGAGAGCAACATAGCCTCTTCTTCAGCTCCAAAACCCAACCAACTCCCTGGAAAAGCTGTTCAAAATCCAAGGGAGTTCACAGCCAAGGCCATCTTAATTCAAGAGGAAGAAGTCACTGAGGACAGTGAAGTCCAAGTTTGGGGGAATTCATCAGTTACTGAAGCCCCAAGTGACATCTGTGCAAGTAAACAGGAACTCGCAGGAGAACTCGACCAGCAGCTCGACCACACACTCGATCGAGTGCATGCTCGAGTGGTCGATCGAGCTGAGCAATTGGAAGCTGTCAAGCCTGCTAAGTACATTCCTCCTGCTTACAAGCCTCCTCTACCATTCCCTGGGCGTTTCAAAGCACAGAAGATCAAGGAGTTAAGGGAAATAATTGAGAAAAAGGCATTGTTGGCTAAGCAACAAGAGGAAGAGAGGGTTTTTGAAAGAAGAAGCTTTGGTTGAGAAAGAGGAACAAGTGTCAGCCATTCAAGAGATCATAATAGCTTACCAAGAAGAGAGAGAGGACCTGCCTTGGAACAGTATGAGCCTTATCCTCTCTACAAAAACTTTTTGCTTGATTTGTCTAGTAAGAGGCTGAAGCTCAAGATGAGAAGGATCTTGAGAACCTTGGAGGAGTGATCATTCCAGTAAAGCTCAGTGATCCAGGACCTTTCTATCTACCTTGCACAATCAGCTATCTTCACTACAACCAGTGTCTTTGTGATTTGGGAGCTTCAACAAGTGTCATGCCTTACTCCATAGCCCAAAAGCTTGGAAGGACTGATTTCAAATCTACCAACCTCCATGTGCTTTTAGCTGATGGGACAAATAGAGAGGTAGTAGGCAGATTGGAGAATGTCCCACTTAAGATAGGGAAGCAAGGATTCACACTGACTTTGTGGTGATAGAAATGGATAAGGAGCCTGAGGATCCAATCTTGCTAGGGAGGCCATTCTTGGCTACTGTAGGAGCAGTCATTGATGTGAAGGAGGGTCTTGTGACCTTAAACATAGCTGAAGATGTGGTTATGAAGTTCAATATCCACAATCCTACTAACCTTCCTACCATTGATGACCAGCCTTTCACTATCAAAGACAAAGGAGGTCAAGGAAGCTTAAGTGATAAGGCAACCCCAAAGGCTGAGTTCCCACCTCAAGAGGATACTGTTGAGAAGCTTAAGAGGTCAGTTCAGGAGTTGACTAGTATGGTTAAGGATCTTCAAGTCAAGCTGAGCAAGAAGTCTTTGAGGAAGGCAAGGCCAAGGCTCAAGTTTAAGAAGAAATATGGGTTGAGTGTTAAGAGTGAGGTGATTGAGGATCAACTTCACACTGATCAGGAGGTTCCAGGGAGGATTTCATCACCTCCTTGGTATCTGAACCAAAGTTAAGAAGGGAACCAAAGTCAAGCTTAGTGACTTTAAACAAGCTCACTAGGGAGGAAGTCCCTAAGGTATCCCTTGTACATATGGTTTAATTTTCTTAGTAGTTTGATGTGTTTTGTTTTATGATTTTGTTGGACAGGCTTTTAAGTGGTGATATAGTTGGGTAAGGAGAGATGTGGCCAAAGAGAAGAAGGTTCGCAGGCCCACTCGACCACAAAACAAGAGGTACTCGGCCGAGCTGGATACTAATTGAGGCCCAATCTATTCCCATTCTTCTAGAATGATCAAGTGGAGGGAAGAACAAGGAGAAAATTTTCAAAATTTCAAATTTGGTCAAGGAGCTCGACCACGTGCTGGTCGAGTGGTGGGTCAGTGGCAGCCAAAAAGCAAGTCAAAGATTCCCATTTCAAATTTGAAATGTAAGGACGCTCCAACCTTGTTTTCTTGTCTCCTAGGCTTCTTTAAATAGCTCTAGCTTGATCCTAAACTTCTCACACTTGCTCATTTGCTCAAAACTTTTAAATTTTAGCTTTAAATCTCTCTCAAAGTTCATCTCTTGCTCTAGCTTTGTTCTTTCAAGTTTTTGGGTCACTAACCTATTAACTTTGAGCTTTGAGTTTATTTCCCTTCAGTTTCTTCTTGAAAATGTCTTCTAAGATCACCAAGAAGTCCCACAAATCCGCTGCAAGCTCCCAGGAACGTCGTGATGCTGATCTTGAACCAAGAGGGGAAGCTAGGAGAGCCACTCGACGGTCCACTCGATCGACCACTCGACCGTGTGCTGGGTCGAGCAGTCGGTCGAGCCAGGTGCCGAGTCTCAGGAAGAAGCCAATTGTGGAGGATCCTGAGAGGACTGAGAGTGAGGAAGAAAGGGAGCCTACTATTGTTGAGGTGATAAATGAATACAAGAAGAAAGGGAAGAGGCCAGCAGTTGAAGAGGAGCAAGAAGAAAGTGAGAGTGAAAGTGAAGAAATGAGTGAAGAAGAAGAATTAAGGGATGATGGAGAGGCTGAATCTTGTGGGCTGTCAAAGAAGCAGCTGTATGATGCCTTTATGAGAATGGAGTTCCTAGGAACAAGATATCCTCACAAGGAGACCATGGAGAAGTTGGGTATTGATGAAGATGTGGCATGCCTTTTTGAGAAGAGCAACCTCACCAAGTTCATGGAGCTTTGCTTGGAAGGGTATAGAGAGGAAAGCTGTGAGTTCCTAGCCACTGTCAAGCTGCACCAACAACTGAGGAAGACTGCTGAGCATGGAGCTGGTCACATCTCCTTCACCATTAGAGGGAGGAAGCATGAACTTACTTTGAAGAAGCTAGCTGAGGTGTTTGGATTTGAGGTTGGGAGCCATAGGAGTTTGATGGTTCCAAAAGAGGAGTTATATGCTGTATGGGAGACCATTGGGGACAACAAATATTACTCATCCTCCAACTCCAAGAGTTCAAGGATTAGGAGCCCAGTCTTGAGGTATTACCATAAGGCTCTTGCCAATACCTTCTTTGCAAGAAAGGAGACTGGAAACATCAATGAGGGGAGCTGAAGATGATTGATTTGGCCCTTAATGGAGTTCTTCTTCAAGCAAGGAATGGAACCATCATCCTTGGTAGCACTGTTGAGACAGATCTTGGAATGGTGTTGATAGATCACATGATTTAGTTGAAGTTGGGTAGGAAAGCTTGAGAACAAGGGTTCAAGAGGAGCACTCACCATTGGAGGCATCATCACTCCAATCCTTCAAGCTGCCAACATCCAACTAAGAGGAGAAAAGCCTTACCAAGATGGATAGACTCAAGCTACCTTGCCTCCACCCTCATCCTAGCCAAAGATGCACCAAGGCAACCATATATTCAACTTTGAGCTTCCAACACTTGGGAAGAAGCAGGTCATTTTGCCTAACCAAGAGCTGACCAACATTCAAGAAGGAGCCAACATTGATTTTGGCCAACTGAGGAGCATTGGTTTGATGGAGTGATTCAACATAGGGTTGAGGAAGCTGAGAATGCACATGTAGCTGATGGAGAGGAGCAGTTCTACTTTGAAGATTATGAGCCTAACCCAAGAGATAGTAGAGGAGTGAGGGAGAATGCCAAGAGGTTGACTCTTTTGCAAAAATGGGGCAAGTGGCAAGGAAAGAGATTTGATAAGCTGAAGAAGAAGGTAACCAACATGGCTAAGTCTATCAAAGGCTTGAAGAAGGAGATTGCTGAGCTGAAGAGTGGAAACTCATCTCCTAGCCAACATTCAAGCCCTTTGAGAAGAAGCAGCTCAACTAGAGCACTTTCAAGGGTTGCAAATCCTGTGGAACCAGCTAGGGCTTCCATGTACGAGCCAAATCAGAGGAAGAGGAGCTCAAGTACCCGAGAACAACACTTTCCGAGGCACTCGACCGGTCACTCGAGCACCCACTCGACCGAGCACCTCCACTGCACTCGGTCGAGCACCAGCCCAGAGCACCCTATGGCTTCCCACCTCCAGCTGCTTATCCAGGTTATTAACATTACCCACCCTTCCACCCCAATATTATATGGATCCAGCACTCTACCATCAGTACCAGCAGTTCCAGACTCAAGATTGGGAGGCTCGCAACCCAGCTCACCCCACTCGACCAGCACTCGACCGAGTCAGGCTCGATTGGCATAGTCGAGCTGCCCCAAAGCCCTTCTCCAAGCCACCAGCCTGATCCCAGCTACTCCTATGATAGCATGCAAATGGATGTGGACAACTTCTTCCACAATCCCTAAGGTACCATCATCACCTTTCCTTGTTTATACCATAGCATTTCATATTGTGTTTTGTGTTGTGTTTTTTTTTAGTCTTGAATCTTCTCACAACTTTTACACACAGGGACTGTGTGATTTAAGTTTGGGGGAGGGTTCTAGATAGCATTTGATGTTGTGTTTTGTTTTCTTATTTCAAATTTTTATCATCATCATGTTAGCATTTACATTAGCATCTAAGGCATAGAAAAACCATAAAAATTTGAAAAATTTTGAAAAAATCTTTATAAAAAAAAGAGTGTTCATGTAGTTTGCATTGCATATTAGGATCTTGTTTAGCATGTTTCATGTAGAATTGTATAATATTTGCATTAGGGATCTATGATGAGTATTTCCTTGTTAGTTTGCTTAATTCACTAGACTAGGATCAATGCCCAAGTTATTAGTACTTTGATGCTAGTTGAAAGTAAGAAGCATAAGATTGAACCAAGCATTGAATTCTTGCATTGTTGCTGATCTAAGTTGAAGCATGTTGTGATTTGATTCCATTTCCTATTTATAAGAACCTAATATTGACTTTTAATTATCAATGTATGCATTGCTTTAAACTCATGGATACCATATACATATTTGGATCATCTTTCTCCTTTTACCACTCTTGTTGATCCAAGTAGCTGATTTCACTTTTAGATCAGTTTCCCTACCCCTTAACCAAACCTTTCTTTCAAGCCATGTTTATTCTTGTGTGTGTGAGGCCTTTTTGGGATTGAGCTTGGTAGAAAGTGTTAGGTTTGAACTGACAGGAATAAGACCTTGTGTAGTTCTAGTTTGCAATTTTCAAACTAGATAGGACTAGGTTGTTCACTTGTTGGGTTTGGGACTTGGCTGTTATAAAAAGAAAAGAAAGAAAAGAGAAAGAAAAAGGGTAGAGTCTTTAGGAGAGAGATGTGTTTAAGTGAAAGCTAATGTCTAGTGAAAGGATGGGAAGTAAGAAAATGTTATCTAAGATGGTTCTAGCTAAAGGAAAAAGAAAAGAAAGCAAAGAGCAGTTTAGCAAAAAGCTTAAGTGTCTTAAGAATAAGAAGAAAAGAGAACCATAGCAATAAGAAAGAATCCCCCATCCCACTAGAAAGATCAAATAAGAAACCTCTCCTAAGACTTGAAAACCAAAAGAGAAAAGGGTTAAAGAGAAAAGAAGAAGTTAAAGGGTAGCACTAGGATCATTTGGGTTTAGAATGTTAGGATAAACACTTTGGGTGCCTTTGGGTAGACAAGGTTTTATTCTTGTATGTGTCTAGGTGTTCTTACCTTTAGCATTCTTCTAAAGCTCAATCCATTTTTATGAGAGAACCTTGAATTTGACAAACCCCACTCTAAAAGAGACCATCATTGTCTCAAAACCCTTTATTGCCAAGCCAAATGAGTTTAAGCATTGCATAGAATTGATTCATGTTCTTGATTAATGAATGTTAAAGGAAATGGTTGATTTGAATGCATGTGGATATCTAAGGTTCAAGTCAATAAAGGTTGTGAAATGTTTGTCTAAAGTCTTTATTTCCAGCTCATTCAACTTGCATCATAGTACTAGTAACTTGGACATTGATTCTAGATGGTCTATTTGTTGGGATTTATGAGACAAAGCTCACAAGAGAGGGTAGACAAACACTTGGTGAATAAATCCCCCTTTACCCACAACAAAAGGACTCATTCTCAAGGGGGAGGAGAGAACATCAACTTGTGATGAACTCCCCATAATCTAGACATTATAAAGAGTAAATAGAAGAGTTTAGGTGGGTTTAAGAAGAGAATTAGGCTGCCATAAGGGCAGCCCCTAACCGCTAACCTCCTAACACTCTACATTGTGAGATATGAGCAAGAACAAGTAGAGATGGGGTGTAAATCGGATTCTCTTCTTATTAGAATGTTGTGTTTGTTACAATTGAGAGATTACACATTAATATAGGGAATACAAAAGCATATGACCATAGGAAAGAGAGGAAGATAAGGTGTCTTTGCTTCTCCCAAGGTTGATAGCGACACTTCATGCCCACTTGCTCAATCTCTTTCTTCTTCCTAACGGTTGGATTGGAAGCTTCTCAGCTTCTTGAACACACAATGGGCCTCGTGTTCCTTCTCTCAAACTCACACTCGGCCTTTCCACCATATGGACCAAGAGCAGCCCATTAAAACACGACCGTACGGACACAAGGGAAGGCTGACCGTACGGACACAAGATTGGCACATCCCTTATGTGCCTTCATGGGCCTTCATGGCCCTTCTTCTTGTGCTCACGGCCTTACTGGCCGCTCACACACCACCTATGGCCTCACCGGCCACACTTCTCATGCTCTCGGCCACTCGCGGCCTTACCGGCCGTCTCGCTCCTTCTTGCACAGCTCGGCCTTACCGGCCTCACTCTCTCTTCTCCTTCATATATACTAATACTCCCCCGCACGTTTGATCTGCAGGGCACCATGGGGACCTAAGATCAAGCGTGGACCCCGTGAGGACTACCTCATTAAAAACCTTAACAAAGAAAAACCACTTGGGAGAAAACTTTGTTAAGTAAAAAGAGTGTAGTCTCCACGGTCCTTGATGTCGCATTGATCTTGGTTTGTCAAGAGTCGGCTCTACTCTCCTCATGTCTTGGAACAGCTTCACTTCCTTAGTCCTTCTTGCCGTTACACTCCTTATGATCTCCAATTGTGCACCTTTCGATTCTCCTTGAGGCTCTCATAGTCTCCTTTACCCCTTAAACAAGTGATAAAGAAGAGAAGAATAAGTATATGCTATGAGGAATATCAAAGAAAATTTTAAGGAAAATGTGACAATTTTTCAAATTTATTTGAGGCTCTCATAATCTATTTTGAATAAGTCTATGGTATGAGTAATATCAAAGACAATCTCTTTGAGGCTCTCATATCCTACTTAGACAAAAATAAATTATGAGGAATATCAAAGTAAATTTTAAGAAAAATCATATGAAAGTGTAAAGGCTAGCAATGGAACTAAGATAATAAATTAAGGAAATTTAAATAGAAGAGAGTTTAGAGCACAGCCTTTGGTGTTTTTGATGGAGGAGAAGAGAGGCTCATTGTTGCGGTTTGATTTCTCCTCTTGAGACCGCTTCTTCTAAGTCGCGTCAGAGTGATGTATGTCCACTGAATCGGACATAACTCACGAACGGCTGCTCGGATTGGTATGATTCCACCTCCACTGGCAAGATGACTCTGTGGTCTTCAACTTTGATGTAGAACGCGGAAGCTGAATCTCAGTGGAAGGGTTTCGTCCGAGTCGTTCTTTGAGACGCTTCCTTGAAGACCATGTTTTTGCACTTTGGTACACCAACGACTTGAAAGTCTTGTGCACCTCCAAACTTCGACACTCATCAAACGTGGGATTGATTCATCATTCCACACCAGTTTTCTTCTCCCCTTGCTCCTCTACCATAGACAAATTCCTCTTGAACCACTCCTTGAGTTCGCCGGCCGGACTCCCTCTTGGTATTGTCTTGAGGTTGCCTTGGTTAGACTCGCCTAAGAGGACATCACTTCTGGTTGCGAATGGTTCTAGCTCCCCCGTAAGCTCCTAGTGCCTCCATTTGGCCGTTGACACAACCACACAAACTTTGGAGCTGATTCATCGCCTTCCACCAACTTGATGGCCATCGGTTCTAATTTCCAAGCTTTGTCATGCGCCAACCACTTCACCATCTTTAAACCATGAACCTGTTTGAGATCAAGACAGATTCTAAACACAAGATGGTGAGAGATTAGAGAATAGAGAATTTAACTGAAAATAAAAGAGAATTTATAGAATTTATAGAATTTAATAGAGTATATAGAGTATGGGCGGATAAGAGAGAATGGTGAGGTAGAATAGAGAATTTGCTCAAGAGTTCTTATGGACAGAGCTTAACTCTGTTTTCTTGAGTTGAAAGAAGCTTTAGGCAACCTTGAACAGCCTTGCACTTTAGTGAGTAGCACACCATTGTGTTTGTTTACTCGGTACATAGGTGTTTTAGCGGTTGGAGCTCCTACGGACCATGGGGCTTTGAGACTCCCACGGTTTAACAAGAAAACTCATGGCCGAATCACCTTAAACAAGATGTTCCCCACGAGTTTAAGGCCATAGATCCACAAAGATAACATATAGAAGATGTTTCTTGTGGTCCCAAGCAAGAAAACAAAACAAAACCTTTGGAACACCCTATTGTCCAATGGTTAAAAGAAATCCCCTTTCACACAGCTTTAATCTATTTGATTTAGCTAAGAGGATAAGAAATTTGTGGCTCCATTCAAGCCCCAAAATCGTGAATCCTCACCAAGAACACAACCAATTTGCTCCTTGGTTCATCACTACCTCAATTTAAACCTAAACTTTCACCAAATCGATGAAGCCTAAGAATGAGGTTTTAAAATCGATTTCTTTCACACACTTGGTCTATGAACTCTATCAAGATCCAAGACCAAGCTTTCTCAACAATGAGCTGCTAGAGAATCGATTTTAACAACAAAAGCAAAATTAAAGCTTTAAAGAACTAAGCTAAGCGAATTAACACCTAAGCTAGGATTAAAACTTTAATTAAGCTATTTCCTAAAACAACCACCTTGAGAACGAGTTTGAATCACCAAGAACAGAGCCTGCTCTGATACCATGTTGGGATTTATGAGACAAAGCTCACAAGAGAGGGTAGATAAACACTTGGTGAATAAATCCCCCTTTACCCACAACAAAAGGACTCATTCTCAAGGGGGAGGAGAGAACATCAACTTGTGATGAACTCCCCATAATCTAGACATTATAAAGAGTAAATAGAAGAGTTTAGGTGGGTTTAAGAAGAGAATTAGGCTGCCATAAGGGCAGCCCCTAACCGCTAACCTCCTAACACTCTACATTGTGAGATATGAGCAAGAACAAGTAGAGATGGGGTGTAAATCGGATTCTCTTCTTATTAGAATGTTGTGATATGTTACAATTGAGAGATTACACATTAATATAGGGAATACAAAAGCATATGACCGTTAGAGAAAGAGAGGAAGAAGATAAGGTGTGCTTTGCTTTCTCCCAAGGTTGATAGCGACACTTCATGCCCACTTGCTCGATCTCTTTCTTCTTCCTAACGGTTGGATTGGAAGCTTCTCAGCTTCTTGAACACACAATGGGCCTCGTGTTCCTTCTCTCAAACTCACACTCGGCCTTTCCACCATATGGACCAAGAGCAGCCCATTAAAACACGACCGTACGGACACAAGATTGGCACATCCCTTATGTGCCTTCATGGGCCTTCATGGCCCTTCTTCTTGTGCTCACGGCCTTACTGGCCGCTCACACACCACCTATGGCCTCACCGGCCACACTTCTCATGCTCTCGGCCACTCGCGGCCTTACCGGCCGTCTCGCTCCTTCTTGCACAGCTCGGCCTTACCGGCCTCACTCTCTCTTCTCCTTCATATATACTAATACTATTTGCAAGCTTTAGGAGCTGATATCCCATTTTTAAACCTCACTTACCTTCTTATGTCTTGTTTGTTTGCTTGAGGGCAAGCAAAGACTAAGTTTGGGGGTGTTGATGTTCATATATTTTACCATGTTTTCCCTTAGTTTATTCACATCTTTTGCATCTTTTTCTATCCATTTTCACTCTTATTGTGTAGCTTTAGGACCAATCTTGCATTAGAGTGTAGTTGCATTGCATTTGCATCTTTTCATGCATAAACAGGTGATTTTGGAGCTTGAGGAGCATGGAAGCAAAGGAGAAGTGATGTGAAGCTGTCATAAGGGGGAAACAAGGAAGTTAAGGCTGAAGAACCAAGGTCCGGAGTCCAGCTCGACCAAGCACTCGAACCAGCACCCGACCATGTGGGAGATGGACTCGACCGAGTGGAGATGCACCAGGGAAGCCAGCTCGACCCCTAGCTCGACCGAGCACAGGTCGAGTTGACCAGTCCGTTGACTGCTTTGACTTTTTCTATTTTAGGGCTTCCACCTTCCCCACTATAAAAGCCCTTGTACTGCAGCCACCAAAACTCTCTCTCTCTCTTTTCCTAGATTTTTTAGTCAGCTTTTCAGAAACCTAGTTTTTACCTTTTTAGGAATATTATTCCTTTTGCTTTTTCATATATTTTTGGATCTTGTTCTTAAAAAAGAGAAATCCTCTCATACTTGTTGGTTCAATAACTTTCTAAGTATTGAGAATCTGAGTTTGATTTCTTCTTTAAAGTTGTAGATCTTTATCTTATCTATCTAATCATGCAAGTTTCGATAATTTCTGGGTTTATGATTTGTTTGATCATGTCTTGCTTTGAGTAGTTACCTTAGGATCTTGAGGATGGGTTAGGATAGATTGATCTTGTGGTGTATCTGATTTGATCAAGCTTGATTGTTGTAGATCTCTTCTAGGCTAGATGTTCTTAATGCTGATCCTATATCTGAGAGGGTAGGATCTGATCTTAAGCTTTTTAGCATCACACCAATGTTTAGAATAGATAAGGCTAGATCTAGAGCTTACCATAGGCTTGCTAAGAGATTAGGGGTCTTGTTTGGTTTGAGATGTATTGCTTAATGCCTGCTTGTGTAGATTCTTTTCATTGTGAGAGCAAGTCTAGGATTGCATAGGTTTGATTGTCTCTTGACCATGAGAGTGGGAGAGACTTGTCTTAGATTAGTATGTCTAGAGGTCAGCTCATAGCTTTGAGATTTGTTGATTAAGTTAGATCACCACAATGATTAGTTTATCCCATGAATCCATCCTCAGGAACCTTCTTTGTTTATTGAATTTCTAGTTTAAATATCATCGTTTGCTTGTTGTTTGATCTGATTTAGTATTGCTCTGTTTTTAGTGTCTTGCTCTGTTTTCACGTTTTTACCCAACTCGACCACCCACTCGACCTACACTCGGTCGAGTGCTGATCGAGCTCTTCCCCAGATTTCTTGTTTATGTTTTGTGTTTGTCTTGTTTCATTCTTGTTTCATTCCTGTTGCATTTTCATTGCATTCACTTAGCATCTAGTTCATTACTTGCCTTGCATTAGTTCCATTCTAGTATTTACAGTTTCTGTTTCTGTTTCTAGATCATAACCATACTGTCTTATTTGCATTTAGTTCCTAGTTCTTGTAGTTTACTTTCTGCTTTTCATCATTATCATCATAGGATTGTTAGTGACAAACATCCTTTCATATTTGGCTTAACTTAGATTCATATGCATATCTTGATTGTTCACAAGCACTCAGACTGGATTGACACCTCTTATACTGCAACTGCATAAGGGGAATTGAAACACCCATCACCATTCCATATCATACACTTTCACACACATTCACCATTCACACCACCAAAATAACATGTTTCACTTATACCCATTTTGTCCCAAAACAGGCTAAAACCAAGAAAACATTGCTTAGAAGCACCAAACAGCTTTGTTAGTGTTTATGGGGTTAAAATGTGTCTTAATCCAATGCAACTAACTAATTATAAGAGTTTGAGATAGATGTGGATAGTTTAAAAGCCACTTATACCCATTTTGTCCCAAAACAGGCTAAAACCAAGAAAACATTGCTTAGAAGCACTAAACAGCTTTGTTAGTGTTTCTGGGGTTAAAATGTGTCTTAATCCAATGCAACTAACTAATTATAAGAGTTTGAGATAGATGTGGAGAGTTTAAAAGCCACTTATACCCATTTTGTCCCAAAACAGGCTAAAACCAAGAAAACATTGCTTAGAAGCTTTAAACAGCTATGTTAGTGTTTCTGGGGTTAAAATGTGTCTTAATCCAATGCAACTGACTAATTATAAGAGTTTGAGATTGATGTGGAGAGTTTAAAAGCCACTTATACCCATTTTGTCCCAAAACAGGCTAAAACCAAGAAAACATTGCTTAGAAGCACCAAACAGCTTTGTTAGTGTTTATGGGGTTAAAATGTGTCTTAATCCAATGCAACTAACTAATTATAAGAGTTTGAGATAGATGTGGATAGTTTAAAAGCCACTTATACCCATTTTGTCCCAAAACAGGCTAAAACCAAGAAAACATTGCTTAGAAGCTGTAAACAGCTATGTTAGTGTTTCTGGGGTTAAAATGTGTCTTAATCCAATGCAACTGACTAATTATAAGAGTTTGAGATTGATGTGGAGAGTTTAAAAGCCACTTATACCCATTTTGTCCCAAAACAGGCTAAAACCAAGAAAACATTGCTTAGAAGCTGTAAACAGCTATGTTAGTGTTTCTGGGGTTAAAATGTGTCTTAATCCAATGCAACTAACTAATTATAAGAGTTTGAGATAGATGTGGAGAGTTTAAAAGCCACTTATACCCATTTTGTCCCAAAACAGGCTAAAACCAAGAAAACATTGCTTAGAAGCTGTAAACAGCTATGTTAGTGTTTCTGGGGTTAAAATGTGTCTTAATCCAATGCAACTGACTAATTATAAGAGTTTGAGATAGATGTGGAGAGTTTAAAAGCCACTTATACCCATTTTGTCCCAAAACAGGCTAAAACCAAGAAAACATTGCTTAGAAGCTGTAAACAGCTATGTTAGTGTTTCTGGGGTTAAAATGTGTCTTAATCCAATGCAACTGACTAATTATAAGAGTTTGAGATAGATGTGGAGAGTTTAAAAGCCACTTATACCCATTTTGTCCCAAAACAGGCTAAAACCAAGAAAACATTGCTTAGAAGCTGTAAACAGCTATGTTAGTGTTTCTGGGGTTAAAATGTGTCTTAATCCAATGCAACTGACTAATTATAAGAGTTTGAGATGGATGTGGAGAGTTTAAAAGCCACTTATACCCATTTTGTCCCAAAACAGGCTAAAACCAAGAAAACATTGCTTAGAAGCTGTAAACAGCTATGTTAGTGTTTCTGGGGTTAAAATGTGTCTTAATCCAATGCAACTAACTAATTATAAGAGTTTGAGATAGATGTGGAGAGTTTAAAAGCCACTTATACCCATTTTGTCCCAAAACAGGCTAAAACCAAGAAAACATTGCTTAGAAGCTTTAAACAGCTATGTTAGTGTTTCTGGGGTTAAAATGTGTCTTAATCCAATGCAACTGACTAATTATAAGAGTTTGAGATAGATGTGGAGAGTTTAAAAGCCACTTATACCCATTTTGTCCCAAAACAGGCTAAAACCAAGAAAACATTGCTTAGAAGCTGTAAACAGCTATGTTAGTGTTTCTGGGGTTAAAATGTGTCTTAATCCAATGCAACTGACTAATTATAAGAGTTTGAGATAGATGTGGAGAGTTTAAAAGCCACTTATACCCATTTTGTCCCAAAACAGGCTAAAACCAAGAAAACATTGCTTAGAAGCACCAAACAGCTATGTTAGTGTTTCTGGGGTTAAAATGTGTCTTAATCCAATGCAACTAACTAATTATAAGAGTTTGAGATAGATGTGGAGAGTTTAAAAGCCACTTATACCCATTTTGTCCCAAAACAGGCTAAAACCAAGAAAACATTGCTTAGAAGCACCAAACAGCTTGTTAGTGTTTCTGGGGTTAAAATGTGTCTTAATCCAATGCAACTAACTAATTATAAGAGTTTGAGATAGATGTGGAGAGTTTAAAAGCCACTTATACCCATTTTGTCCCAAAACAGGCTAAAACCAAAAAACATTGCTTAGAAGCTGTAAACAGCTATGTTAGTGTTTCTGGGGTTAAAATGTGTCTTAATCCAATGCAACTGACTAATTATAAGAGTTTGAGATAGATGTGGAGAGTTTAAAAGCCACTTATACCCATTTTGTCCCAAAACAGGCTAAAACCAAGAAAACATTGCTTAGAAGCACCAAACAGCTATGTTAGTGTTTCTGGGGTTAAAATGTGTCTTAATCCAATGCAACTAACTAATTATAAGAGTTTGAGATAGATGTGGAGAGTTTAAAAGCCACTTATACCCATTTTGTCCCAAAACAGGCTAAAACCAAGAAAACATTGCTTAGAAGCTGTAAACAGCTATGTTAGTGTTTCTGGGGTTAAAATGTGTCTTAATCCAATGCAACTGACTAATTATAAGAGTTTGAGATAGATGTGGAGAGTTTAAAAGCCACTTATACCCATTTTGTCCCAAAACAGGCTAAAACCAAGAAAACATTGCTTAGAAGCTGTAAACAGCTATGTTAGTGTGTCTGGGGTTAAAATGTGTCTTAATCCAATGCAACTGACTAATTATAAGAGTTTGAGATTGATGTGGAGAGTTTAAAAGCCACTTATACCCATTTTGTCCCAAAACAGGCTAAAACCAAGAAAACATTGCTTAGAAGCTGTAAACAGCTATGTTAGTGTTTCTGGGGTTAAAATGTGTCTTAATCCAATGCAACTGACTAATTATAAGAGTTTGAGATAGATGTGGAGAGTTTAAAAGCCACTTATACCCATTTTGTCCCAAAACAGGCTAAAACCAAGAAAACATTGCTTAGAAGCTGTAAACAGCTATGTTAGTGTTTCTGGGGTTAAAATGTGTCTTAATCCAATGCAACTGACTAATTATAAGAGTTTGAGATGGATGTGGAGAGTTTAAAAGCCACTTATACCCATTTTGTCCCAAAACAGGCTAAAACCAAGAAAACATTGCTTAGAAGCTGTAAACAGCTTTGTTAGTGTTTCTGGGGTTAAAATGTGTCTTAATCCAATGCAACTAACTAATTATAAGAGTTTGAGATAGATGTGGAGAGTTTAAAAGCCACTTATACCCATTTTGTCCCAAAACAGGCTAAAACCAAGAAAACATTGCTTAGAAGCTGTAAACAGCTATGTTAGTGTTTCTGGGGTTAAAATGTGTCTTAATCCAATGCAACTGACTAATTATAAGAGTTTGAGATTGATGTGGAGAGTTTAAAAGCCACTTATACCCATTTTGTCCCAAAACAGGCTAAAACCAAGAAAACATTGCTTAGAAGCTGTAAACAGCTTTGTTAGTGTTTATGGGGTTAAAATGTGTCTTAATCCAATGCAACTGACTAATTATAAGAGTTTGAGATAGATGTGGAGAGTTTAAAAGCCACTTATACCCATTTTGTCCCAAAACAGGCTAAAACCAAAAAACATTGCTTAGAAGCTGTAAACAGCTATGTTAGTGTTTCTGGGGTTAAAATGTGTCTTAATCCAATGCAACTGACTAATTATAAGAGTTTGAGATAGATGTGGAGAGTTTAAAAGCCACTTATACCCATTTTGTCCCAAAACAGGCTAAAACCAAGAAAACATTGCTTAGAAGCTGTAAACAGCTATGTTAGTGTTTCTGGGTTAAAATGTGTCTTAATCCAATGCAACTGACTAATTATAAGAGTTTGAGATAGATGTGGAGAGTTTAAAAGCCACTTATACCCATTTTGTCCCAAAACAGGCTAAAACCAAGAAAACATTGCTTAGAAGCACCAAACAGCTTTGTTAGTGTTTCTGGGTTAAAATGTGTCTTAATCCAATGCAACTAACTAATTATAAGAGTTTGAGATAGATGTGGATAGTTTAAAAGCCACTTATACCCATTTTGTCCCAAAACAGGCTAAAACCAAAAAAACATTGCTTAGAAGCTGTAAACAGCTATGTTAGTGTTTCTGGGGTTAAAATGTGTCTTAATCCAATGCAACTGACTAATTATAAGAGTTTGAGATGGATGTGGAGAGTTTAAAAGCCACTTATACCCATTTTGTCCCAAAACAGGCTAAAACCAAGAAAACATTGCTTAGAAGCACCAAACAGCTTTGTTAGTGTTTCTGGGGTTAAAATGTGTCTTAATCCAATGCAACTAACTAATTATAAGAGTTTGAGATAGATGTGGAGAGTTTAAAAGCCACTTATACCCATTTTGTCCCAAAACAGGCTTAAACCAAGAAAACATTGCTTAGAAGCTTTAAACAGCTATGTTAGTGTTTTTGGGGTTAAAATGTGTCTTAATCCAATGCAACTGACTAATTATAAGAGTTTGAGATAGATGTGGAGAGTTTAAAAGCCACTTATACCCATTTTGTCCCAAAACAGGCTAAAACCAAGAAAACATTGCTTAGAAGCACTAAACAGCTTTGTTAGTGTTTCTGGGGTTAAAATGTGTCTTAATCCAATGCAACTGACTAATTATAAGAGTTTGAGATAGATGTGGAGAGTTTAAAAGCCACTTATACCCATTTTGTCCCAAAACAGGCTAAAACCAAGAAAACATTGCTTAGAAGCTGTAAACAGCTATGTTAGTGTTTCTGGGGTTAAAATGTGTCTTAATCCAATGCAACTGACTAATTATAAGAGTTTGAGATAGATGTGGAGAGTTTAAAAGCCACTTATACCCATTTTGTCCCAAAACAGGCTAAAACCAAGAAAACATTGCTTAGAAGCTGTAAACAGCTATGTTAGTGTTTCTGGGGTTAAAATGTGTCTTAATACAATGCAACTGACTAATTATAAGAGTTTGAGATAGATGTGGAGAGTTTAAAAGCCACTTATACCCATTTTGTCCCAAAACAGGCTAAAACCAAGAAAACATTGCTTAGAAGCACCAAACAGCTTTGTTAGTGTTTCTGGGGTTAAAATGTGTCTTAATCCAATGCAACTAACTAATTATAAGAGTTTGATATAGATGTGGAGAGTTTAAATGCCACTTATACCCATTTTGTGTTGGGATTTATGAGACAAAGCTCACAAGAGAGGGAAGATAAACACTTGATGAATAAATCCCTCTTTACCCACAACAAAAGGACTCATTCTCAAGGAGGAGGAGAGGACATCAACTTGTGATGAACTCACCATAAACAAGCTAGATAGAACCCAAATACTAGAGAGTAAGCGGATCCTACCTAGGAGAAGCACTAGTTTGAGACTATCCCCTTCTAGTATCACAACACTTAGAGTTTGTGTACTTAGGAGAAGGAGGATTAGAATCAGTAATCTAGGCTAAGTAAAGCAGTAAATAAAGAAGAGTTTAGGTGGGTTTAAGAAGAGAATTAGGCTGCCTTAAGGGCAGCCCCTAACCGCTAATTACCTAAACACTCTACATTGCTAATATGAACAAGAACACAAGTAGAGAGGGGAAACGGTTTCTCTTCTATTAGATAAGGTTGTGATTAATTACATATGAGAGATTACAACATAATATATAGGGAAACAAAGCTCATAGAGCCGTTAGGCACACAAGGGATTCAAAGGGGAGTGAAAGGGACAGCTTCTCGATTTGGTGTTGGTGAAAGCGACTTCCTTCCCTTTCACCAACCACTTGATCTCTTCTCTTGACCGTTAGATCCTTCTTCCTTCCTTTCCTTGTGGCCATTGGATCCTTCTTCCTTCCTTCCTTGCCTTTGTGAGACTTCTTCTTGGGCTTCTTCTTCTTATAGGGCCTTTGTTCTCCTCACATTGCACTTATGGCCTAGCTGGCCACTCTCCTTGCTCACACGGCCCACCAACCTTCTTCCTTGTGTTCGCGGCCTAACTGGCCGCTCTCATGCCATTCATGGCCTCATGGCCACTCTTCTTGGTGCACACGGCCTCATGGCCTCTCTTCTTGGTGCACACGGCCTAACTGGCCGTTTCTCCTCTTCCTCCAAGGTTCGGCCTTACCGGCCTCTCCTCTCTCTTCCTCCTTACTCTCTAATACTCCCCCGCACGCTTGATCGGCGGTCACCATGGGGACCAAAGATCAAGGGTGGACTAGTGTCATCTACCTCATTAAAAACCTCAACAAAGAAAACCTCTTGGGATAAAACTTTGTTAAGGGAAAAAGAGTATAGAATCCACTATCCATGATGTCCCTTGACCTTGGTTTGCAAAGAACTAGCTCCCTTCTCTCTAAGCCTTTGAACCGCTACACTTCCTTAGCCCTCCTTGCCTTTAGCACATTCCTTATGATCTCCATCCTTGTTCCTTTAGAATTTCTTTGAGGCTCTCATAGTCTCCTTTACCCTTAAACAAGTGATAAAGAAGAAAAGAATAAGTGTTTGCTATGAGGAATATCAAAGAAAATTTCTAAAAGTGTGACAATTTAAGAAAAATCATATGAAAGAGTAAAGACAAGCAATGAACTAAAATAATGAAATTTTAGGAATTTAAATAGAGTAGGGATTAGAGCACAGCCTTATTGGTGTTTTGATGGATAGGAAGGAGAGGTTTGAACACTGATGCGGTTTGGAATTCCTCCTTAAGACCGCTCCTCTAGCCATTGTTTTTAACCCGGCTAGCTTTATCGTCAGACTGACATATGCCCACTGGATCGGGCATAACTTTCGAACGACTGCTCGGATTGGCATGATTTCACTTCCACTGGCAAGATGACCCTTTGGTCTAGAACTTTTGTGTAGAACGCGGAAGCTGGATCGCAGTGGAAGGGTTTCGTCCGAGTCGATCTTTGAGACGCTTCGGCAGAGCTTTAAGCAAAACTCTTTTGCTCTTGGCCGAGCAGAATCTGTGAGGTGCGGTGAAGTCACTTGAAATTTGATCTCCCCCGTACCCTTGACTTGATGATGAGCTGAACTCTCATCATTTCACTTGAAACCTTGTGCTTGACCTTCCTCAAAGTCTTGTGCACATCCAATCAACAACTAGGCACTAACACACATGCTCTTGGGCTGATTCATCACCTTCCACCAGCTTAACAAAGACTTGGTGGCCCTTGGTTCTAACTCCAGGCATTGTGCTGCACCTCCTCATGGCTTTCTTGTAGCCTTCAACCTCGCCACTTCTTCTAGAGATAGCCAGCGAGCTCCACACATCTTCAAGGTTGAAACTGAAACCAAAAACTCAATGGAACAGTTTCTAAACAAGAGATTGTGAGAGATTAGAGTATAGAGTATAAACTGAAAATAAATAGAGAATTTAGAGAATTAATAAGAGTATAAATAGAGAATAGAGAATTAGTAACCAAGAGTATAGAAAGTGAGAGTATAAGGGAGAGTATAGGCGGTAGTATAAGGTGAATGGAGAGTAGAGTATAGTAAAGCTCAAGAGTTCCTATGGACAGAGTTAGACTCTGTTTTCTTGAGTTTGCAGAAGCTTTGACAGCCAAGAACAACCAAGAAGACAATCTCTTTTGGTGCTTTAATGGCTGAAATTCATGGACCTTATGGAAAATTAATTTCTCCAAAGGTTTAACAACAAAACTCATTGTAGAATCACTTAAACAAGTGTTCTCCAAGAGATTAAGACTTGAAGATCCACGAAAATAACATATAGAAGATGTTTTTCGTGGTCCCAAGCAAAGAAAACAAAAGAAAACCTTTGGAACAACCCTATTGTCCATCGGTTAAAAGAATGCACTCTTGGACTAGCTTTAATCTATTTGACCAAGCTGACCATATGTGCTAAAAACAAGAACTCTCTCTTCCTCAAGCTCGAATTTGGACATCTCTTATGACCAAAAACAAAGCTTTCTCAACATTGAGAAGAAGAAGAAGCGATTTAGTAATTAACCCTTAAAGGAAATTTAACAAAAGCAAAATTAAACCCTTAAAGGAAAATTAACAAAATCCTAAGAGGATCCTAATAAAATCCTAAGAGAATTTCGTGGCTCACATGAGCTCACAAGAACCGTGAATCCTCACCTTGAACAACCCACTTGCTCAATGGTTCATCACTTCCCCCATTTAACCAAGGCTACTACCAAATCGGTAAAGCTTAAGGATGGGGCTTCTAAAATCGATTTCTCTTCACACACTTGGTCTACAAATTCTAACAAGATAAGAGACCAAGCTTACTCAACATTGAGCTGCTAGAGAATCGATTTAATCAACAAAAGCAAAATTAAAGCTTTAAAGAACTAAGCTAAGCGAATTAACACCTAAGCTAGGATTAAAACTTTAATTAAGCTAACTCCTAAGAAAAACAACTTGAGAACGAGTTTGAATCACCAAGAACAGAGCCTGCTCTGATACCATGTTGGGATTTATGAGACAAAGCTCACAAGAGAGGGAAGATAAACACTTGGTGAATAAATCCCTCTTTACCCACAACAAACTAACTCATTCTCAAGGGGGAGGAGAGAACATCAACTTGTGATGAACTCCCCATAAATAAGCTAGATAGAACCCAAATACTAGAGAGTAAGCGAATCCTAACAAGGAGAAGCACTAGTTTGAGACTTATCCTCTTCTAGTATCACAACACTTAGAGTTTGTGTACTTAGGAGAAGGAGGATTAGAATCAGTAATCTAGGCTAAGTAAAGCAGTAAATAAAGAAGAGTTTAGGTGGGTTTAAGAAGAGAATTAGGCTGCCTTAAGGGCAGCCCCTAACCGCTAATTACCTAAACACTCTACATTGCTAATATGAACAAGAACACAAGTAGAGAGGGGAAACGGTTTCTCTTCTATTAGATAAGGTTGTGATTAATTACATATGAGAGATTACAACATAATATATAGGGAAACAAAGCTCATAGAGCCGTTAGGCACACAAGGGATTCAAAGGGGAGTGAAAGGGACAGCTTCTCGATTTGGTGTTGGTGAAAGCGACTTCCTTCCCTTTCACCAACCACTTGATCTCTTCTCTTGACCGTTAGATCCTTCTTCCTTCCTTTCCTTGTGGCCATTGGATCCTTCTTCCTTCCTTCCTTGCCTTAGTGAGACTTCTTTCCTTTGTGAGGCTTCTTCTTGGGCTTCTTCTTCTTATAGGGCCTTTGTTCTCCTCACATTGCACTTATGGCCTAGCTGGCCACTCTCCTTGCTCACACGGCCCACCAACCTTCTTCCTTGTGTTCGCGGCCTAACTGGCCGCTCTCATGCCATTCATGGCCTCATGGCCACTCTTCTTGGTGCACACGGCCTCATGGCCTCTCTTCTTGGTGCACACGGCCTAACTGGCCGTTTCTCCTCTTCCTCCAAGGCTCGGCCTTACCGGCCTCTCCTCTCTCTTCCTCCTTACTCTCTAATATTTTGTCCCAAAACAGGCTAAAACCAAGAAAACATTGCTTAGAAGCTGTAAACAGCTATGTTAGTGTTTCTGGGGTTAAAATGTGTCTTAATCTAATGCAACTGACTAATTATAAGAGTTTGAGATAGATGTGGAGAGTTTAAAAGCCACTTATACCCATTTTGTCCCAAAACAGGCTAAAACCAAGAAAACATTGCTTAGAAGCTGTAAACAGCTATGTTAGTGTTTCTGGGGTTAAAATGTGTCTTAATCCAATGCAACTGACTAATTATAAGAGTTTGAGATGGATGTGGAGAGTTTAAAAGCCACTTATACCCATTTTGTCCCAAAACAGGCTAAAACCAAGAAAACATTGCTTAGAAGCACCAAACAGCTTGTTAGTGTTTCTGGGGTTAAAATGTGTCTTAATCCAATGCAACTGACTAATTATAAGAGTTTGAGATAGATGTGGAGAGTTTAAAAGCCACTTATACCCATTTTGTCCCAAAACAGGCTAAAACCAAGAAAACATTGCTTAGAAGCTGTAAACAGCTATGTTAGTGTTTCTGGGGTTAAAATGTGTCTTAATCCAATGCAACTGACTAATTATAAGAGTTTGAGATAGATGTGGAGAGTTTAAAAGCCACTTATACCCATTTTGTCCCAAAACAGGCTAAAACCAAGAAAACATTGCTTAGAAGCTGTAAACAGCTATGTTAGTGTTTCTGGGGTTAAAATGTGTCTTAATCCAATGCAACTGACTAATTATAAGAGTTTGAGATTGATGTGGAGAGTTTAAAAGCCACTTATACCCATTTTGTCCCAAAACAGGCTAAAACCAAGAAAACATTGCTTAGAAGCTGTAAACAGCTATGTTAGTGTTTCTGGGGTTAAAATGTGTCTTAATCCAATGCAACTGACTAATTATAAGAGTTTGAGATAGATGGAGAGTTTAAAAGCCACTTATACCCATTTTGTCCCAAAACAGGCTAAAACCAAGAAAACATTGCTTAGAAGCTGTAAACAGCTATGTTAGTGTTTCTAGGGTTAAAATGTGTCTTAATCCAATGCAACTGACTAATTATAAGAGTTTGAGATGGATGTGGAGAGTTTAAAAGCCACTTATACCCATTTTGTCCCAAAACAGGCTAAAACCAAGAAAACATTGCTTAGAAGCACTAAACAGCTTTGTTAGTGTTTCTGGGGTTAAAATGTGTCTTAATCCAATGCAACTAACTAATTATAAGAGTTTGAGATAGATGTGGAGAGTTTAAAAGCCACTTATACCCATTTTGTCCCAAAACAGGCTTAAACCAAGAAAACATTGCTTAGAAGCTGTAAACAGCTATGTTAGTGTTTCTGGGGTTAAAATGTGTCTTAATCCAATGCAACTGACTAATTATAAGAGTTTGAGATTGATGTGGAGAGTTTAAAAGCCACTTATACCCATTTTGTCCCAAAACAGGCTAAAACCAAGAAAACATTGCTTAGAAGCACCTAAACAGCTTTGTTAGTGTTTCTGGGGTTAAAATGTGTCTTAATCCAATGCAACTAACTAATTATAAGAGTTTGAGATAGATGTGGAGAGTTTAAAAGCCACTTATACCCATTTTGTCCCAAAACAGGCTAAAACCAAGAAAACATTGCTTAGAAGCTGTAAACAGCTATGTTAGTGTTTCTGGGGTTAAAATGTGTCTTAATCCAATGCAACTGACTAATTATAAGAGTTTGAGATAGATGTGGAGAGTTTAAAAGCCACTTATACCCATTTTGTCCCAAAACAGGCTAAAACCAAGAAAACATTGCTTAGAAGCTGTAAACAGCTATGTTAGTGTTTCTGGGGTTAAAATGTGTCTTAATCCAATGCAACTGACTAATTATAAGAGTTTGAGATAGATGTGGAGAGTTTAAAAGCCACTTATACCCATTTTGTCCCAAAACAGGCTAAAACCAAGAAAACATTGCTTAGAAGCACCAAACAGCTTTGTTAGTGTTTCTGGGGTTAAAATGTGTCTTAATCCAATGCAACTAACTAATTATAAGAGTTTGAGATAGATGTGGAGAGTTTAAAAGCCACTTATACCCATTTTGTCCCAAAACAGGCTAAAACCAAGAAAACATTGCTTTAAGCTGTAAGCTATGTTAGTGTTTCTGGGGTTAAAATGTGTCTTAATCCAATGCAACTGACTAATTATAAGAGTTTGAGATGATGTGGAGAGTTTAAAAGCCACTTATACCCATTTTGTCCCAAAACAGGCTAAAACCAAGAAAACATTGCTTAGAAGCTGTAAACAGCTATGTTAGTGTTTCTGGGGTTAAAATGTGTTTAATCCAATGCAACTGACTAATTATAAGAGTTTGATGATAGATGTGGAGAGTTTAAAAGCCACTTATACCCATTTTGTCCCAAAACAGGCTAAAACCAAGAAAACATTGCTTAGAAGCTGTAAACAGCTATGTTAGTGTTTCTGGGGTTAAAATGTGTCTTAATCCAATGCAACTGACTAATTATAAGAGTTTGAGATAGATGTGGAGAGTTTAAAAGCCACTTATACCCATTTTGTCCCAAAACAGGCTAAAACCAAGAAAACATTGCTTAGAAGCACCAAACAGCTTTGTTAGTGTTTCTGGGGTTAAAATGTGTCTTAATCCAATGCAACTAACTAATTATAAGAGTTTGAGATAGATGTGGAGAGTTTAAAAGCCACTTATACCCATTTTGTCCCAAAACAGGCTAAAACCAAGAAAACATTGCTTAGAAGCTGTAAACAGCTATGTTAGTGTTTTTGGGGTTAAAATGTGTCTTAATCCAATGCAACTGACTAATTATAAGAGTTTGAGATTGATGTGGAGAGTTTAAAAGCCACTTATACCCATTTTGTCCCAAAACAGGCTAAAACCAAGAAAACATTGCTTAGAAGCACTAAACAGCTTTGTTAGTGTTTCTGGGGTTAAAATGTGTCTTAATCAATGCAACTAACTAATTATAAGAGTTTGAGATAGATGTGGAGAGTTTAAAAGCCACTTATACCCATTTTGTCCCAAAACAGGCTAAAACCAAGAAAACATTGCTTAGAAGCACTAAACAGCTTTGTTAGTGTTTCTAGGGTTAAAATGTGTCTTAATCCAATGCAACTAACTAATTATAAGAGTTTGAGATAGATGTGGAGAGTTTAAAAGCCACTTATACCCATTTTGTCCCAAAACAGGCTAAAACCAAGAAAACATTGCTTAGAAGCTGTAAACAGCTATGTTAGTGTTTTTGGGGTTAAAATGTGTCTTAATCCAATGCAACTGACTAATTATAAGAGTTTGAGATGAATGTGGAGAGTTTAAAAGCCACTTATACCCATTTTGTCCCAAAACAGGCTAAAACCAAGAAAACATTGCTTAGAAGCTGTAAACAGCTATGTTAGTGTTTCTGGGGTTAAAATGTGTCTTAATCCAATGCAACTGACTAATTATAAGAGTTTGAGATAGATGTGGAGAGTTTAAAAGCCACTTATACCCATTTTGTCCCAAAACAGGCTAAAACCAAGAAAACATTGCTTAGAAGCTGTAAACAGCTATGTTAGTGTTTCTGGGGTTAAAATGTGTCTTAATCCAATGCAACTGACTAATTATAAGAGTTTGAGATAGATGTGGAGAGTTTAAAAGCCACTTATACCCATTTTGTCCCAAAACAGGCTAAAACCAAGAAAACATTGCTTAGAAGCTGTAAATATTAGAGAGTAAGGAGGAAGAGAGAGGAGAGGCCGGTAAGGCCGAGCCTTGGAGGAAGAGGAGAAACGGCCAGTTAGGCCGTGTGCACCAAGAAGAGAGGCCATGAGGCCGTGTGCACCAAGAAGAGTGGCCATGAGGCCATGAATGGCATGAGAGCGGCCAGTTAGGCCGCGAACACAAGGAAGAAGGTTGGTGGGCCGTGTGAGCAAGGAGAGTGGCCAGCTAGGCCATAAGTGCAATGTGAGGAGAACAAAGGCCCTATAAGAAGAAGAAGCCCAAGAAGAAGCCTCACAAAGGAAAGAAGTCTCACAAAGGCAAGGAAGGAAGGAAGAAGGATCCAATGGCCACAAGGAAAGGAAGGAAGAAGGATCTAACGGTCAAGAGAAGAGATCAAGTGGTTGGTGAAAGGGAAGGAAGTCGCTTTCACCAACACCAAATCGAGAAGCTGTCCCTTTCACTCCCCTTTGAATCCCTTGTGTGCCTAACGGCTCTATGAGCCTTATTTCCCTATATATTATGTTGTAATCTCTCATATGTAAACTATCACATTCATATTCAATAAAAGAGAATCCGATTTCCCTCTTTTATCTTAGTGTTCTTGTTCTTATTTTCCAATGTAGAGTCATTAGGGATTTTCGTTAGGGGCTGCCCTTAAGGCAGCCTAATTCTCTCTAAATTCACCCTAAACTCTTCTTTATTTACTTATGATTCCCTAGCTTACTGATTCTACATCCTTTCTACCTAAGTACACAAACTCTTAAGTGTTGTGATACTTTAACAAGGATTAGTCTCAAACTAGGTTGTTTATTCTTTCTTAGATCCACTTACTATCTAGGATTTGGGGTCTACTTTAGCTTATTTATGGGGAGTTCATCACAAGTTGATGTCCTCCTCTCTCCCTTAAGATCGAGTGTGTTTATTGTGGGTACAAGGAGATTCAATCATTGGGAGTTGTCTCTCCTTGGACAAGAGATGTCTCTCTTGAAATCCCAACATGGTATCAGAGCAAGTTATGTTCTTGGTGACTCAAACTCGATCTAAAGTCAGTCTTTTTATTTGTCTTTGGTCCTAGGTAATCCGCTTAAAGCTTAGGAGTCTTAGAGGTTTATTTTTGGTTTAATTGTTAAATTGATTCTCTAAATAGCTCAATATTGAGTAAGCTTGGTCTCTTATCTTGTTAGAATTTGTAGACCAAGTGTGTGAAGAGAAATCAATTTTAAAAGCCCCATCCTTAAGCTTTACTGATTTGGTAATAGCTTTGTTTAATTTGGGATGTGTGGGAAGTGATGAACCGATGAGCAAAGTGTGTTGTTCATGGTGAGGATTCACGGTTCTTGTGTGCTTGTATGAGCCACGAAATTTTCTTAGGATTTAGTTCCCTAAAGCTTAGTTTCCTTTTATTTTTAGGACTCTCTTAGGATTTAGTTTCCTTAAAGGTTTAATTTGTGCTTTAGTTAATTTTCCTTTAAGGGTTTAGTTGCTAAATCGATTCTTCTTCATCTCAATGTTGAGAAAGCTTTGTTTCTGGCCATATGGTATGTCCAAATTCGAGCTTGAGGAAGAGAGAGACTTTATTTTAGCATGTATGGCCCGCTTGGTCAAATAGATTCAAGGTGGTCCAAGATGCATTCTTTTAACCAATGGACAAAAGGTTGTTCCAAAGGTGGTTCTTCTTTTATTTTGATTTTTTGACCATGGAAAGCATCTTCTATATGCTAATTCGTGGTTCTTGAAGGCTTTTAATCTTGGAGAACACTTTGTTTAAGTGATTCTACCATGAGATATACCTAAACCTTTGGAGAAACTAATTTTCCATAAGGTCCATTGTGTTTCAGCCATTAAAGCACCAAAAGAGATTGTCTTCTTGGTTGTTCTTGGCTGTCAAAGCTTCTGCAAACTCAAGAAAACAGAGTATAACTCTGTCCATAGGAACTCTTGAGCTCTATTCTACTCTCCATTCACCTTATACTATCGCCCATATTCTCCCTTATACTCTCACTTTCTATACTCTTGGTTACTAATTCTCTATTCTCTATTTATACTCTTATTAATTCTCTAAATTCTCTATTTATTTTCAGTTTATACTCTATACTCTAATCTCTCACAATCTCTTGTTTAGAAACTGTCCCATTGAGTTTTGGTTTCAGTTTCAACCTTGAAGATGTGTGGAGCTCGCTGGCTATCTCTAGAAGAAGTGGCGAGGTTGAAGGCTACAAGAAAGCCATGAGGAGGTGCAGCACAATGCCTGGAGTTAGAACCAAGGGCCACCAAGTCTTTGTTAAGCTGGTGGAAGGTGATGAATCAGCCCAAGAGCATGTGTGTTAGTGCCTAGTTGTTGATTGGATGTGCACAAGACTTTGAGGAAGGTCAAGCACAAGGTTTCAAGTGAAATGATGAGAGTTCAGCTCATCATCAAGTCAAGGGTACGGGGGAGATCGAATTTCAAGTGACTTCACCGCACCTCACAGATTCTGCTCGGCCAAGAGCAAAAGAGTTTTGCTTAAAGCTCTGCCGAAGCGTCTCAAAGATCGACTCGGACGAAACCCTTCCACTGCGATCCAGCTTCCGCGTTCTACACAAAAGTTCTAGACCAAAGGGTCATCTTGCCAGTGGAAGTGAAATCATGCCAATCCGAGCAGTCGTTCGAAAGTTATGCCCGATCCAGTGGGCATATGTCAGTCTGACGATAAAGCTAGCCGGGTTAAAAACAATGGCTAGAGGAGCGGTCTTAAGGAGGAATTCCAAACCGCATCAGTGTTCAAACCTCTCCTTCCTATCCATCAAAACACCAATAAGGCTGTGCTCTAATCCCTACTCTATTTAAATTCCTAAAATTTCATTATTTTAGTTCATTGCTTGTCTTTACTCTTTCATATGATTTTTCTTAAATTGTCTCATTTTTTAGTAAATTTTCTTTGATATTCCTCATAGCATACACTTATACTTTTCTTCTTTATCACTTGTTTAAGGGGTAAAGGAGACTATGAGAGCCTCAAAGAAATTCTAAAGGAGCAAGGATGGAGATCATAAGGAATGTGCTAAAGGCAAGGTGGGCTAAGGAGTAGCGGTTCAAATCATGAAGAGAAGGGAGCTAGTTCTTTGCAAACCAAGGTCAAGGGACATCATGGATAGTGGAGTCTATACTCTTTTTCCCTTAACAAAGTTTTATCCCAAGAGGTTTTCTTTGTTGAGGTTTTTAATGAGGTAGATGACACTAGTCCACCCTTGATCTTTGGTCCCCATGGTGACCGCCGATCAAGCGTGCGGGGGAGTATTAGAGAGTAAGGAGGAAGAGAGAGGAGAGGCCGGTAAGGCCGAGCCTTGGAGGAAGAGGAGAAACGGCCAGTTAGGCCGTGTGCACCAAGAAGAGAGGCCATGAGGCCGTGTGCACCAAGAAGAGTGGCCATGAGGCCATGAATGGTGTGTGAGCGGCCAGTTAGGCCGTGAACACAATGAGAGAAGCCATGTGGGCTGTGTGAGCAAGGAAAGAGGTTAATAAGGCCATGAGTGCAATGTGAGGAGAACAAAGGCCCTATAAGAAGAAGAAGCCCAAGAAGAAGCCTCACAAAGGAAAGAAGTCTCACAAAGGCAAGGAAGGAAGGAAGAAGGATCCAATGGCCACAAGGAAAGGAAGGAAGAAGGATCTAACGGTCAAGAGAAGAGATCAGTGGTTGGTGAAAGGGAAGGAAGTCGCTTTCACCAACACCAAATCGAGAAGCTGTCCCTTTCACTCCCCTTTGAATCCCTTGTGTGCCTAACGGCTCTATGAGCCTTATTTCCCTATATATTATGTTGTAATCTCTCATATGTAAACTATCACATTCATATTCAATAAAAGAGAATCCGATTTCCCTCTTTTATCTTAGTGTTCTTGTTCTTATTTTCCAATGTAGAGTCATTAGGGATTTCGGTTAGGGGCTGCCCTTAAGGCAGCCTAATTCTCTCTAAATTCACCCTAAACTCTTCTTTATTTACTTATGATTCCCTAGCTTACTGATTCTACATCCTTTCTACCTAAGTACACAAACTCTTAAGTGTTGTGATACTTTAACAAGGATTAGTCTCAAACTAGGTTGTTTATTCTTTCTTAGATCCACTTACTATCTAGGATTTGGGGTCTACTTTAGCTTATTTATGGGGAGTTCATCACAAGTTGATGTCCTCCTCTCTCCCTTAAGATCGAGTGTGTTTATTGTGGGTACAAGGAGATTCAATCATTGGGAGTTGTCTCTCCTTGGGCAAGAGATGTCTCTCTTGAAATCCCAACAGTAAACAGCTATGTTAGTGTTTCTAGGGTTAAAATGTGTCTGAATCCAATGCAACTGACTAATTATAAGAGTTTGAGATGGATGTGGAGAGTTTAAAAGCCACTTATACCCATTTTGTCCCAAAACAGGCTAAAACCAAGAAAACATTGCTTAGAAGCACCAAACAGCTTTATTAGTGTTTCTGGGGTTAAAATGTGTCTTAATCCAATGCAACTAATTATAAGAGTTTGAGATGATGTGGAGAGTTTAAAAGCCACTTATACCCATTTTGTCCCAAAACAGGCTTAAACCAAGAAAACATTGCTTAGAAGCTGTAAACAGCTATGTTAGTGTTTTTGGGGTTAAAATGTGTCTTAATCCAATGCAACTGACTAATTATAAGAGTTTGAGATAGATGTGGAGAGTTTAAAAGCCACTTATACCCATTTTGTCCCAAAACAGGCTAAAACCAAGAAAACATTGCTTAGAAGCACCAAACAGCTTTGTTAGTGTTTCTGGGGTTAAAATGTGTCTTAATCCAATGCAACTGACTAATTATAAGAGTTTGAGATAGATGTGGAGAGTTTAAAAGCCACTTATACCCATTTTGTCCCAAAACAGGCTAAAACCAAGAAAACATTGCTTAGAAGCTGTAAACAGCTTTGTTAGTGTTTCTTGGGTTAAAATGTGTCTTAATCCAATGCAACTGACTAATTATAAGAGTTTAAGATGGATGTGGAGAGTTTAAAAGCCACTTATACCCATTTTGTCCCAAAACAGGCTAAAACCAAGAAAACATTGCTTAGAAGCTGTAAACAGCTATGTTAGTGTTTATGGGGTTAAAATGTGTCTTAATCCAATGCAACTGACTAATTATAAGAGTTTGAGATGGATGTGGAGAGTTTAAAAGCCACTTATACCCATTTTGTCCCAAAACAGGCTAAAACCAAGAAAACATTGCTTAGAAGCTGTAAACAGCTATGTTAGTGTTTATGGGGTTAAAATGTGTCTTAATCCAATGCAACTGACTAATTATAAGAGTTTGAGATAATGTGGAGAGTTTAAAAGCCACTTATACCCATTTTGTCCCAAAACAGGCTAAAACCAAGAAAACATTGCTTAGAAGCTGTAAACAGCTATGTTAGTGTTTCTGGGGTTAAAATGTGTCTTAATCCAATGCAACTGACTAATTATAAGAGTTTGAGATAGATGTGGAGAGTTTAAAAGCCACTTATACCCATTTTGTCCCAAAACAGGCTAAAACCAAGAAAACATTGCTTAGAAGCACCAAACAGCTTTGTTAGTGTTTCTGGGGTTAAAATGTGTCTTAATCCAATGCAACTAACTAATTATAAGAGTTTGAGATAGATGTGGATAGTTTAAAAGCCACTTATACCCATTTTGTCCCAAAACAGGCTAAAACCAAAAAAACATTGCTTAGAAGCTGTAAACAGCTATGTTAGTGTTTCTGGGGTTAAAATGTGTCTTAATCCAATGCAACTGACTAATTATAAGAGTTTGATATAGATGTGGAGAGTTTAAAAGCCACTTATACCCATTTTGTCCCAAAACAGGCTAAAACCAAGAAAACATTGCTTAGAAGCTGTAAACAGCTATGTTAGTGTTTCTGGGGTTAAAATGTGTCTTAATCCAATGCAACTGACTAATTATAAGAGTTTGAGATAGATGTGGAGAGTTTAAAAGCCACTTATACCCATTTGGTCTCAAAATAGGTTAAAACCAAGAAAACATTGCTTAGAAGCACCAAACAGCTTTGTTAGTGTTTCTGGGGTTAAAATGTGTCTTAATCCAATGCAACTAACTAATTATAAGAGTTTGAGATAGATGTGGAGAGTTTAAAAGCCACTTATACCCATTTTGTCCCAAAACAGGCTAAAACCAAGAAAACATTGCTTAGAAGCTGTAAACAGCTATGTTAGTGTTTCTGGGGTTAAAATGTGTCTTAATCCAATGCAACTGACTAATTATAAGAGTTTGAGATGATGTGGAGAGTTTAAAACCACTTATACCCATTTTGTCCCAAAACAGGCTAAAACCAAGAAAACATTGCTTAGAAGCTGTAAACAGCTATGTTAGTGTTTCTGGGGTTAAAATGTGTCTTAATCCAATGCAACTGACTAGTTATAAGAGTTTGAGATGGAGAGTTTAAAAGCCACTTATACCCATTTTGTCCCAAAACAGGCTAAAACCAAAAACATTGCTTAGAAGTGTAAACAGCTATGTTAGTGTTTCTGGGGTTAAAATGTGTCTTAATCCAATGCAACTGACTAATTATAAGAGTTTGAGATGATGTGGAGAGTTTAAAAGCCACTTATACCCATTTTGTCCCAAAACAGGCTAAAACCAAGAAAACATTGCTTAGAAGCACCAAACAGCTTTGTTAGTGTTTCTGGGTTAAAATGTGTCTTAATCCAATGCAACTGACTAATTATAAGAGTTTGAGATAGATGTGGAGAGTTTAAAAGCCACTTATACCCATTTTGTCCCAAAACAGGCTAAACCAAGAAAACATTGCTTAGAAGCTTTAAACAGCTATGTTAGTGTTTCTGGGTTAAAATGTGTCTTAATCCAATGCAACTGACTAATTATAAGAGTTTGAGATAGATGTGGAGAGTTTAAAAGCCACTTATACCCATTTTGTCCCAAAACAGGCTAAAACCAAGAAAACATTGCTTAGAAGCTGTAAACAGCTATGTTAGTGTTTCTGGGGTTAAAATGTGTCTTAATCCAATGCAACTGACTAATTATAAGAGTTTGAGATGGATGTGGAGAGTTTAAAAGCCACTTATACCCATTTTGTCCCAAAACAGGCTAAAACCAAGAAAACATTGCTTAGAAGCTGTAAACAGCTATGTTAGTGTTTGGGGTTAAAATGTGTCTTAATCCAATGCAACTGACTAATTATAAGAGTTTGAGATGGATGTGGAGAGTTTAAAAGCCACTTATACCCATTTTGTCCCAAAACAGGCTAAAACCAAGAAAACATTGCTTAGAAGCTGTAAACAGCTATGTTAGTGTTTCTGGGGTTAAAATGTCTTAATCCAATGCAACTACTAATATAAGAGTTTGAGATGAATGTGGAGAGTTTAAAAGCCACTTATACCCATTTTGTCCCAAACAGGCTAAAACCAAGAAAACATTGCTTAGAAGCTGTAAACAGCTATGTTAGTGTCGGTTAAAATGTGTCTTAATCCAATGCAACTGACTAGTTATAAGAGTTTGAGATAGATGTGGAGAGTTTAAAAGCCACTTATACCCATTTTGTCCCAAAACAGGCTAAAACCAAGAAAACATTGCTTAGAAGCTGTAAACAGCTATGTTAGTGTTTCTAGGGTTAAAATGTGTCTTAATCCAATGCAACTGACTAATTATAAGAGTTTGAGATGGATGAGAGTTTAAAAGCCACTTATACCCATTTTGTCCCAAAACAGGCTAAAACCAAGAAAACATTGCTTAGAAGCTGTAAACAGCTATGTTAGTGTTTCTAGGGTTAAAATGTGTCTTAATCCAATGCAACTGACTAATTATAAGAGTTTGAGATAGATGTGGAGAGTTTAAAAGCCACTTATACCCATTTTGTCCCAAAACAGGCTAAAACCAAGAAAACATTGCTTAGAAGCTGTAAACAGCTATGTTAGTGTTTCTGGGGTTAAAATGTGTCTTAATCCAATGCAACTGACTAATTATAAGAGTTTGAGATGATGTGGAGAGTTTAAAAGCCACTTATACCCATTTTGTCCCAAAACAGGCTAAAACCAAGAAAACATTGCTTAGAAGCTGTAAACAGCTATGTTAGTGTTTCTGGGGTTAAAATGTGTCTTAATCCAATGCAACTGACTAATTATAAGAGTTTGAGATGAATGTGGAGAGTTTAAAGCCACTTATACCCATTTTGTCCCAAAACAGGCTAAAACCAAGAAAACATTGCTTAGAAGCTGTAAACAGCTATGTTAGTGTTTCTGGGGTTAAAATGTGTCTTAATCCAATGCAACTGACTAATTATAAGAGTTTGAGATTGATGTGGAGAGTTTAAAAGCCACTTATACCCATTTTGTCCCAAAACAGGCTAAAACCAAGAAAACATTGCTTAGAAGCACAAACAGCTTTGTTAGTGTTTCTGGGTTAAAATCTGTCTTAATCCAATACAACTGACTAATTATAAGAGTTTGAGATAGATGTGGATAGTTTAAAATATTGATCATAGGCCATAAGGCCACTCGAGACTCAAGGCGTGTCCGTACGGCCGTCCGTACACAAAGCAATAAGGCCGAGTCCAAATAATGTGTAATAAAGATAGGAAGGGCTGGAACACTAGGCAAGGCCCATTAGAAGGATCTCGAAGACATGAGAGAGCCGTTGGAGGATAAGGTCACGAGCTGTCTTCCTTAAGGAAGCAAGGACAGGTCGCTTTCACCCTTGGGATCACCTACCCCCTTCCTTTATGTCTCTATCCAACTTGTCGAGTTTGTTTTTAGTAGGATGCCCTAGTTTCCTCTCTTTCTATTTAAAGGCCTTAGCCGACCATGTAATAATCATTCTAATAGAATCTCACATTTTCTTCACTTTATTTCTCTTATCTCTCTTTGAACTTGCTCTCACTTCCGCTAATACAACCTAAAACCAACATGGTATCAGAGCAAGTTTACCGATCTTAGATTCTATAAACCTTCTCCTTATACTTCTATTACTCTTCTCTTGATTCTACCTATTACTCTACTCTTCTATTCTACCGGTTGCCTCACTAATTAGTCTATCCGCTACTCGCTATTCTACTCATCACTCTGCTCGCGAATCTATCCTACCCAACAATGGACAACAACAAGCCTATTGTGACCCCGGTGGTGCTCAAAGGAGCTAACTACCTATTGTGGAAGAGAACCACAAAGACCGCACTCAGTGGCCGAGGACTTTGGATCCATGTAGAAACGGACCAACTCCCCAAGAAAGTCACTAAGGAGGACGGTAAAGAAGGAACGGAAGAAGACAAGGAAGCTGATCTCGAGAAGGAAGCCAAGTGGTTCCAAGAAGATCAGACTGTGCTTGCCATTCTCCAAAACTCGCTAGATGCACCGATTCTTGAAGCCTACTCATATTGCGAGACGGCCAAGGAGCTATGGGAGACACTAGCGAATGTGTATGGGAACGTGACCAACCTGACTCGAGTATTTGAGGTCAAGAAGGCTATCAACGGTCTCCATCAGGAAGACTTGGAGTTTACCAAGCACTTTGGGAAGTTTCGGTCATTGTGGGCCGAGTTGGAGATGCTCCGGCCAAGCACTATCGATCCGGCTATCCTCAACGAACGGAAGGAGCAAGACAAGGTCTTTGGCCTCCTTCTCACCCTTAACCCGGCGTTTAATGATCTCATCAAGCACATCCTCCGCGGGGACAAACTACCGACCCTTGAAGATGTGTGCTCTCAAGTACAAAAAGAACAAGGCTCCCTTGGTCTCTTTTGTGGGAAGGAGGAGCTAGCTACCGCGAACAAAGGGGTGTACAAGCATGATGACCGAAAGACGATGGTGTGCGACCACTGTAAGAAGAAGGGGCACATGAAGGACAAGTGCTGGATCCTCCATCCTCACCTCAAGCCGGCCAAGTTCAAGGCGCATCTCTCGCATGAAGGATCAAATGGCCAAGGTTCCGGTGGAGCGAACCAAGGCGGTGCGGCCACGACGGCCATGGCGGCTTCTCTTGGGGATCTTGTGAGGAAATCAGACCTGGAGGCTCTCATCAAATCCATTGCAGCCTTAAAGGATTCTGGTACCACTTTCTTTGCTTCACAGCCTAGTAAAACACTTGTTGTAGACTCGGGTGCTTCTCATCACATGATAAGTAATCCTAGTCTCATACACAACATAAAACCGGCTGTGGGAAATGTTATTATTGCAAATGGTGATAGGATACCAGTTAAAGGTGTAGGAGATTTAAAGTTGTTTGATAAGAACTCAAAAGCCTTCTTTATGCCTACTTTCACTTCTAACTTATTATCGGTTAAGAAAGCTACAACTGATTTGAATTGTTATACAATCTTTGGTCCTAATAGTGTGCATTTTCAGGATATTGAGACTGGAAAGGTTCTTGGAGGAGGAGATGCTAAGGGAGATCTCTATGTCCTAGAGAAAACCACACCAAGTTCACCTAAAATGTTTTCTTTTATATCGGATCTTAGTAGTGTCTCTAGTGATGTGTGGCATGCTAGATTAGGCCATCCTCACTTTAGAGCTTTTGAATTAATGTTGCCTAATGTTTCTTTTGATAGTTCAACTTGTGAACCTTGTATCCTTGGTAAACATTGCAAATCAGTTTTTCCTAAATCAACTACTATTTATGAACATTGTTTTGATTTAGTTCATTCTGATGTTTGGACCTCACCTTGCTTATCTAGAGATAATAACAAATATTTTGTGACATTTATTGATGAAAAATCAAAGTATACTTGGCTTACCTTGCTCCCATCTAAGGATAGAGTCTATGATGCTTTTGTTAATTTTCAGAATTATGTCACTAATCACTTTAATGCAAAAATAAAGGTACTAAGGTCAGACAATGGAGGAGAATACACAAGTCACAAGCTTAAGGCTCATTTGTCCAAACACGGCATACTACAACAAACAAGTTGTCCCTATACGCCTCAACAAAACGGTGTGGCCGAAAGAAAGAACCGGCATCTCATGGAGGTTGCAAGGGCGATGATGTTTCAAACCAATGTCGCCAAACGCTTTTGGGGGGATGCTGTGATGACCGCTTGTTACCTCATCAATAGGATCCCAACCAAAGTCTTACAAGACAAGTCACCATATGAGGTATTAAATCAAATTAAACCTTCATTAGACCACTTACGCGTGTTTGGGTGTGTGTGCTTTGTCTTGGTACCAGGTGAACAACGGACTAAACTAGATGCCAAAAGCACCAAGTGCATATTCCTTGGCTACTCGACGAGTCAAAAAGGGTATAAGTGTTATGACCCAACCAATGGCCGCATGTTCGTCTCGCGAGATGTGAAGTTTCTTGAACAGCAAGGATACTACGGAACAAAGGATTGGGACAGCCTCAAGGATCTATCTCATTCAACCTCCGACCGCGCCACCAACCTCCGGTTTCTCTTGAATCACCTTGGTGTTACAACTCCATCTGAGAGCACGGCTCAAGCCCAACCTGATCAGCCTCCGCGAGAACAGAGTGTGAGCCTCCCTACAACTTCTTCCGAGTCATCTCATCAAGAAGAGGATCAAGAAAATGCTTTGGAGCCGCTTGATTCTTTGAATGATGGATCCCTTGTCTTACCTATACCGGAGGTTCATGATCAACCTCGAGAGGAACATGAGGCAACAGCTTCCGAATCTGTCCCGGCTCAAGTTCTCCCTCGTAGAAGTACACGGCTCAAGTTCCATCCGTCTACATGGAAAGACAAACGCGTATACTACAACAACCAGGCCGTGGCCCATCCCATTCAAGCTGTGTGTTCGCTTGACCTTGTTCCTCCTGAGCACGCCGCTTTCCTCACCAAGATTGATGCTCACTTTATCCCGCAGACATATGATGAGGCCAAAGAGCACAAGGTGTGGCTGGACGCTGTCGATGATGAGACAATGGCCATGATTCGCAATCACACATGGGACGAAGCAGATCTTCCGAAAGGGAAGAAGGCCGTAAGCTCCAAATGGGTCTTCACAATCAAATATCTAAGCAATGGTGATGTGGAACGGTACAAGGCTCGCCTAGTTGCACGCGGCTTCACTCAAACATATGGCGCTGACTACACGGACACATTTGCACCGGTGGCCAAGCTTCACACGGTCCGAGTTGTCCTTTCTCTTGCGACCAATTTATCATGGGACTTATGGCAGATGGATGTCAAGAATGCTTTCCTTCAGGGGGAGCTTGAAGAAGAAGTCTACATGCACCCTCCTCCGGGCCTAGAGACTATCGTTGCTCCGGGCAAGGTTCTTCGCCTCCACAAGGCTATCTATGGCTTGAAGCAATCTCCAAGGGCTTGGTATCACAAGCTTAGCTCCACTCTTCGCACGCATGGTTTCAAACGTTCCGAGGCCGATCACACTCTCTTTACCCTTCGGACGCCTAATGGCCGCGTGGTGGTTCTTGTCTATGTCGATGATATAATCATCACCGGTGATGACTCCGAGGGTATTTCCACCACTAAAGCCTTGTTCCACTCCACCTTTGATATCAAAGATCTTGGAGAGCTCAAGTACTTCCTTGGCATTGAAATTTCTCGGTCACCGGAGGGGCTGTTTTTATCTCAACGGAAATATGCTCTTGACCTCCTCGGTGAAACGGGTAAGCTTGGTGCCAAACCGGCCGTGACACCACTTGAAGAAGGATACCAGGTCAAGCGAAAGGGGGAGATGAGGAATAGAACTCCATTGGCTGAGCCGTATGAAGATGTAGGCCAATACCGACGACTTGTGGGAAAATTGATCTATCTTACCATTACTAGGCCGGACCTTTGTTATGCGGTCAATCAAGTCAGTCAGCACATGAAGGCACCGACGAAGTTCGATTGGCAAACACTTGAACGGATCCTTTGTTATCTCAAGGGAAGCCCTGGCCAAGGCATTTGGATGGGGAAGAACAACAATACCGAACTGGTGGGCTATTGTGACGCGGACTACGCCGGCGATACGACTGATCGGAAGTCAACCACAGGCTATTGTACATTTCTTGGGGGGAACTTAGTCACTTGGAAATCAAAGAAGCAAAAGGTTGTGTCTCAATCAAGTGCCGAGTCTGAATATAGGGCCATGAAGAAGCTCACCAATGAGCTTACATGGCTCAAAGGGCTTCTCAAGGATCTTGGAGTAGAGGTTGATGGACCAATCACCATGCATTGTGATAACAATGCCGCAATCCACATAGCAACGAACTCGGTATTTCACGAGAGGACTAAGCATATCGAGGTAGATTGCCATAAGGTGCGAGAGAAGATAGAAGAAGGTGTGGTTCTACCGTGTTACACGCCAAGTAAAGAACAATTGGCGGATATCTTCACAAAGGCTACTAGTCCACAAATTTGCGAATACATCTCTAGCAAACTTGGACTAGTAGACCCTACTCACCCATGAGCAAACTTCCCTAATCCGTAGGAGATCACACTCTTTTCCTTAGCATGGTTTTGTCCCATGAGGTTTTCCATGTTAAGGTTTTTAACGAGGTGGTCTCTCGCGGGTTCCAAGCTTAGCCGTTCCACTTGGCTAAGCTTGAGGGGGAGTATTGATCATAGGCCATAAGGCCACTCGAGACTCAAGACTCGTCCGTACGGCCGTCCGTACACAAAGCAATAAGGCCGAGTCCAAATAATGTGTAATAAAGATAGGAAGGGCTGGAACACTAGGCAAGGCCCATTAGAAGGATCTCGAAGACATGAGAGAGCCGTTGGAGGATAAGGTCACGAGCTGTCTTCCTTAAGGAAGCAAGGACAGGTCGCTTTCACCCTTGGGATCACCTACCCCCTTCCTTTATGTCTCTATCCAACTTGTCGAGTTTGTTTTTAGTAGGATGCCCTAGTTTCCTCTCTTTCTATTTAAAGGCCTTAGCCGACCATGTAATAATCATTCTAATAGAATCTCACATTTTCTTCACTTTATTTCTCTTATCTCTCTTTGAACTTGCTCTCACTTCCGCTAATACAACCTAAAACCAACATAAAAGCCACTTATACCCATTTTGTCCCAAAACAGGCTAAAACCAAGAAAACATTGCTTAGAAGCACCAAACAGCTTTGTTAGTGTTTCTGGGTTAAAATGTGTCTTAATCCAATGCAACTGACTAATTATAAGAGTTTGAGATGAATGTGGAGAGTTTAAAAGCCACTTATACCCATTTTGTCCCAAAACAGGCTAAAACCAAGAAAACATTGCTTAGAAGCACTAAACAGCTATGTTAGTGTTTCTGGGGTTAAAATGTGTCTTAATCCAATGCAACTGACTAGATATAAGAGTTTGAGATGAATGTGGAGAGTTTAAAAGCCACTTATACCCATTTTGTCCCAAAAAGGCTAAAACCAAGAAAACATTGCTTAGAAGCTGTAAACAGCTATGTTAGTGTTTATGGGGTTAAAATGTGTCTTAATCCAATGCAACTGACTAATTATAAGAGTTTGAGATGGATGTGGAGAGTTTAAAAGCCACTTATACCCATTTTGTCCCAAAACAGGCTAAAACCAAGAAAACATTGCTTATAAGCTGTAAACAGCTATGTTAGTGTTTCTGGGGTTAAAATGTGTCTTAATCCAATGCAACTGACTAGATATAAGAGTTTGAGATGAATGTGGAGAGTTTAAAAGCCACTTATACCCATTTTGTCCCAAAACAGGCTAAAACCAAGAAAACATTGCTTAGAAGTTGTAAACAGCTATGTTAGTGTTTCTGGGGTTAAAATGTGTCTTAATCCAATGCAACTGACTAGATATAAGAGTTTGAGATGAATGTGGAGAGTTTAAAAGCCACTTATACCCATTTTGTCCCAAAACAGGCTAAAACCAAGAAAACATTGCTTAGAAGCACCAAACAGCTTTGTTAGTGTTTCTGGGTTAAAATGTGTCTTAATCCAATGCAACTGACTAATTATAAGAGTTTGAGATAGATGTGGATAGTTTAAAAGCCACTTATACCCATTTTGTCCCAAAACAGGCTAAAACCAAGAAAACATTGCTTAGAAGCACCAAACAGCTTTTGTAAGTTTTGAAGTGAGAAGAGTTTAAGTTACCAAAGAGATAGTTTGAGATCGTAAGAGAGTGAGGAGAGTAAAGAGTGTAAGCGATTGAGAGAGAGTGTTGGAGAAAGAGAGTTAAACTCTTTTCTTACTTTTATTAGTATGATACTTACAAACTATTTAAAGACATATACAATTAGAATATTCTCTTAGGATCCTATGCACACTAATATGGGGAGAAAGCGACATCTCCTTAATCTAACATGTGATCTTCTTCTTCTCTCCTACAACTTGCACCAACGGCTATAATGGAAGGATCTAGAGGGTGGACGACCGTTGGAGGTTCTCCTTGTTGGAATGGGCTTATGAGGCCTTCAATTGATGATCGGCCTTATGGTGAGTCGTACGGACGTCCGTACGGTTGTACGGACAAGTGTGTGTGCCGGTTCATACTCCCCCTCAAGCTTGACTTGAGGCATAAGTCAAGCTTGACAACATAGGCACCCACCTCATTAAAAACCTTAGTATAGAAAACCGCTTGGGAAAAACTATACATAGGGAAAAAAGAGTGTAGGCGCCCCAAGAAGCAAGTCATGGCCGAGTGAGGTTTAGGAGGCCAAGCTTAGGATGGATGTATTCGCATACTTGGGGGCTCGCAGCCTTGGTCAGGATGTCAGCAAGTTGTTCTTTACTTTCGGTATGGCAAGGTAAGACAACCCCAAGCTTGATTTGTTCTCGGACTTTATGGCAATCCACTTCAATGTGCTTGGTCCGCTCATGGAACACTGAATTGGTTGCTATATGAATGGCTGCTTCGTTATCACAGTGCATGGTGATCGGCCTTGTTGATTCTATTCCAAGGTCCTTGAGTAGCATCTTCAGCCACATTAGCTCCGTCGTTAACTTCCTCATAGCTCTATACTCGGATTCGGCGCTTGAGAGTGAGACGACCTTTTGCTTCTTGCTCTTCCATGTGATCAGGTTCCCACCAAGGAATGTGCAATAGCCGGTGGTTGAGCGTCGGTCCCCACGATCTCCGGCATAGTCGGCGTCGCAGTAGCCTACCAACTCGGTGCTCTTGTTGCGTCCCATCCATATGCCTTGGCCGGGTGATCCCTTGATGTACTTGAGGATCCGTGTCAGCATGTTCCAATGGTGCATGGTGGGGTTCTTCATATGCTGGCTCACCTGGTTCACGGCAAAGCAAATGTCAGGCCGAGTGATAGTTAGATAAATAAGCTTACCGACTAGCCGCCGGTAGAGTCTAACGTCCTCAAATGGAGCGGTGTCATGCTCCCCCTGTCCTCCATCCTTGTAGTTCTCCTCTAGGGGCGTTGTTACTGCCTTAGCTCCTAGTTTTCCTGTTTCACTCAATAAGTCAAGTGCATACTTCCTTTGAGACAACAATAGCCCTTCATTTGATCTATAAACTTCTATCCCAAGAAAATATTTCAACTCTCCAAGATCTTTAATATCAAAGACTGATTTCAAGAATGTTTTAGAGTCTTGAATACCTACCGAGTCACTTCCAGTGATGATGATATCATCAACATACACTAGAATGACTACTATACCTTTGGCGCTTGGTAAGGTGAACAATGTGTGGTCAGCTTCAGATTTGCGAAAGCCTTTGTCAAGGAGTGTGGTGCTAAGCTTGTGATACCACGCCCTTGGTGACTGCTTCAGGCCATATATAGCTTTGTTGAGCTTCAAGACCTTTCCCGGTCCAATAGTATCCTCCAAACCCGGTGGTGGCCGCATATACACTTCATCCTCCAGTTCTCCTTGCAAGAAGGCGTTCTTCACGTCCATTTGCCAAAGTTCCCAGTCGAGGTTGGTGGCGAGTGAGAGTACAACTCGAACTGTGTGAAGCTTAGCCACCGGAGCGAACGTATCAAGATAGTCCTCCCCATACGTTTGCGTGAAACCTCGTGCGACTAGGCGTGCCTTGTGGCGTTCAATCTCCCCATTGCTCTTATATTTGATCGTGAAGATATATCGAGAAGTGACAGCCTTCTTGCCCTTGGGTAAGTCAGCCTCGTCCCACGTATGATTTTGCACCATGGCCGTATTCTCGGCATCCACTGCATCTCTCCATACTTTGTGTTGCTTTGCCTCATCATAGGTCTTGGGAATCCAATTTTCATCAATATGACCAAGATACACTTGATGTTCTATCGGAAAATGAGCCAAGGTGCACACGGCCTGAATCGGATGTGCAACGGCCATGTTGTTGTAGTACACGCGGGTATTCTTCCAATGACTAGGAGGGTACTTGATACGCTGGCTGCGCCTAAGGGGAACAACGGTCCCAGCTTCGGAGTTAGCTCGTCCCGGAGTAATAATTTCCTCAAGTTGTTCGGCCGTCTCTTCGGTTGTTTCAGCCGTGTTGTCCGCGGGTGGCTCGGTTGGTTCCTCACGGTGCTCAGTATGGTCATCGACTTGTGCATCAGGATCAGGCTCAGTGGATAGCTCAGGCTGCTCTGGTGGTGGTTGTCTGGCTGACTCGGGGGTGATCCGATCATTTTCAAGACCAAGCCGCTCAAGAATAACTCGGAGGTTGCGCGTCCGGTCAGATGGAGAGTCAGAGAGGTTGCGGAGCTCATCCCAATTCTTTTCATCATAAAAGCCTTGTGTCTCCATGAACTTGACATCACGAGATACTAGAACCCTTCTTGTTGTAGGTTCATAGCATTTATACCCCTTTTGTGTAGTAGAGTAGCCAAGAAACATAGCCTTTGTACTCTTTGCATCAAGCTTGTCCCTTAGCTCCCCTGGTCGCAATACATAGCACACACAACCAAACACTCTTAAGTGATCAAATGTAGGTTTGTCATTAGTTAATACCTCAAATGGAGATAAGTCCTTGAGAATTTTTGTTGGTGTGCGGTTAATGAGATAACAAGCGGCAAGCACAGCATCTCCCCAAAACCTCTTTGGAACTCTTGTATGGAACATCATAGACCTTGCTACCTCCATGAGATGCCTGTTCTTCCTCTCAGCCACTCCATTTTGTTGTGGTGTGTAAGGACAGCTAGTTTGGTGAAGAATTCCATGTTTGGCTAGATATTGTTTAAAGGCATGGCTTGTGTATTCTCCACCATTATCTGATCTCAAAATCTTAATCTTGGCATGAAAGTGGTTAGTAACATAATTTTGAAAATTAGTAAAGGCTTCAAGAACTCTATCCTTAGAGGGAAGCAAAGTTATCCAAGTATATTTTGATTTTTCATCAATAAAAGTCACAAAATATTTTTGATTATCTCTAGATAAGCAAGGGGATGTCCAAACATCAGAATGAATTAAATCAAAACATTTTTCATAAATAGTAATAGATTTAGGAAAAACAGCCTTGCAATGTTTACCAAGAATACAAGCCTCACATTCATCATTTTGAAAAGAAACATTAGGAAATATTAAAGATAAAGCTCTTGTGTGAGGATGTCCTAGCCTAGCATGTAAAATAGGATCACTAGGTTTTATAATAACCGAATTAAAACAAGATGCATTAGAAGATAAATTCAAGTCCTCAAGCACATAGAGATCATCCTTGGATCCTCCTTGGCCAAGAACCTTACTTGTCTCAATATCCTGAAAATGAACATTGTTAGGACCAAATATAGCATAACAATTTAAATCAGTAGTGGCTCTCTTAACTGATAGCAAGTTAGAAGTGAAATTTGGCATATAAAATGCCTTGGTCTCCTTATCAAATAGTTTCAAATTCCCAATGCCTTTAACTGGCACTTTTTCACCATTTGCTATTATAACATTACCACTAGCAGGTTTAATATCACTAATTAGCCTAGAATCACTAATCATGTGATGGGATGCACCAGAATCAACTATGAGGGGTTTAATTTTGTTTGAGGTAAGAAATGCCTTACCGGTGGCCTCCTTGAGGGCTTTGATGAGCGCATCAAGGTCGGACCGCCTTACCAGCTCGGACGAAGCGGCAGCAAGAGCAGTTCCACCGGTCACTTGTTGAGGCTGCTCAGTCACTGACGGCTCCCCCATGGCCACTGCTTGATGAGCTCTTGGTGGTCCTCCGCGGTTTGGACGTCCACCTCGGATGGTTCCCGGTGGCGGTGCTAGATGCGGGTGTAGGATCCAGCAGCGGCTCTTGAAGTGGCCAAGTTTCTTGCAATGCTCACAAAACGGCGGGTTGTTCTTGTCCTCCGGCTTGTAGTAGCCTTTGTTCGCTGATGCCGTCTCAGCTTTGTTAGCGGTCACCAATTCTCCCTTACCGCCAAACAATCCCATGGAGCCATGCTCCTTTTGAATTTGGTTGCAAACATCATCAAGGCTTGGGAGTTTATCTGACCGCAAGATGTGTTTGATGAGATCATTGTAGGAGGGGTTTAAGGTCAAGAGCAGCCCAAACACTTTGTCTTGCTCACGCCTCTCGTTCAGTATGGCCGGATCAATTGTAGCCGGTCGAAGCATTTCTAGTTCAGCCCAAAGGGACCTAAACTTCCCAAAGTGCTTGGTGAACTCCATATCTTCCTGGTTGAGGTTGTTGATGGCCCGCTTGATTTCAAAGATGCGGTTGACATTGGTCACATTTCCGAAGACGTTCTTGAGTGTGTCCCATAAGTCCTTTGCCGTTTCGCAATAGGAGTAAGCTTCAAGAATGGGAGCGTCAAGGGAGTTTTGAATGATGGCTAAGACTCCCTGGTCTTCTTGGAACCATTTGTTCCCTTCATCATCATCGGCAGCTTCCTTGCCGTCTTTGGTGGTCTTGCCACTTGGAGCTTTGCTCTCTTCAACATGAGACCAAAGGCCTCGGCCACATAGGGCTGTTTTTGTGGTTCTAGCCCACAGTAAGTAGTTCTCTCCCTTGAGAGTAACTGGAACAATAAGAGTTTTGGTAGTTTCCATGGAAAATGGTGAAGAGACCGTTGGTTAAAGCTTTTGTCCAACGGGTAAAAGAAGAGATTTTGTAAGAACAAAGAACTTTGAGTAAGAGAATGGAATGCGGAAGAGTGTGATGAGATTTGAGGTAAGGACAGAATCAAATCTGCTCTGATACCATGTAAGTTTTGAAGTGAGAAGAGTTTAAGTTACCAAAGAGATAGTTTGAGATCGTAAGAGAGTGAGGAGAGTAAAGAGTGTAAGCGATTGAGAGAGAGTTGGAGAAAGAGAGTTAAACTCTTTTCTTACTTTTATTAGTATGATACTTACAAACTATTTAAAGACATATACAATTAGAATATTCTCTTAGGATCCTATGCACACTAATATGGGGAGAAAGCGACATCTCCTTAATCTAACATGTGATCTTCTTCTTCTCTCCTACAACTTGCACCAACGGCTATAATGGAAGGATCTAGAGGGTGGACGACCGTTGGAGGTTCTCCTTGTTGGAATGGGCTTATGAGGCCTTCAATTGATGATCGGCCTTATGGTGAGTCGTACGGACGTCCGTACGGTTGTACGGACAAGTGTGTGTGCCGGTTCATAGCTTTGTTAGTGTTTCTGGGTTAAAATGTGTCTTAATCCAATGCAACTGACTAATTATAAGAGTTTGAGATGAATGTGGAGAGTTTAAAAGCCACTTATACCCATTTTGTCCCAAAACAGGCTAAAACCAAGAAAACATTGCTTAGAAGCACTAAACAGCTATGTTAGTGTTTCTGGGGTTAAAATGTGTCTTAATCCAATGCAACTGACTAGATATAAGAGTTTGAGATGAATGTGGAGAGTTTAAAAGCCACTTATACCCATTTTGTCCCAAAAAAGGCTAAAACCAAGAAAACATTGCTTAGAAGCTGTAAACAGCTATGTTAGTGTTTATGGGGTTAAAATGTGTCTTAATCCAATGCAACTGACTAATTATAAGAGTTTGAGATGGATGTGGAGAGTCTAAAAGCCACTTATACCCATTTTGTCCCAAAACAGGCTAAAACCAAGAAAACATTGCTTATAAGCTGTAAACAGCTATGTTAGTGTTTCTGGGGTTAAAATGTATCTTAATCCAATGCAACTGACTAGATATAAGAGTTTGAGATGAATGTGGAGAGTTTAAAAGCCACTTATACCCATTTTGTCCCAAAACAGGCTAAAACCAAGAAAACATTGCTTAGAAGCTGTAAACAGCTATGTTAGTGTTTCTGGGGTTAAAATGTGTCTTAATCCAATGCAACTGACTAGATATAAGAGTTTGAGATGAATGTGGAGAGTTTAAAAGCCACTTATACCCATTTTGTCCCAAAACAGGCTAAAACCAAGAAAACATTGCTTAGAAGCTGTAAACAGCTATGTTAGTGTTTCTGGGGTTAAAATGTGTCTTAATCCAATGCAACTGACTAGATATAAGAGTTTGAGATGAATGTGGAGAGTTTAAAAGCCACTTATACCCATTTTGTCCCAAAACAGGCTAAAACCAAGAAAACATTGCTTAGAAGCTGTAAACTGTAAGATTTAAGATATGAAAGAGATGAGAGTAGCTAAGAGTAGTTTGGAATCGTAAGAGAGAAAGGAGAGAGTAGGTAGAGTGAGCGAGTAAAGGAGAGTATTGGAGAAAGAGAGTTAACTCATTTCTTACTTGATTTGTTACATGGATACAAACTAAATATAGACAGCTATGAACAAAAGGAATATGCTACAATATCCTTTACACACTAACAAAGGGAGATAGCGACATCTCCTTAAACTTCCCATGTGACTTCTCCCACTTGCATATCCTCTCTAACGGCTCCAAGGGAAGATTCTCGAACACTTGAGGACATGTGACCGTTGGGGCTTTTTCTTGATGGACTGGACTTGCTAACTTCATGGTTAACTGATCGGCCCATTCGTTTGGTTGTATGGTCGTCCGTACGGCCGTACGGACGGTGGTGTGCCGATTCATACTCCCCCTCAAGCTTGACTTAGGGAACAAGTCAAGATTGACTCCATAGGCACCCACCTCATTAAAAACCTTAGTGTAGAAAACCCTTTGGGAAAAACTATACATAAGGGAAAAAGAGTGTAGGTGCCGAGCAAGAAGTCATGGCCGAGTGAGGTCTATGAGGCCAAGTTTTGGGTGAATGTATTCACATACTTGAGGGCTCGCGGCCTTGGTGAGAATGTCAGCTAGCTGATCCTTGCTCTCGGTGTGGCATGGTAGAACTACGCCAAGTCTGATTTGCTCTCGAACCTTATGGCAGTCCACTTCAATGTGCTTTGTCCTCTCATGAAATACCGAATTAGTTGCAATGTGAATGGCGGCTTCATTGTCACAGTGCATTGTGATTGGGTTTGGTGTCTCTATTCCAAGGTCCTTAAGGAGAGCCTTAAGCCACATCAGTTCCGTGGTGAGTTTCCTCATAGCCCTATACTCGGATTCGGCGCTTGAGAGTGACACTACCTTTTGCTTCTTACTCTTCCAAGTGACTAAGTTGCCTCCAAGAAATGTGCAGTAGCCAGTGGTAGAGCGTCGGTCTCCCTTGTCTCCGGCATAGTCAGCATCACAATAGCCAACTAACTCAGTGTTCTTGTTGCGACCCATCCAAATGCCTTGTCCCGGCGAACCTTTAATGTACTTAAGGATCCGATCAACCATGTTCCAATGATGGACAGTTGGATTCTTCATGTGCTGGCTTACCTGATTCACAGCAAAGCAAATATCAGGTCGGGTTATAGTCAAATAGATCAACTTACCCACTAGGCGCCGGTAGCGGCCAACGTCCTTGTATGGTGCTCGCTCAAGCTCCCCCTTTCCTCCAGCTTTGTAGTCCTCTTCAAGCGGTGATGCCACTGCCTTTGAACCTAATTTACCTGTCTCACTTAACAAGTCAAGAGCATATTTTCTTTGTGATAGAAATAAACCTTCCTTTGATCTACATATTTCTATCCCAAGAAAATATTTCAACTCTCCAAGATCCTTAATATCAAAGACTGATTTCAAGAAGGTTTTGGTGTCTTGAATACCTACCGAGTCACTCCCAGTGATGATGATATCATCAACATACACTAAGATGACTACTATACCTTTGGTGCTTGGTAAGGTAAATAGTGTGTGATCAGCCTCGGATTTGCGAAAGCCTTTGTCAAGAAGGGTTGTGCTCAGCTTGTGGTACCACGCCCTTGGTGACTGCTTCAGTCCATAGATGGCTTTGTTGAGCTTGAGAACTTTTCCCGGACCAATGGTGTCTTCTAGGCCCGGTGGTGGCCGCATATACACTTCATCTTCAAGCTCACCTTGCAAGAAGGCGTTCTTCACATCCATTTGCCATAGCTCCCAATCAAGATTTGTGGCAAGAGAGAGAACCACTCGAACTGTGTGAAGTTTGGCCACCGGAGCAAACGTATCAAGATAGTCCTCCCCATACGTTTGCGTGAATCCCCGGGCTACAAGGCGTGCCTTATACCGTTCAATCTCCCCATTGCTCTTGTATTTGATAGTAAAAATATATCTTGAAGTGACGGCTCGCTTGCCCTTGGGAAGGTCAGCTTCGTCCCATGTGTGGTTTTGTACCATGGCCGTGTTCTCGGCATCTACGGCGTCCCTCCATACCTTATGGTCTTTGGCCTCCTCATAGGTTCTTGGAATCCAGTGTTCATCAATGTGGCCAAGAAAAACTTGATGGTCCATAGGAAGTTGGGCAAGGGAGCACACGGCTTGAATCGGATGAGCGACGGCCATATTGTTGTAGTAGACGCGCGTGTTCTTCCAATTGGTAGGAGGATATTTGATACGTTGACTGCGTCGTAGAGGGACGACTGTTTCAGTTTCCAAGTTGGCACAGCCTGGTGTAATGACCTCTTCAAGTGGCTCGGCCGGTTCCTCGGTTTGCTCGGCAATGTTATCCGCGGGTAGCTCAGTTGACTCCTCCGGCTGCTCGGTCGGATCATTAGTACTGACGTCATGTTCAGGCTCACACAATGGTTCAGGGTGCGCTGGTGATGTAGGGCTGGTTGGCTCGGTATTGATCCGATCATTGTCAAGGCCTAACCGCTCAAGAAGAACCCGGAGGTTGCGTGTCCGGTCAGATGGTGAGGATGAGAGGTTACGGAGCTCATCCCAATTCTGTTCGTCATAGAATCCTTGTGTCTCTATGAACTTGACATCGCGAGAGACAAGAACTCTTCTTGTAGTGGGGTCATAGCACTTATACCCCTTTTGTGTGGTGGAGTAGCCAAGAAACATTGCCTTTGTACTCTTAGCATCAAGCTTGTCCCTTAGTTCACCTGGTCGCAACACATAGCACACACAACCAAATACTCGTAAGTGATCAAATATGGGTTTGTCCTTGGTTAATACCTCAAATGGTGACAAGTCTTTAAGGATCTTTGTGGGTGTGCGGTTGATAAGGTAACAAGCGGCTAGCACAGCATCTCCCCAAAACCTCTTTGGAACCCTTGTGTGGAACATCATAGACCTTGCCACCTCCATGAGATGCCTATTCTTCCTTTCAGCTACCCCATTTTGTTGTGGTGTGTATGGACAGCTAGTTTGATGTAGAATCCCATGGTTGGCTAGATATTGCTTAAAGGCATGGCTTGTGTATTCTCCACCATTATCTGATCTCAAAATTTTAATCTTAGCATGATAGTGGTTAGAGACATAATTTTGAAAATTAGTAAAAGCCTCAAGAACTCTATCCTTAGAGGGAAGTAAAGTTATCCATGTATATTTTGATTTTTCATCAATAAAAGTCACAAAATATTTTTTGATTTTCTCTAGATAAGCAAGGAGATGTCCAAACATCAGAATGAATTAAATCAAAACATTTTTCATAAATAGTACTAGAATTAGGAAAAACAGCCTTGCAATGTTTACCAAGAATACAAGCCTCACACTCATCATTTTTAAAAGAAATATTAGGAAACATTAAAGATAAAGCTCTAGAGTGAGGATGTCCAAGCCTAGCATGTAAAATAGAATCACTAGGTTTAATAACCGATTTAAAACAAGAAGCAGTAGAAGATAAATTCAAGTCCTCAAGCACATAGAGATCCTCCTTGGAACCTCCTTGACCAAGAACTTTACTTGTCTCAATATCCTGAAAATAAACATTGTTAGGACCAAATATTGCATAACAATTTAAATCAGTGGTGGCCCTTTTTACTGATAACAAATTAGATGTGAAACTAGGCATGTAGAAGGCTTTAGTTTCTTTATCAAATAACTTCAAATTTCCTATGCCTTTAACTGGAACTTTCTCACCATTAGCTATCACAACATTACCATGAGCAGGTTTAATTTCACTAATTAGCCTAGAATCACTAATCATATGATGAGATGCACCAGAATCAACAATAAGAGGTTTATTTTTATTTGAGGCGAGAAATGTTTTACCGGAGGCCTCCTTTAAGGCCTTGATGAGGGCGTCAAGGTCCGACTTGCGGACTAGCTCCGATGATGCCGCCAGTGCCACTCCATTCCCCTCAAGCGTTGGGCCACTTGGTGTTGAGGTCGTTGCCTCGCCCGCCATGCTTGCTTGATTGGCCCTTGGTCCGCCTCGGCTGTTTCCTCCACGGTTTATGCGGAGGTGAGGGTGAAGGATCCAACACCGGCTCTTGAAGTGGCCGACCTTCTTGCAATGTTCACACACCGGTGGGTTCTTGTCCTCCGGTTTGTAGTAGCCACGGTTCGCAGCCGCCACCTCAGCTTTGTTGGCGGTCACTAGCTCGCCCTTGCCTCCAAACAACCCCATGGAACCATGTTCCTTTTGAATCTGGTTACAAACATCATCAAGGCTAGGAAGCTTGTCAGACCGTAGGATATGCTTGATAAGGTCGTTGTAGGAGGGGTTCAAGGTCAAGAGAAGGCCGAACACCTTATCTTGTTCACGCCTTTCATTCAAGATGGCCGGATCTATGGTCGCCGGCCGGAGCATCTCTAGTTCAGCCCAAAGGGACCTAAACTTTCCAAAGTGTTTGGTGAACTCCATATCTTCTTGGTTGAGGTTGTTGATGGCCCTCTTAATCTCAAAGATTCGGTTAACATTGGTAATATTCCCAAAAACATTTTTGAGCGTATCCCACAAGTCTTTGGCCGTCTCGCAATAAGAGTAGGCTTCAAGGATAGGAGCATCTAGGGAGTTTTGAATGATGGCTAGGACTCCCTGATCTTCCTGGAACCACTTGTTCTTCTCATCCGCGACAAGATCCTTGCCGTCTTTGGTGGTCTCGCCACTAGGAGCTTCGCTCGTCTCAACATGGGACCAAAGTCCTCGGCCGCATAGGGCTGTCTTTGTGGTTCTAGCCCACAGTAAGTAGTTCTCTCCCTTGAGAGTGACTGGAACAATTAGGGTTTTGGTAGTTTCCATGAGAAAAGAAGAAGAGACCGATGGGTAAAGCTATTGTCCAACGGTTAAAGAAAGGGGATTCAAGAACAAGAAATTTTAGGAACAAGAGTGAGGGTGCGGAAGAGTGTAGAGAAGATTTAAGGTAAGAACAGAATCAAATTTGCTCTGATACCATGTAAGATTTAAGATATGAAAGAGATGAGAGTAGCTAAGAGTAGTTTGAAATCGAAAGAGAGAAAGGAGAGAGTAGGTAGAGTGAGCGAGTAAAGGAGAGTATTGGAGAAAGAGAGTTAACTCATTTCTTACTTGATTTGTTACATGGATACAAACTAAATATAGACAGCTATGAACAAAAGGAATATGCTACAATATCCTTTACACACTAACAAAGGGAGATAGCGACATCTCCTTAAACTTCCCATGTGACTTCTCCCACTTGCATATCCTCTCTAACGGCTCCAAGGGAAGATTCTCGAACACTTGAGGACATGTGACCGTTGGGGCTTCTTCTTGATGGACTGGACTTGCTAACTTCATGGTTAACTGATCGGCCCATTCGTTTGGTTGTATGGTCGTCCGTACGGCCGTACGGACGGTGGTGTGCCGATTCATATAAACAGCTATGTTAGTGTTTCTAGGGTTAAAATGTGTCTTAATCCAATGCAACTGACTAGTTATAAGAGTTTGAGATGAATGTGGAGAGTTTAAAAGCCACTTATACCCATTTTGTCCCAAAACAGGCTAAAACCATGAAAACATTGCTTAGAAGCTGTAAACAGCTATGTTAGTGTTTCTGGGGTTAAAATGTGTCTTAATCCAATGCAACTGACTAATTATAAGAGTTTGAGAAGGATGTGGAGAGTTTAAAAGCCACTTATACCCATTTTGTCCCAAAACAGGCTAAAACCAAGAAAACATTGCTTAGAAGCTGTAAACAGCTATGTTAGTGTTTCTAGGGTTAAAATGTGTCTTAATCCAATGCAACTGACTAGTTATAAGAGTTTGAGATGAATGTGGAGAGTTTAAAAGCCACTTATACCCATTTTGTCCCAAAACAGGCTAAAACCAAGAAAACATTGCTTAGAAGCTGTAAACAGCTATGTTAGTGTTTCTAGGGTTAAAATGTGTCTTAATCCAATGCAACTGACTAATTATAAGAGTTTGAGATGGATGTGGAGAGTTTAAAAGCCACTTATACCCATTTTGTCCCAAAACAGGCTAAAACCAAGAAAACATTGCTTAGAAGCACCAAACAGCTATGTTAGTGTTTCTGGGTTAAAATGTGTCTTAATCCAATGCAACTGACTAATTATAAGAGTTTGAGATGGATGTGGAGAGTTTAAAAGCCACTTATACCCATTTTGTCCCAAAACAGGCTAAAACCAAGAAAACATTGCTTAGAAGCTGTAAACAGCTATGTTAGTGTTTCTGGGGTTAAAATGTGTCTTAATCCAATGCAACTGACTAGATATAAGAGTTTGAGATGAATGTGGAGAGTTTAAAAGCCACTTATACCCATTTTGTCCCAAAACAGGCTAAAACCAAGAAAACATTGCTTAGAAGCTGTAAACAGCTATGTTAGTGTTTCTGGGGTTAAAATGTGTCTTAATCCAATGCAACTGACTAGATATAAGAGTTTGAGATGAATGTGGAGAGTTTAAAAGCCACTTATACCCATTTTGTCCCAAAACAGGCTAAAACCAAGAAAACATTGCTTAGAAGCTGTAAACAGCTATGTTAGTGTTTCTGGGGTTAAAATGTGTCTTAATCCAATGCAACTGACTAGATATAAGAGTTTGAGATGAATGTGGAGAGTTTAAAAGCCACTTATACCCATTTTGTCCCAAAACAGGCTAAAACCAAGAAAACATTGCTTAGAAGCTGTAAACAGCTATGTTAGTGTTTCTGGGGTTAAAATGTGTCTTAATCCAATGCAACTGACTAATTATAAGAGTTTGAGATGAATGTGGAGTTTAAAAGCCACTTATACCCATTTTGTCCCAAAACAGGCTAAAACCAAGAAAACATTGCTTAGAAGCTGTAAACAGCTATGTTAGTGTTTCTGGGGTTAAAATGTGTCTTAATCCAATGCAACTGACTAATTATAAGAGTTTGAGAAGGATGTGGAGAGTTTAAAAGCCACTTATACCCATTTTGTCCCAAAACAGGCTAAAACCAAGAAAACATTGCTTAGAAGCTGTAAACAGCTATGTTAGTGTTTCTGGGGTTAAAATGTGTCTTAATCCAATGCAACTGACTAGTTATAAGAGTTTGAGATGAATGTGGAGAGTTTAAAAGCCACTTATACCCATTTTGTCCCAAAACAGGCTAAAACCAAGAAAACATTGCCTTAGAAGCTGTAAACAGCTATGTTAGTGTTTCTAGGGTTAAAATGTGTCTTAATCCAATGCAACTGACTAGATATAAGAGTTTGAGATGAATGTGGAGAGTTTAAAAGCCACTTATACCCATTTTGTCCCAAAACAGGCTAAAACCAAGAAAACATTGCTTAGAAGCTGTAAACAGCTATGTTAGTGTTTCTGGGTTAAAATGTGTCTTAATCCAATGCAACTGACTAATTATAAGAGTTTGAGATGAATGTGGAGAGTTTAAAAGCCACTTATACCCATTTTGTCCCAAAACAGGCTAAAACCAAGAAAACATTGCTTAGAAGCTGTAAACAGCTATGTTAGTGTTTCTGGGGTTAAAATGTGTCTCAATCCAATGCAACTGACTAATTATAAGAGTTTGAGAAGGATGTGGAGAGTTTAAAAGCCACTTATACCCATTTTGTCCCAAAACAGGCTAAAACCAAGAAAACATTGCTTAGAAGCACCAAACAGCTTTGTTAGTGTTTCTGGGTTAAAATGTGTCTTAATCCAATGCAACTGACTAATTATAAGAGTTTGAGATAGATGTGGATAGTTTAAAAGCCACTTATACCCATTTTGTCCCAAAACAGGCTAAAACCAAGAAAACATTGCTTAGAAGCACCAAACAGCTTTGTTAGTGTTTCTGGGTTAAAATGTGTCTTAATCCAATGCAACTGACTAATTATAAGAGTTTGAGATGAATGTGGAGAGTTTAAAAGCCACTTATACCCATTTTGTCCCAAAACAGGCTAAAACCAAGAAAACATTGCTTAGAAGCACTAAACAGCTATGTTAGTGTTTCTGGGGTTAAAATGTGTCTTAATCCAATGCAACTGACTAGATATAAGAGTTTGAGATGAATGTGGAGAGTTTAAAAGCCACTTATACCCATTTTGTCCCAAAAAAGGCTAAAACCAAGAAAACATTGCTTAGAAGCTGTAAACAGCTATGTTAGTGTTTCTAGGGTTAAAATGTGTCTTAATCCAATGCAACTGACTAATTATAAGAGTTTGAGAAGGATGTGGAGAGTTTAAAAGCCACTTATACCCATTTTGTCCCAAAACAGGCCAAAACCAAGAAAACATTGCTTAGAAGCACCAAACAGCTTTGTTAGTGTTTCTGGGTTAAAATGTGTCTTAATCCAATGCAACTGACTAATTATAAGAGTTTGAGATGGATGTGGAGAGTTTAAAAGCCACTTATACCCATTTTGTCCCAAAACAGGCTAAAACCAAGAAAACATTGCTTAGAAGCTGTAAACAGCTATGTTAGTGTTTCTGGGGTTAAAATGTGTCTTAATCCAATGCAACTGACTAGATATAAGAGTTTGAGATGAATGTGGAGAGTTTAAAAGCCACTTATACCCATTTTGTCCCAAAACAGGCTAAAACCAAGAAAACATTGCTTAGAAGTTAAACAGCTATGTTAGTGTTTCTGGGGTTAAAATGTGTCTTAATCCAATGCAACTGACTAGATATAAGAGTTTGAGATGAATGTGGAGAGTTTAAAAGCCACTTATACCCATTTTGTCCCAAAACAGGCTAAAACCAAGAAAACATTGCTTAGAAGCTGTAAACAGCTATGTTAGTGTTTCTGGGGTTAAAATGTGTCTTAATCCAATGCAACTGACTAGTTATAAGAGTTTGAGATGAATGTGGAGAGTTTAAAAGCCACTTATACCCATTTTGTCCCAAAACAGGCTAAAACCAAGAAAACATTGCTTAGAAGCTGTAAACAGCTATGTTAGTGTTTCTGGGGTTGAAATGTGTCTTAATCCAATGCAACTGACTAATTATAAGAGTTTGAGATGAATGTGGAGAGTTTAAAAGCCACTTATACCCATTTTGTCCCAAAACAGGCTAAAACCAAGAAAACATTGCTTAGAAGCTGTAAACAGCTATGTTAGTGTTTCTGGGGTTAAAATGTGTCTTAATCCAATGCAACTGACTAATTATAAGAGTTTGAGATGGATGTGGAGAGTTTAAAAGCCACTTATACCCATTTTGTCCCAAAACAAGCTAAAACCAAGAAAACATTGCTTAGAAGCTGTAAACAGCTATGTTAGTGTTTCTGGGGTTAAAATGTGTCTTAATCCAATGCAACTGACTAGTTATAAGAGTTTGAGATGAATGTGGAGAGTTTAAAAGCCACTTATACCCATTTTGTCCCAAAACAGGCTAAAACCAAGAAAACATTGCTTAGTATTGATCAAGAAGACTCGGCCGTCCGTACAAGGGACACTAAGGCCGTCCGTACGGTTTGGTAAAGGCCGGCCATGGTTCATGTGAATAAAGGGCTGAATGAATTCAATAAAGGCCCAAGAAGTATAGAAGGATCGAGAATGCCTAAGGTGACCGTTAGGAGTCACATGCTTCCTTAAGGGAAGCAAGGACATGTCGCTATCAACATAGGGATCCTCCTTCCTTCTCTCTTTATGTCGTTTTCTAGTTTGATTTGGGATTAACCCTAGTTGTCTCTCTATTTATAGCCTTATGGCCGACATTTGTAATACACTATTCTAATAAGAAATCTCATTCCTATATTCTCTTTGTTCTTGATGCCTTCTAAACTCTCTCTCGCTCATATCATTCTCCCTTTAATCTTCTTAAACTAACATGGTATCAGAGCATGTTTTCCGATCTATGATACTATAAACATTCTCTTCACTCTCTAGCTTTCCTTCTCTTGATTCTATCAGTCTATTTTTCTCAACATTCTTCTCAACACTCTTTCCGCTAGCCTACTCTTTTACTTTCTCTATTTTGTGCCATGGAAACCGGTAAACCTATTGTTACTCCGGTGGTTCTCAAAGGCGCCAACTATCTCTTGTGGAAACGAACCACAAAGACTGCTCTTAGTGGCCGGGGACTCTGGATCCATGTAGAAACAGACCAACTCCCCAAGAAAGCCAACAAAGAAGACAGTAAGGAAGAGACGGAGGAAGACAAGGCGGCTGAACTCGAGAAGGCAACCAAATGGTTCCAAGAAGATCAGACCGTGCTCGCTATCCTCCAAAACTCACTGGACGCTCCTATCTTAGAGGCCTACTCTTATTGTGAGACGGCTAAGGAGCTGTGGGACACGCTAGCCAATGTGTACGGAAACGTCACTAACCTAACTCGCGTGTTTGAAGTTAAGAAGGCTATCAACAGCCTTCATCAAGAAGACTTGGAGTTTACCAAGCACTTTGGGAAGTTTCGGTCATTGTGGGCCGAACTAGAGATGCTCCGGCCAAGCACTATAGATCCGGCGATTCTAAACGAGAGGAAGGAACAAGATAAAGTCTTTGGCTTACTCCTTACCCTCAATCCTGCTTTCAATGACCTCATCAAGCACATACTCCGAGGTGACAAACTTCCCACACTTGATGATGTATGTTCCCAAGTTCAAAGGAGCAAGGCTCTCTCGGTCTCTTTAGTGGGAAGGGCGAGCTGGTCACGGCGAACAAGGGGGTGTACAGGCCGGACGAGAGGAAGACCACGGTGTGTGACCACTGCAAGAAGAAAGGTCATGTGAAGGACAAATGCTGGATCCTACACCCACATCTCAAGCCGGCCAAGTTCAAGGCAAATTTGTCCCATGAAGGAACAAGCGGTCAAGCATCCGGACCGGGAAGCCAAGGGGAGGCCATGGCTGCATCTCTTGGTGATTTTGTGCGAAAATCTGACTTGGAGGCTCTCATCAAGTCCATTGCCGCATTGAAAGAATCCGGTATCACATTCTTTGCCTCTAAACCTAGTAAAATGCTTGTCATTGACTCGGGGGCTTCTCACCATATGATTAGTAACCCGAGTCTACTAGACAATATAGTACCAGCTATAGGTAATGTGGTAATAGCTAATGGTGATAGGATTCCAGTAAAAGGTGTTGGTGATTTAAAACTGTTTGATCATAGTTCTAAAGCGTTTTACATGCCAACCTTCACCTCTAATCTTTTGTCAGTAAAGAAAACAACTAATGATTTAAATTGTTACACTATTTTTGGTCCTAATAGTGTGCATTTTCAGGATATTAAGACTGGAAAGATCCTTGGGGAAGGAAATGGAACCGGAGATCTTTATACCTTAGAGAAGACTTCACCAAGTTCTTTTAATTCAGTCTCGCTTTCCTCTTGTTTTGTGTCAAAGAATAATGATAATGATGCATTGTGGCATGCTAGATTAGGTCACCCTCACTCGCGTGCTCTTGAGTTGTTGTTGCCTAATGTTTCCTTTAGTAGTTCAAATTGTGAGTCTTGTATCCTTGGAAAACATTGTAGGACTGTTTTTCCTAAATCTTCTACTATTTATGAAAATTGCTTTGATTTGGTTCACTCTGATGTTTGGACATCACCATGTTTGTCTAGAGATAACAACAAGTATTTTGTGACTTTTATTGATGAAAAATCAAAATATACTTGGATCACTTTGTTACCATCTAAGGACCGTGTGTTTGATGCATTTATCAATTTCCAAAATTACATTACTAATCACTTTAATGCCAAGATCAAAGTGTTTAGGTCAGACAATGGGGGAGAGTACACTAGTCACAAAATGAGAGACCACTTGAGCAAACATGGCATCTTACATCAAACGAGCTGCCCTTACACGCCGCAGCAGAACGGGGTGGCCGAGAGGAAGAACCGGCACCTTATGGAGGTGGCGAGGTCCATGATGTTTCACATGAATGTGCCAAAACGGTTTTGGGGAGATGCGGTCATGACAGCCTGCTATCTCATAAACAGAACGCCAACAAAAATCCTAAGCGATCTAACTCCCTTTGAAGTTCTTAATAAGGCTAGACCTTCCTTAGATCACTTACGCGTATTTGGTTGTGTATGTTTTGTTTTGATTCCAGGAGAACAAAGGAGCAAACTCGATGCCAAGAGCATCAAGAGTATGTTCATAGGCTACTCGACCACACAAAGAGGCTACAAGTGCTACGACCCGGCCAATGGCCGCATGTATGTGTCTCGAGATGTCAAGTTCCTGGAGGCTCAAGGCTATTATGAAGTGAGCGACTGGAATGACCTTAAGGATCTCTCTCACTCCACTACCGACCGCGCGACCAACCTTCGCTTCCTACTCGACCACCTTGGCGTTACTCAACCATGTTCCGGGGAGTCTCCTATACCAACGACTTCAAGTGACTCTCCTCAGCAACAAGACCAGCCGGTGCCACCTACTATTCCCTCGGAAGATCACGACATGGAGCCTGAAGGGGTCATCACTGAAGATGTTGCTCCACATGCTACATCCTCACCACCCATGGCCGAACCAATACCGGAAGTGGTTCACCCGGCTGAACAAAGTCAGACGGTGCCACCTGCCCCTGCTGTGCCACTTAGAAGGAGTTCACGTGTCAGGTCTCATCCTTCTACCTGGAGGGACAAACGTGTGTACTACAACAATCAAGCGGTCGCCCATCCGATTCAGGCCGTTTGTTCGCTTGCCGTCCTACCACCTGACCACGCTGCTTTCCTTGGGGCCATTGACTCTAACTACATCCCTCAGACCTATGACGAGGCCAAAGACCATCAAGTATGGCGCGATGCAGTATCCGACGAGGCTGGAGCCATGGTTCGGAACCACACTTGGGACGAGGCCGACTTACCCAAAGGAAAGAAAGCGGTCAGTTCACGATGGATCTTTACCATTAAGTACCTTAGCACGGGTGAGATAGAACGGCACAAGGCACGCCTAGTGGCTCGCGGCTTTACCCAGACATATGGGTCCGATTATACGGAAACCTTTGCACCCGTTGCTAAGCTCCATACCGTTAGAGTGGTCCTATCCGTGGCCACTAACTTGTCGTGGGATTTATGGCAAATGGACGTCAAAAATGCTTTCCTTCAGGGGGAGCTTCAAGAAGAGGTCTATATGTATCCTCCACCAGGGCTAGAAGATCTCGTCGCACCCGGAAAAGTGCTCCGTCTCCGTAAGGCCATTTACGGCCTCAAGCAGTCTCCTCGCGCCTGGTACCATAAATTAAGCTCTACCCTCAAGGACCAAGGCTTCAAACGCTGTGAGTCTGACCACACCCTCTTTACTCGCCGTTCATCCGGTGGTCTAGTGGTTGTGCTTATCTATGTTGATGATCTCATCATCACCGGTGATGATCAAGACGGCGTCCGAACTACAAAGGCCTCTCTACATTCGGCGTTTGACATCAAAGATCTCGGTGAGCTTCGCTACTTCCTTGGCATTGAGATCTGTCGCTCGGCCGATGGCCTCTTTCTCTCTCAACGGAAATACACCCTTGATCTTTTGGCCGAGACAGGCCGTTTAGCGGCCAAGCCGGTTGCGACTCCCCTCGATGAGGATTACCAGGCCAAGCGAAAGGGGGAGAGTCTTAGGGCCATGAAGGGGCAACCGCGAGAACCTATGGACGAGCCCTATGAGGATGTTACCAGGTATAGGCGGCTAGTGGGGAAGCTCATATACCTCACGATCACTCGCCCCGACATTTGTTATGCAGTCAATCAAGCGAGCCAATACATGAAGGCTCCTACCAAGTATCATTGGAGCATGGTGGAGAGGATTCTCAGCTATCTTAAGGGGAGCCCGGGTCAAGGTATATGGATGGGTAAGAACTCAAACACGGAGATTGTGGGCTATTGTGATGCAGATTACGCGGGAGACACTCTGGATAGGCGATCGACTACTGGGTATTGCACGTTTGTTGGTGGGAACTTGGTTACATGGAAGTCAAAGAAGCAGAAAGTGGTCTCAAGTTCAAGTGCCGAAGCCGAGTATAGGGCAATGCGGAAGCTAACAAATGAACTAACTTGGCTAAAGGCGCTTCTCAAGGACCTTGGTATTGAGTCAAAGAAGCCAATCACCTTCCATTGTGACAATGAGGCGGCCATTCACATTGCCACCAACTCAGTGTTTCATGAGAGAACTAAACACATTGAAGTAGATTGTCACAAGGTGAGAGAGAAGATTGAAGAAGGGATCATCTTACCGTGTCACACTCGGAGTCAAGATCAACTAGCAGATATCTTCACCAAAGCCGCAAGTGCCAAGGTTTGTGAATCTATTCATAGTAGACTTGGGCTTGTTGACATCACTCGCCCTTGATCACACTCTTCTAATCCATGGACATCACACTCTTTTTCCCTTGACATAGTTTTATCCCATGAGGTTTTATATGTCAAGGTTTTTAATGAGGTGATGCTTCATGGGTTCCAAGTTTAGCCATTTCATTAGGCTAAACTTGAGGGGGAGTATTGATCAAGAAGACTCGGCCGTCCGTACAAGGGACACTAAGGCCGTCCGTACGGTTTGGTAAAGGCCGGCCATGGTTCATGTGAATAAAGGGCTGAATGAATTCAATAAAGGCCCAAGAAGTATAGAAGGATCGAGAATGCCTAAGGTGACCGTTAGGAGTCACATGCTTCCTTAAGGGAAGCAAGGACATGTCGCTATCAACATAGGGATCCTCCTTCCTTCTCTCTTTATGTCGTTTTCTAGTTTGATTTGGGATTAACCCTAGTTGTCTCTCTATTTATAGCCTTATGGCCGACATTTGTAATACACTATTCTAATAAGAAATCTCATTCCTATATTCTCTTTGTTCTTGATGCCTTCTAAACTCTCTCTCGCTCATATCATTCTCCCTTTAATCTTCTTAAACTAACACTTAGAAGCTGTAAACAGCTATGTTAGTGTTTCTGGGGTTAAAATGTATCTTAATCCAATGCAACTGACTAGATATAAGAGTTTGAGATGAATGTGGAGAGTTTAAAAGCCACTTATACCCATTTTGTCCCAAAACAGGCTAAAACCAAGAAAACATTGCTTAGAAGCTGTAAACAGCTATGTTAGTGTTTCTAGGGTTAAAATGTGTCTTAATCCAATGCAACTGACTAGTTATAAGAGTTTGAGATGAATGTGGAGAGTTTAAAAGCCACTTATACCCATTTTGTCCCAAAACAGGCTAAAACCATGAAAACATTGCTTAGAAGCTGTAAACAGCTATGTTAGTGTTTCTAGGGTTAAAATGTGTCTCAATCCAATGCAACTGACTAATTATAAGAGTTTGAGAAGGATGTGGAGAGTTTAAAAGCCACTTATACCCATTTTGTCCCAAAACAGGCTAAAACCAAGAAAACATTGCTTAGAAGCACCAAACAGCTTTGTTAGTGTTTCTGGGTTAAAATGTGTCTTAATCCAATGCAACTGACTAATTATAAGAGTTTGAGATAGATGTGGATAGTTTAAAAGCCACTTATACCCATTTTGTCCCAAAACAGGCTAAAACCAAGAAAACATTGCTTAGAAGCACCAAACAGCTTTGTTAGTGTTTCTGGGTTAAAATGTGTCTTAATCCAATGCAACTGACTAATTATAAGAGTTTGAGATGAATGTGGAGAGTTTAAAAGCCACTTATACCCATTTTGTCCCAAAACAGGCTAAAACCAAGAAAACATTGCTTAGAAGCACTAAACAGCTATGTTAGTGTTTCTGGGGTTAAAATATTGATCAAGAGAATAAGCCTAAGGAAGCCATGGCCGTCCGTACGTCCGTACGGTCACACAAGTAAACCAATAAGGCCGAGTCACTCTAGTGTCGATATGGAGAATGAGGAGGCCTTCTCCCTTTAGGCCCATATGAAGAAGGATCTAGAATTCCCTTTGTAGCCGTTAGAAAGGAAGGCACAAGTGGAGTCACATGTTTGGTAAGACTCGCATAGGTCACTATCAACATTGGGATCGGCTCTCTCTCTCTCCACCTATCCCTATCGTGTATTAGGTCAATTTGTAAGGGGTGTAGCCCTAGTAACTTCTTTTCTATATATAGGCCTTAGTATTCCTTGTATTTGTAACACTTAAGGAATGAGAAGTAAAAGATCTCTTTCTCCATTCTCTTTGTCTACCGATTCTATTCTTCTCACCTAACCTTATCTTCTAATCTCACTTCATTCTACCTTAATCATTCTAAAACCAACATGGTATCAGAGCATGTTCTTCGATCCTTTACAGCTTAAACTCATCATTCTCCTCATTTCTCTACTCTAATCTCTTTTATTCTCACTCGCACTTCGTTTATTCTCCGGGTAAAAGCTTTATCCATCGGTCCATAGAAATCCGACCATGGAAAACGCCAAGCCCATCGTTTCACCGGTTGTCCTAAAGGGGACAAACTACTTGCTGTGGACAAGAACCACAAGAACAGCCCTTGGAGGTCGTGGCCTTTGGAGTCATGTTGAGTCCGACTATGTCCCAAAGCAAAACCCCAAAGGAAAAGATGCTTCCGAGGCGGAAGCGGAGGAAGAGAGCGAGAGGAAGGCCAAGTGGTTCCAAGAAGACCAAGTTGTCCTATCTGTTCTCCAAAACTCTCTGGACACGCCCATCCTTGAGGCCTACTCATATTGCGAGACGGCCAAGGAGCTGTGGGAAACACTTAAAGGCGTGTATGGTAATGTCTCTAACATGACTAGAGTCTTTGAGGTCAAGAAGGCCATTAATGATCTTAACCAAGATGATGTGGAGTTCACTAAGCACCTTGGTAAGTTCCGTGCACTATGGTCCGAGCTTGACATGTTGCGGCCAAGTACACTTGATGCGAGTGTACTAAACGAAAGGAAGGAGCAAGACAAGATCTTTGGACTCCTCCTTACCTTAAACCCATCCTTCAATGACCTCTTGAAACACATCCTAAGGGCAGAGAAGCTTCCCACCTTTGAAGATATTTGTTCCCAAATCCAAAAGGAACAAGGATCTCTTGATTTGTTTAGCGGTAAGGGGGAGCTTGCTACGGCCAACAAAGGAGTGTACAAGCAAGAAGAGAGGAAAGTGTGGGTATGCGACCACTGCAAGAAGCGAGGTCACCTGAAAGACAAATGCTGGATCCTCCATCCTCATCTCAAGCCGGCCAAGTTCAAAGCCAATCTCTCAAAGGAAGCGGTTAGCGACAAGGGAGCCGGATCATCAAAACAAGGAGATGAGGTGGCCATGACTGCAGCCTATGGAGATGTGGTGAGAAAATCAGACCTTGAGGCGCTCATTCGCTCCATTGCCTCACTCAAGGAGTCTGGTATCTCTTTCTTTACCTCTAAGCCTAGTAAATCGCTTGTTATTGACTCGGGGGCCTCTCATCATATGATTAGCAACCCTAGGTTAATTGACAACATAAAACCGGCTTTAGGGAATGTTGTTATAGCTAATGGAGATCAAATACCAGTAAAAGGGATAGGAGACTTGAAACTGTTTGATAAAATCTCAAAAGCTTTCTTTATGCCTACTTTTACATCTAATCTCCTATCGGTTAAGAGGGCCACAAATGATTTGAATTGTTATGCAATTTTTGGGCCTAACAGTGTTCATTTTCAGGATATTGAGACTGGAAAGGTTCTTGGAGAAGGGCAAGGGAGTGGAGATCTCTATGTCCTAGAGAAAACCGATCCAAATTTATCTTCTATTAAGTCTTGTTTTGTTGTTGATTCAAATATGGTGTGGCATGCTAGGCTAGGCCACCCTCATTCGCGTGCTTTAGGACTAATGTTTCCTAATATTTCTTTTGATAATTCTACTTGTGAACCTTGTATTCTTGGAAAACATTGCAAGTCTATCTTTCCTAAGTCAAGTACTATTTATGAAAATTGTTTTGATTTAGTTCACTCTGATGTTTGGACATCACCATGCCTATCTAGAGATAATAACAAGTATTTTGTGACTTTTATTGATGAAAAATCAAAATATACTTGGATTACCTTATTGCCTTCTAAAGATAGAGTGTTTGATGCCTTTGTTAATTTTCAAAATTATGTGACTAATCATTTCAATGCAAAACTTAAGGTACTTAGGTCTGATAATGGTGGAGAATACACAAGTTGCAAGTTCAAAGAACATCTCTCCAAGCATGGCATTCTCCATCAAACTAGTTGTCCCTACACGCCACAACAAAATGGTGTGGCCGAGAGAAAGAACCGGCATCTCATGGAAGTGGCGCGGGCAATCATGTTCCATTCTAGTGTTCCCAAACGATATTGGGGTGATGCCGTGATGACCGCATGCTATCTCATCAACCGGACACCAACCCGAGTTCTTCATGATTTATCTCCATTTGAAGTACTAAACAAATTTAAACCATCTCTTGACCACTTACGCGTTTTTGGGTGTGTTTGTTTTGTGTTAGTACCAGGAGAACAAAGGAGTAAGCTGGATGCCAAGAGCACAAAGTGCATGTTCATCGGCTACTCTACCACACAAAAGGGGTACAAGTGTTATGATCCGGCCACAAGTCGACTATATGTCTCTCGCGATGTCCGGTTCCTAGAGAATGTGGGCTACTATGACAAGAAGGACTGGAACAACCTTAAAGACCTCTCTCACTCACCTAATGACCGAGCTTCAAGTCTAAGGTTCCTTCTTGACCACCTTGGAAATCCGTCTCCACCAACGGATACCGTGCGGCCGATGCTAAGACAAACTCCTACTACCGAAGGTGGGCCTGGCCAAGGAGATACGACTAACAATGCTTCAGCCCAAGATAGTGTGCCCCGTGAGTCTGGCCTACCCGTGGCCGGTGTCCTTATCCCTGGCTCTACACCGGACACACATACTCCGGCAGCAGCTTCTACCGACGAAAACGAGGAGACGGTTCCTACGGACGGTACGTCCACTGAGATGTCTTGTGTGGACCCACCTCCTGCACCAGTCCTGCGTCGGAGCACCAGACTACGATCTGATCCCTCCACTTGGAAGAACAAGCGTGTGTACTACAACAGTCAAGCCGTCGCACATCCTATTCAGTCCGTTTGTTCCCTTGAGCTGTTACCTGCTGATCACCAAGCTTTCTTCGGCCAAGTTGACACCCATTGGATACCACAGACATATGACGAAGCCAAGGAGCATCAGGTTTGGTTAGATGCGGTCAAAGATGAAACCGGTGCCATGATCCGGAATCATACGTGGGACGAATCGGACCTCCCTCAAGGCAAGCGGGCAGTGAGCTCCAAATGGGTGTTCACCATAAAGTATTTGAGCACTGGTGACATTGAACGACATAAGGCCCGGTTAGTTGCCCGTGGCTTTACTCAAACCTATGGCGCGGACTACACGGACACCTTTGCACCCGTGGCCAAGCTCCATACGGTTCGAGTTGTGCTGTCCCTTGCTGTCAACCTCTCATGGGACTTATGGCAGATGGATGTGAAGAACGCCTTTCTTCAAGGTGAACTTGATGAAGAAGTGTACATGACGCCTCCTCCCGGCCTTGAAGACATGGTCACACCCGGAAAAGTCTTAAGGCTGCGTAAGGCCATATATGGCCTTAAACAGTCTCCACGAGCTTGGTACCACAAACTAAGCTCTACTCTCAAGACTTATGGCTTTCAACGCTCGGAGGCTGACCATACACTATTCACGCGTCGCACCTCTATCGGTTGGGTAGTGGTGCTCATATATGTTGACGACATCATTGTAACTGGTGATGATAAGGTGGCCATTCAAGAGACCAAGGACTCACTCAAGGCGGCATTTGACATCAAGGACCTTGGGGAACTCAAATACTTCCTTGGTATTGAAATTTGTCGCTCGCCGGAAGGGCTCTTTCTCTCCCAACGCAAGTACACTCTTGACTTGTTAGAGGAGACTGGCAAGCTTGGTGTGTCGCCAGCTGCTACGCCTCTTGATGAAGACTACCAGCTCAAGCGAAAGGGGGAGAGCTTACGGGAAAAAGAAGGCCGACCTAAGGAACCAATGGACGAGCCGTTCTTAGATGTCACACGCTATCGCCGGCTTGTAGGTAAGCTTATATACCTTACTATCACACGACCTGACATATCTTATGCTGTGAATCAGGTTAGCCAACATATGAAGGCACCAAGCAAGTACCAATGGAGCCAAGTCGAGAGGATCCTAAGCTATCTTAAGGGCAGTCCGGGTCAAGGAATTTGGATGGGTAAGAACGACAACACCGAGATCGTTGGCTATTGTGATGCGGATTACAATGGAGACACGCTGGATAGAAGATCCACCACCGGGTACTGCACGTTCGTCGGAGGCAACTTGGTTACATGGAGGTCTAAGAAACAAAAGGTGGTCTCATGTTCTAGCGCCGAGGCTGAGTATAGGGCTATGCGGAAGCTCACTAACGAGATGACATGGCTGAAGGGTCTTCTCAAGGACTTAGGCATCGAGACAAAGGAGCCAATGACCATGCACTGTGACAATGAAGCGGCCATCCACATTGCCACAAACTCGGTCTTTCATGAGAGGACCAAGCACATAGAAAGCGATTGTCACAAGGTGAGAGAAAAGATTGAAGAAGGAGTGGTGTTACCATGCCACACAAGGAGTCAAGATCAGCTAGCTGACATTTTCACAAAGTCTGCAAGCCCCAAGGTTTGTGATCACATCTATAGCAAACTTGGGCTTGTAGACATTACACGGCCATGATCAAACTTCTCTAATCCGTGGACAGCACACTCTTTTTCCCTTGACTTGGTTTTGTCCCATGAGGTTTTCTAAGTCAAGGTTTTTAATGAGGTGCTGCTTCACGGGTTCCAAGCTTAGCTATTTCATTAGGCTAAGCTTGAGGGGGAGTATTGATCAAGAGAATAAGCCTAAGGAAGCCATGGCCGTCCGTACGTCCGTACGGTCACACAAGTAAACCAATAAGGCCGAGTCACTCTAGTGTCGATATGGAGAATGAGGAGGCCTTCTCCCTTTAGGCCCATATGAAGAAGGATCTAGAATTCCCTTTGTAGCCGTTAGAAAGGAAGGCACAAGTGGAGTCACATGTTTGGTAAGACTCGCATAGGTCACTATCAACATTGGGATCGGCTCTCTCTCTCTCCACCTATCCCTATCGTGTATTAGGTCAATTTGTAAGGGGTGTAGCCCTAGTAACTTCTTTTCTATATATAGGCCTTAGTATTCCTTGTATTTGTAACACTTAAGGAATGAGAAATAAAAGATCTCTTTCTCCATTCTCTTTGTCTACCGATTCTATTCTTCTCACCTAACCTTATCTTCTAATCTCACTTCATTCTACCTTAATCATTCTAAAACCAACATAAAATGTGTCTTAATCCAATGCAACTGACTAGATATAAGAGTTTGAGATGAATGTGGAGAGTTTAAAAGCCACTTATACCCATTTTGTCCCAAAAAAGGCTAAAACCAAGAAAACATTGCTTAGAAGCTGTAAACAGCTATGTTAGTGTTTATGGGGTTAAAATGTGTCTTAATCCAATGCAACTGACTAATTATAAGAGTTTGAGATGGATGTGGAGAGTCTAAAAGCCACTTATACCCATTTTGTCCCAAAACAGGCTAAAACCAAGAAAACATTGCTTATAAGCTGTAAACAGCTATGTTAGTGTTTCTGGGGTTAAAATGTATCTTAATCCAATGCAACTGACTAGATATAAGAGTTTGAGATGAATGTGGAGAGTTTAAAAGCCACTTATACCCATTTTGTCCCAAAACAGGCTAAAACCAAGAAAACATTGTTAGAAGTTGTAAACAGCTATGTTAGTGTTTCTGGGGTTAAAATGTATCTTAATCCAATGCAACTGACTAGATATAAGAGTTTGAGATGAATGTGGAGAGTTTAAAAGCCACTTATACCCATTTTGTCCCAAAACAGGCTAAAACCAAGAAAACATTGCTTAGAAGTGTTGGGATTTCAAGAGAGACATCTCTTGCCCAAGGAGAGACAACTCCCAATGATTGAATCTCCTTGTACCCACAATAAACACACTCGATCTTAAGGGAGAGAGGAGGACATCAACTTGTGATGAACTCCCCATAAATAAGCTAAAGTAGACCCCAAATCCTAGATAGTAAGTGGATCTAAGAAAGAATAAACAACCTAGTTTGAGACTAATCCTTGTTAAAGTATCACAACACTTAAGAGTTTGTGTACTTAGGTAGAAAGGATGTAGAATCAGTAAGCTAGGGAATCATAAGTAAATAAAGAAGAGTTTAGGGTGAATTTAGAGAGAATTAGGCTGCCTTAAGGGCAGCCCCTAACCGAAATCCCTAATGACTCTACATTGGAAAATAAGAACAAGAACACTAAGATAAAAGAGGGAAATCGGATTCTCTTTGTTATTGATAATAATGTGATGTATTACATATGAGAGATTACAACAAAATATATAGGAAAACAAGGCTCATAGAGCCGTTAGGCACACAAGGGATTCAAAGGGAGTGAAAGGGACAGCTTCTCGATTTGGTGTTGGTGAAAGCGACTTCCTTCCCTTTCACCAACCACTGATCTCTTCTCTTGACCGTTAGATCCTTCTTCCTTCCTTCCTGGCATTGGATCCTTCTTCCTTCCTTTCCTTGCTTTGTAGACTTCTTTCCTTTGTGAGGCTTCTTCTTGGGCTTCTTTCTTCTTATAGGGCCTTTGTTCTCCTCACATTGCACTTATGGCCTAGCTGGCCACTCTCCTTGCTCACACGGCCCACCAACCTTCTTCCTTGTGTTCGCGGCCTAACTGGCCGCTCTCATGCCATTCATGGCCTCATGGCCACTCTTCTTGGTGCACACGGCCTCATGGCCTCTCTTGCCCGAGGAGAGACAACTCCCAATGATTGAATCTCCTTGTACCCACAATAAACACACTCGATCTTAAGGGAGAGAGGAGGACATCAACTTGTGATGAACTCCCCATAAATAAGCTAAAGTAGACCCCAAATCCTAGATAGTAAGTGGATCTAAGAAAGAATAAACAACCTAGTTTGAGACTAATCCTTGTTAAAGTATCACAACACTTAAGAGTTTGTGTACTTAGGTAGAAAGGATGTAGAATCAGTAAGCTAGGGAATCATAAGTAAATAAAGAAGAGTTTAGGGTGAATTTAGAGAGAATTAGGCTGCCTTAAGGGCAGCCCCTAACCGAAATCCCTAATGACTCTACATTGGAAAATAAGAACAAGAACACTAAGATAAAAGAGGGAAATCGGATTCTCTTTGTTATTGATAATAATGTGATGTATTACATATGAGAGATTACAACAAAATATATAGGAAAATAAGGCTCATAGAGCCGTTAGACACACAAGGGATTCAAAGGGGAGTGAAAGGGACAGCTTCTCGATTTGGTGTTGGTGAAAGCGACTTCCTTCCCTTTCACCAACCACTTGATCTCTTCTCTTGACCGTTAGATCCTTCTTCCTTCCTTTCCTTGTGGCCATTGGATCCTTCTTCCTTCTTTCCTTGCCTTTGTGAGACTTCTTTCCTTTGTGAGGCTTCTTCTTGGGCTTCTTCTTCTTATAGGGCCTTTGTTCTCCTCACATTGCACTTATGGCCTAGCTGGCCACTCTCCTTGCTCACACGGCCCACCAACCTTCTTCCTTGTGTTCGCGGCCTAACTGGCCGCTCTCATGCCATTCATGGCCTCATGGCCACTCTTCTTGGTGCACACGGCCTCATGGCCTCTCTTCTTGGTGCACACGGCCTAACTGGCCGTTTCTCCTCTTCCTCCAAGGCTCGGCCTTACCGGCCTCTCCTCTCTCTTCCTCCTTACTCTCTAATACTCCCCCGCACGCTTGATCGGCGGTCACCATGGGGACCAAAGATCAAGGGTGGACTAGTGTCATCTACCTCATTAAAAACCTCAACAAAGAAAACCTCTTGGGATAAAACTTTGTTAAGGGAAAAAGAGTATAGACTTCACTATCCATGATGTCCCTTGACCTTGGTTTGCAAAGAACTAGCTCCCTTCTCTTCATGATTTGAACCGCTACTCCTTAGCCCACCTTGCCTTTAGCACATTCCTTATGATCTCCATCCTTGCTCCTTTAGAATTTCTTTGAGGCTCTCATAGTCTCCTTTACCCCTTAAACAAGTGATAAAGAAGAAAAGTATAAGTGTATGCTATGAGGAATATCAAAGAAAATTTACTAAAAATGAGACAATTTAAGAAAAATCATATGAAAGAGTAAAGACAAGCAATGAACTAAAATAATGAAATTTTAGGAATTTAAATAGAGTAGGGATTAGAGCACAGCCTTATTGGTGTTTTGATGGATAGGAAGGAGAGGTTTGAACACTGATGCGGTTTGGAATTCCTCCTTAAGACCGCTCCTCTAGCCATTGTTTTTAACCCGGCTAGCTTTATCGTCAGACTGACCTATGCCCACTGGATCGGGCATAACTTTCGAACGACTGCTCGGATTGGCATGATTTCACTTCCACTGGCAAGATGACCCTTTGGTCTAGAACTTTTGTGTAGAACGCGGAAGCTGGATCGCAGTGGAAGGGTTTCGTCCGAGTCGATCTTTGAGACGCTTCGGCAGAGCTTTAAGCAAAACTCTTTTGCTCTTGGCCGAGCAGAATCTGTGAGGTGCGGTGAAACCACTTGAAAGTCGATCTCCCCCGTACCCTTGACTTGATGATGAGCTGAACTCTCATCATTTCACTTGAAACCTTGTGCTTGACCCTCCTCAAAGTCTTGTGCACATCCAATCAACAACTAGGCACTAACACACATGCTCTTGGGCTGATTCATCACCTTCCACCAGCTTAACAAAGACTTGGTGGCCCTTGGTTCTAACTCCAGGCATTGTGCTGCACCTCCTCATGGCTTTCTTGTAGCCTTCAACCTCGCCACTTCTTCTAGAGATAGCCAGCGAGCTCCACACATCTTCAAGGTTGAAACTGAAACCAAAAACTCAATGGGACAGTTTCTAAACAAGAGATTGTGAGAGATTAGAGTATAGAGAATATTACTGAAAATAAATAGAGAATTTAGAGAATTAATAAGAGTATAAATAGAGAATAGAGAATTAGTAACCAAGAGTATAGAAAGTGAGAGTATAAGGGAGAGTATAGGCGGTAGTATAAGGTGAATGGAGAGTAGAGTATAGTAAAGCTCAAGAGTTCCTATGGACAGAGTTAGACTCTGTTTTCTTGAGTTTGCGAAATCTGTAACAGCCAAGAACAACCAAGAAGACACTCTCTTTTGGTGTTTTAATGACTGAAAATCAAGGAACCATTGGACAATTTGTTTACCCAACGGTTAAAGACAAAGCTCTTGGTAGAATCTCCTAAACCTAGTGTTCTCCAAGAGCTAAGACATCAACAAACACGAAACAACACATGGACAAGTGTTTTTCGAAGGTTTAAATTGAATACATCCCACAAGAAATCATATTGAAGATGATTTTGTGGTCAGATTCAAATAAAAGCTAAAACAACCTTTGGCACACCCTTGTGTCCATTGGTTAAAAGACTTCCTCTTTGGACCAGCTTTAATCTATTTGACTAGGCTGAGAAGATAAGGATTTTGTGGCTCACATGAGCACACTAGAACCGTGACTCCTTACCAAGAACAACACACTTGCTCATTGGTTCATCACTCCCCAAATTAAACCAAAACTCTTACCCAATCGGTAAAGCTTAAGGATGGGGCTTCTAAAATTGATTTCTCTTCACATACTTAGTCTACAAATTCTAGCAAGATAAGAGACCAAGCTTACTCAATATTGAGCTATTTAGAGAATCAATTTAACAATTAAACCAAAATTAAACCTCTAAAGACTCCTAAGCTTTGAGCGAATTACCTAAGACCTAAGACAAGATAAAAGACTGACTTTAGATCGAGTTTGAGTCACCAAGAACATAACTTGCTCTGATACCATGTTGGGATTTCAAGAGAGACATCTCTTGCCCAAGGAGAGACAACTCCCAATGATTGAATCTCCTTGTACCCACAATAAACACACTCGATCTTAAGGGAGAGAGAGGAGGACATCAACTTGTGATGAACTCCCCATAAATAAGCTAAAGTAGACCCCAAATCCTAGATAGTAAGTGGATCTAAGAAAGAATAAACAACCTAGTTTGAGACTAATCCTTGTTAAAGTATCACAACACTTAAGAGTTTGTGTACTTAGGTAGAAAGGATGTAGAATCAGTAAGCTAGGGAATCATAAGTAAATAAAGAAGAGTTTAGGGTGAATTTAGAGAGAATTAGGCTGCCTTAAGGGCAGCCCCTAACCGAAATCCCTAATGACTCTACATTGGAAAATAAGAACAAGAACACTAAGATAAAAGAGGGAAATCGGATTCTCTTTGTTATTGATAATAATGTGATGTATTACATATGAGAGATTACAACATAATATATAGGGAAACAAGGCTCATAGAGCCGTTAGGCACACAAGGGATTCAAAGGGGAGTGAAAGGGACAGCTTCTCGATTTGGTGTTGGTGAAAGCGACTTCCTTCCCTTTCACCAACCACTTGATCTCTTCTCTTGACCGTTAGATCCTTCTTCCTTCCTTTCCTTGTGGCCATTGGATCCTTCTTCCTTCCTTCCTTGCCTTTGTGAGACTTCTTCTTGGGCTTCTTCTTCTTATAGGGCCTTTGTTCTCCTCACATTGCACTTATGGCCTAGCTGGCCACTCTCCTTGCTCACACGGCCCACCAACCTTCTTCCTTGTGTTCGCGGCCTAACTGGCCGCTCTCATGCCATTCATGGCCTCATGGCCACTCTTCTTGGTGCACACGGCCTCATGGCCTCTCTTCTTGGTGCACACGGCCTAACTGGCCGTTTCTCCTCTTCCTCCAAGGCTCGGCCTTACCGGCCTCTCCTCTCTCTTCCTCCTTACTCTCTAATAAGTTGTAAACAGCTATGTTAGTGTTTCTGGGGTTAAAATGTATCTTAATCCAATGCAACTGACTAGATATAAGAGTTTGAGATGAATGTGGAGAGTTTAAAAGCCACTTATACCCATTTTGTCCCAAAACAGGCTAAAACCAAGAAAACATTGCCTTAGAAGCTGTAAACAGCTATGTTAGTGTTTCTAGGGTTAAAATGTGTCTTAATCCAATGCAACTGACTAGTTATAAGAGTTTGAGATGAATGTGGAGAGTTTAAAAGCCACTTATACCCATTTTGTCCCAAAACAGGCTAAAACCAAGAAAACATTGCTTAGAAGCTGTAAACAGCTATGTTAGTGTTTCTGGGGTTAAAATGTGTCTTAATCCAATGCAACTGACTAATTATAAGAGTTTGAGAAGGATGTGGAGAGTTTAAAGCCACTTATACCCATTTTGTCCCAAAACAGGCTAAAACCAAGAAAACATTGCTTAGAAGCTGTAAACAGCTATGTTAGTGTTTTGGGGTTAAAATGTGTCTTAATCCAATGCAACTGACTAGTTATAAGAGTTTGAGATGAATGTGGAGAGTTTAAAAGCCACTTATACCCATTTTGTCCCAAAACAGGCTAAAACCAAGAAAACATTGCTTAGAAGCTGTAAACAGCTATGTTAGTGTTTCTGGGGTTAAAATGTGTCTTAATCCAATGCAACTGACTAATTATAAGAGTTTGAGAAGGATGTGGAGAGTTTAAAAGCCACTTATACCCATTTTGTCCCAAAACAGGCTAAAACCAAGAAAACATTGCTTAGAAGCACCAAACAGCTATGTTAGTGTTTCTGGGGTTAAAATGTGTCTTAATCCAATGCAACTGACTAATTATAAGAGTTTGAGATGGATGTGGAGAGTTTAAAAGCCACTTATACCCATTTTGTCCCAAAACAGGCTAAAACAAGGAAAACATTGCTTAGAAGCTGTAAACAGCTATGTTAGTGTTTCTGGGGTTAAAATGTGTCTTAATCCAATGCAACTGACGATATAAGAGTTTGAGATTGATGTGGAGAGTTTCATGGCCATACTCTTTTGTCCCAAAACAGGCCGCTCCCACACCACTTATGCCCTCCATGGCATATTAGTCTATATGAAGGAGAAGAGAGAGTGAGGCCGGTAAGGCCGAGCTGTGCAAGGAGGAGCGAGACGGCCGGTAAGGCCGCGAGTGACCAAGAGCACAAGAAGGTGGCCATGGAGGGCATAAGTGGTGTGGGAGCGGCCAGTAAGGCCGTGAGCACAAGAAGAAGGGCCATGAAGGCCCATGAAGGCACATAAGGATGTGCCAATCTTGTGTCCGTACGGTCAGCCTTCCCTTGTGTCCGTACGGTCGTGTTTTAATGGGCTGCTCTTGGTCCATATGGTGGAAAGGCCGAGTGTGAGTTTGAGAGAAGGAACACGAGGCCCATTGTGTGTTCAAGAAGCTGAGAAGCTTCCAATCCAACCGTTAGGAAGAAGAAAGAGATCGAGCAAGTGGGCATGAAGTGTCGCTATCAAGGGAGAAAGCACACCTTATCTTCTTCCTCTCTTTCTCTAACGGTCATATGCTTTTGTAATCTCTATATTAATGTGTAATCTCTCATTTGTAATACAACACAACATTCTAATAAGAAGAGAATCCGATTTACACCCCATCTCTACTTGTTCTTGCTCATATCTCACAATGTAGAGTGTTAGGAGGTTAGCGGTTAGGGGCTGCCCTTATGGCAGCCTAATTCTCTTCTTAAACCCACCTAAACTCTTCTATTTACTCTTTATAATGTCTAGATTATGGGGAGTTCATCACAAGTTGATGTTCTCTCCTCCCCCTTGAGAATGAGTCCTTTTGTTGTGGGTAAAGAGGGATTTATTCACCAAGTGTTTATCTTCCCTCTCTTGTGAGCTTTGTCTCATAAATCCCAACATGGTATCAGAGCAGGCTCTGTTCTTGGTGATTCAAACTCGTTCTCAAGTAGTTTTCTTAGGAATTAGCTTAATTAAAGTTTTAATCCTAGCTTAGGTGTTAATTCGCTTAGCTTAGTTCTTTAAAGCTTTAATTTTGCTTTTGTTGTTAAAATCGATTCTCTAGCAGCTCATTGTTGAGAAAGCTTGGTCTTGGGTCTTTATAGAGTTCATAGACCAAGTGTGTGAAAGAAATCGATTTTAAAACCTCATTCTTAGGCTTCATCGATTTGGTGAAAGTTTAGGTTTAAATTGAGGTAGTGATGAACCAAGGAGCAAATTGGTTGTGTTCTTGGTAAGGATTCACGATTTTGGGGCTTGAATGGAGCCACAAATTTCTTATCCTCTTAGCTAAATCAAATAGATTAAAGCTGTGTGAAAGGGGATTTCTTTTAACCATTGGACAATAGGGTGTTCCAAAGGTTTTGTTTTGTTTTCTTGCTTGGGACCACAAGAAACATCTTCTATATGTGTTCTTCGTGGATCTATGGCCTTAAACTCGTGGGGAACATCTGATTTAGGTGATTCGGCCATGAGTATTCTTGTTGTTAAACCGTGGGAGTCTCAAAGCCCCATGGTCCTTAGGAGCTCCAACCGCTAAAACACCTATGTACCGAGTAAACAAACACAATGGTGTGCTACTCACTAAAGTGCAAGGCTGTTCAAGGTTGCCTAAAGCTTCTTTCAACTCAAGAAAACAGAGTTAAGCTCTGTCCATAAGAACTCTTGAGCAAATTCTCTATTCTACCTCACCATTCTACCTTATCCGCCTATACTCTATTAAATTCTATAATTCTTGGTTACTTATTCTATAAATTCTATTTTATTTTCAGTTAAATTCTCTATTCTCTAATCTCTCACCATCTTGTGTTTAGAATCTGTCTTGATCTCAAACAGGTTCATGGTTTAAAGATGGTGAAGTGGTTGGCGCATCACAAGGCTTGGAAGTTAGAACCGATGGCCATCAAGTTGGTGGAAGGCGATGAATCAGCTCCAAAGTTTGTGTGGTTGTGTCAACGGCCAAATGGAGGCACTAGGAGCTTACGGGGGAGCTAGAACCATTCGCAACCAGAAGTGATGTCCTCTTAGGCGAGTCTAACCAAGTCAACCTCAAGACAATACCAAGAGGGAGTCCGGCCGGCGAACTCAAGGAGTGGTTCAAGAGGAATTTGTCTATGGTAGAGGAGCAAGGGGAGAAGAAAACTGGTGTGGAATGATGAATCAATCCCACGTTTGATGAGTGTCGAAGTTTGGAGGTGCACAAGACTTTCAAGTCGTTGGTGTACCAAAGTTCAAAATCATGTTCTTCAAGGAAGCGTCTCAAAGAACGACTCGGACGAAACCCTTCCACTGAGATTCAGCTTCCGCGTTCTACATCAAAGTTGAAGACCACAGAGTCATCTTGCCAGTGGAAGTGGAATCATACCAATCCGAGCAGCCGTTTGTGAGTTATGTCCGATTCAGTGGACATACATCACTCTGACGCGACTTAGAAGAAGCGGTCTCAAGAGGAGAATTCAAACCGCAACAATGAGCCTCTCTTCTCCTCCATCAAAAACACCAAAGGCTGTGCTCTAAACTCTATCCTATTTAAATTTCTTAAATTTATTATCTTAGTTCCATTGCTAGGCTTTACACTTTCATATGATTTTCTTAAAATTTACTTTGATATTCCTTATAATTTATTTGTTTAAGTAGAATATGAGAGCCTCAAAGAGATTGTCTTTGATATTACTCATAACATAGACTTATTCAAAATAGATTATGAGAGCCTCAAATAAATTTGAAAAATTGTCTCTTTAAAATTTTCCTTGATATTCCTCATAGCATATACTTATTCTTCTCTTCTTTATCACTTGTTTAAGGGGTAAAGGAGACTATGAGAGCCTCAAGAAAATTCGGAAAGTGCAAGAGTGGATCATAAGAAGTGCTAAAGGCAAGGAGAGCTAAGGAAGTGTAGCGGTTCAAAGCCATGGAGAGAAGAGAGCCAGTCCTTACAAACCAAGATCAATGGGACACCTAGGACCGTGAACATTACACTCTTTTTACTCAACAAAGTTTTTCCCAAGTGGTTTTCTTTGTTGAGGTTTTTAATGAGGTAATCGACACGTCTCCACCCTTGATCTTTGGTCCCCATGGTGCCCTGCAGATCAAGCGTGCGGGGGAGTATTAGTCTATATGAAGGAGAAGAGAGTGAGGCCGGTAAGGCCGAGCTGTGCAAGGAGGAGCGAGACGGCCGGTAAGGCCGCGAGTGACCAAGAGCACAAGAAGGTGGCCATGGAGGCCATAAGTGGTGTGGGAGCGGCCAGTAAGGCCGTGAGCACAAGAAGAAGGGCCATGAAGGCCCATGAAGGCACATAAGGGATGTGCCAATCTTGTGTCCGTACGGTCAGCCTTCCCTTGTGTCCGTACGGTCGTGTTTTAATGGGCTGCTCTTGGTCCATATGGTGGAAAGGCCGAGTGTGAGTTTAAGAGAAGGAACACGAGGCCCATTGTGTGTTCAAGAAGCTGAGAAGCTTCCAATCCAACCGTTAGGAAGAAGAAAGAGATTGAGCAAGTGGGCATGAAGTGTCGCTATCAACCTTGGGAGAAAGCAAAGCACACCTTATCTTCTTCCTCTCTTTCTCTAACGGTCATATGCCTTTGTATTCCCTATATTAATGTGTAATCTCTCATTTGTAACATAACACAACATTCTAATAAGAAGAGAATCCGATTTACACCCCATCTCTACTTGTTCTTGTTCATATCTCACAATGTAGAGTGTTAGGAGGTTAGCGGTTAGGGGCTGCCCTTATGGCAGCCTAATTCTCTTCTTAAACCCACCTAAACTCTTCTATTTACTCTTTATAATGTCTAGATTATGGGGAGTTCATCACAAGTTGATGTTCTCTCCTCCCCCTTGAGAATGAGTCCTTTTGTTGTGGGTAAAGAGGGATTTATTCACCAAGTGTTTATCTCACCTCTCTTGTGAGCTTAGTCTCATAAATCCCAACAGCTGTAAACAGCTATGTTAGTGTTTCTGGGGTTAAAATGTGTCTTAATCCAATGCAACTGACTAATTATAAGAGTTTGAGATGAATGTGGAGAGTTTAAAAGCCACTTATACCCATTTTGTCCCAAAACAGGCTAAAACCAAGAAAACATTGCTTAGAAGCTGTAAACAGCTATGTTAGTGTTTCTGGGGTTAAAATGTGTCTTAATCCAATGCAACTGACTAATTATAAGAGTTTGAGATGATGTGGAGAGTTTAAAAGCCACTTATACCCATTTTGTCCCAAAACAGGCTAAAACCAAGAAAACATTGCTTAGAAGCTGTAAACAGCTATGTTAGTGTTTCTGGGGTTAAAATGTGTCTTAATCCAATGCAACTGACTAATTATAAGAGTTTGAGATTGATGTGGAGAGTTTAAAAGCCACTTATACCCATTTTGTCCCAAAACAGGCTAAAACCAAGAAAACATTGCTTAGAAGCTGTAAACAGCTATGTTAGTGTTTCTGGGGTTAAAATGTGTCTTAATCCAATGCAACTGACTAATTATAAGAGTTTGAGATAGATGTGGAGAGTTTAAAAGCCACTTATACCCATTTTGTCCCAAAACAGGCTAAAACCAAGAAAACATTGCTTAGAAGCTGTAAACAGCTATGTTAGTGTTTCTGGGGTTAAAATGTGTCTTAATCCAATGCAACTGACTAATTATAAGAGTTTGAGATGTGGAGAGTTTAAAAGCCACTTATACCCATTTTGTCCCAAAACAGGCTAAAACCAAGAAAACATTGCTTAGAAGCTGTAAACAGCTATGTTAGTGTTTCTGGGGTTAAAATGTGTCTTAATCCAATGCAACTGACTAATTATAAGAGTTTGAGAGATGTGGAGAGTTTAAAAGCCACTTATACCCATTTTGTCCCAAAACAGGCTAAAACCAAGAAAACATTGCTTAGAAGCTGTAAACAGCTATGTTAGTGTTTCTGGGGTTAAAATGTGTCTTAATCCAATGCAACTGACTAATTATAAGAGTTTGAGATAGATGTGGAGAGTTTAAAAGCCACTTATACCCATTTTGTCCCAAAACAGGCTAAAACCAAGAAAACATTGCTTAGAAGCTGTAAACAGCTATGTTAGTGTTTCTGGGGTTAAAATGTGTCTTAATCCAATGCAACTGACTAATTATAAGAGTTTGAGATAGATGTGGAGAGTTTAAAAGCCACTTATACCCATTTTGTCCCAAAACAGGCTAAAACCAAGAAAACATTGCTTAGAAGCTGTAAACAGCTATGTTAGTGTTTCTGGGTTAAAATGTGTCTTAATCCAATGCAACTGACTAATTATAAGAGTTTGAGATAATGTGGAGAGTTTAAAAGCCACTTATACCCATTTTGTCCCAAAACAGGCTAAAACCAAGAAAACATTGCTTAGAAGCTGTAAACAGCTATGTTAGTGTTTCTGGGGTTAAAATGTGTCTTAATCCAATGCAACTGACTAATTATAAGAGTTTGAGATAGATGTGGAGAGTTTAAAAGCCACTTATACCCATTTTGTCCCAAAACAGGCTAAAACCAAGAAAACATTGCTTAGAAGCTGTAAACAGCTATGTTAGTGTTTCTGGGTTAAAATGTGTCTTAATCCAATGCAACTGACTAATTATAAGAGTTTGAGATAGATGTGGAGAGTTTAAAAGCCACTTATACCCATTTTGTCCCAAAACAGGCTAAAACCAAGAAAACATTGCTTAGAAGCTGTAAACAGCTATGTTAGTGTTTCTGGGGTTAAAATGTGTCTTAATCCAATGCAACTGACTAATTATAAGAGTTTGAGATGATGTGGAGAGTTTAAAAGCCACTTATACCCATTTTGTCCCAAAACAGGCTAAAACCAAGAAAACATTGCTTAGAAGCTGTAAACAGCTATGTTAGTGTTTCTGGGGTTAAAATGTGTCTTAATCCAATGCAACTGACTAATTATAAGAGTTTGAGATAATGTGGAGAGTTTAAAAGCCACTTATACCCATTTTGTCCCAAAACAGGCTAAAACCAAGAAAACATTGCTTAGAAGCTGTAAACAGCTATGTTAGTGTTTCTGGGGTTAAAATGTGTCTTAATCCAATGCAACTGACTAATTATAAGAGTTTGAGATAGATGTGGAGAGTTTAAAAGCCACTTATACCCATTTTGTCCCAAAACAGGCTAAAACCAAGAAAACATTGCTTAGAAGCTGTAAACAGCTATGTTAGTGTTTCTGGGGTTAAAATGTGTCTTAATCCAATGCAACTGACTAATTATAAGAGTTTGAGATAGATGTGGAGAGTTTAAAAGCCACTTATACCCATTTTGTCCCAAAACAGGCTAAAACCAAGAAAACATTGCTTAGAAGCTGTAAACAGCTATGTTAGTGTTTCTGGGGTTAAAATGTGTCTTAATCCAATGCAACTGACTAATTATAAGAGTTTGAGATAGATGTGGAGAGTTTAAAAGCCACTTATACCCATTTTGTCCCAAAACAGGCTAAAACCAAGAAAACATTGCTTAGAAGCTGTAAACAGCTATGTTAGTGTTTCTGGGGTTAAAATGTGTCTTAATCCAATGCAACTGACTAATTATAAGAGTTTGAGATGATGTGGAGAGTTTAAAAGCCACTTATACCCATTTTGTCCCAAAACAGGCTAAAACCAAGAAAACATTGCTTAGAAGCTGTAAACAGCTATGTTAGTGTTTCTGGGGTTAAAATGTGTCTTAATCCAATGCAACTGACTAATTATAAGAGTTTGAGATGATGTGGAGAGTTTAAAAGCCACTTATACCCATTTTGTCCCAAAACAGGCTAAAACCAAGAAAACATTGCTTAGAAGCTGTAAACAGCTATGTTAGTGTTTCTGGGGTTAAAATGTGTCTTAATCCAATGCAACTGACTAATTATAAGAGTTTGAGATAGATGTGGAGAGTTTAAAAGCCACTTATACCCATTTTGTCCCAAAACAGGCTAAAACCAAGAAAACATTGCTTAGAAGCTGTAAACAGCTATGTTAGTGTTTCTGGGGTTAAAATGTGTCTTAATCCAATGCAACTGACTAATTATAAGAGTTTGAGATAGATGTGGAGAGTTTAAAAGCCACTTATACCCATTTTGTCCCAAAACAGGCTAAAACCAAGAAAACATTGCTTAGAAGCTGTAAACAGCTATGTTAGTGTTTCTGGGGTTAAAATGTGTCTTAATCCAATGCAACTGACTAATTATAAGAGTTTGAGATGATGTGGAGAGTTTAAAAGCCACTTATACCCATTTTGTCCCAAAACAGGCTAAAACCAAGAAAACATTGCTTAGAAGCTGTAAACAGCTATGTTAGTGTTTCTGGGGTTAAAATGTGTCTTAATCCAATGCAACTGACTAATTATAAGAGTTTGAGATGATGTGGAGAGTTTAAAAGCCACTTATACCCATTTTGTCCCAAAACAGGCTAAAACCAAGAAAACATTGCTTAGAAGCTGTAAACAGCTATGTTAGTGTTTCTGGGGTTAAAATGTGTCTTAATCCAATGCAACTGACTAATTATAAGAGTTTGAGATGTATGTGGAGAGTTTAAAAGCCACTTATACCCATTTTGTCCCAAAACAGGCTAAAACCAAGAAAACATTGCTTAGAAGCTGTAAACAGCTATGTTAGTGTTTCTGGGGTTAAAATGTGTCTTAATCCAATGCAACTGACTAATTATAAGAGTTTGAGATAGATGTGGAGAGTTTAAAAGCCACTTATACCCATTTTGTCCCAAAACAGGCTAAAACCAAGAAAACATTGCTTAGAAGCTGTAAACAGCTATGTTAGTGTTTCTGGGGTTAAAATGTGTCTTAATCCAATGCAACTGACTAATTATAAGAGTTTGAGATGTATGTGGAGAGTTTAAAAGCCACTTATACCCATTTTGTCCCAAAACAGGCTAAAACCAAGAAAACATTGCTTAGAAGCTGTAAACAGCTATGTTAGTGTTTCTGGGGTTAAAATGTGTCTTAATCCAATGCAACTGACTAATTATAAGAGTTTGAGATGTATGTGGAGAGTTTAAAAGCCACTTATACCCATTTTGTCCCAAAACAGGCTAAAACCAAGAAAACATTGCTTAGAAGCTGTAAACAGCTATGTTAGTGTTTCTGGGGTTAAAATGTGTCTTAATCCAATGCAACTGACTAATTATAAGAGTTTGAGATAGATGTGGAGAGTTTAAAAGCCACTTATACCCATTTTGTCCCAAAACAGGCTAAAACCAAGAAAACATTGCTTAGAAGCTGTAAACAGCTATGTTAGTGTTTCTGGGGTTAAAATGTGTCTTAATCCAATGCAACTGACTAATTATAAGAGTTTGAGATGATGTGGAGAGTTTAAAAGCCACTTATACCCATTTTGTCCCAAAACAGGCTAAAACCAAGAAAACATTGCTTAGAAGCTGTAAACAGCTATGTTAGTGTTTCTGGGGTTAAAATGTGTCTTAATCCAATGCAACTGACTAATTATAAGAGTTTGAGATAGATGTGGAGAGTTTAAAAGCCACTTATACCCATTTTGTCCCAAAACAGGCTAAAACCAAGAAAACATTGCTTAGAAGCTGTAAACAGCTATGTTAGTGTTTCTGGGGTTAAAATGTGTCTTAATCCAATGCAACTGACTAATTATAAGAGTTTGAGATGAATGTGGAGAGTTTAAAAGCCACTTATACCCATTTTGTCCCAAAACAGGCTAAAACCAAGAAAACATTGCTTAGAAGCTGTAAACAGCTATGTTAGTGTTTCTGGGGTTAAAATGTGTCTTAATCCAATGCAACTGACTAATTATAAGAGTTTGAGATAGATGTGGAGAGTTTAAAAGCCACTTATACCCATTTTGTCCCAAAACAGGCTAAAACCAAGAAAACATTGCTTAGAAGCTGTAAACAGCTATGTTAGTGTTTCTGGGGTTAAAATGTGTCTTAATCCAATGCAACTGACTAATTATAAGAGTTTGAGATGAATGTGGAGAGTTTAAAAGCCACTTATACCCATTTTGTCCCAAAACAGGCTAAAACCAAGAAAACATTGCTTAGAAGCTGTAAACAGCTATGTTAGTGTTTCTGGGGTTAAAATGTGTCTTAATCCAATGCAACTGACTAATTATAAGAGTTTGAGATAGATGTGGAGAGTTTAAAAGCCACTTATACCCATTTTGTCCCAAAACAGGCTAAAACCAAGAAAACATTGCTTAGAAGCTGTAAACAGCTATGTTAGTGTTTCTGGGTTAAAATGTGTCTTAATCCAATGCAACTGACTAATTATAAGAGTTTGAGATAGATGTGGAGAGTTTAAAAGCCACTTATACCCATTTTGTCCCAAAACAGGCTAAAACCAAGAAAACATTGCTTAGAAGCTGTAAACAGCTATGTTAGTGTTTCTGGGGTTAAAATGTGTCTTAATCCAATGCAACTGACTAATTATAAGAGTTTGAGATGATGTGGAGAGTTTAAAAGCCACTTATACCCATTTTGTCCCAAAACAGGCTAAAACCAAGAAAACATTGCTTAGAAGCTGTAAACAGCTATGTTAGTGTTTCTGGGGTTAAAATGTGTCTTAATCCAATGCAACTGACTAATTATAAGAGTTTGAGATAGATGTGGAGAGTTTAAAAGCCACTTATACCCATTTTGTCCCAAAACAGGCTAAAACCAAGAAAACATTGCTTAGAAGCTGTAAACAGCTATGTTAGTGTTTCTGGGGTTAAAATGTGTCTTAATCCAATGCAACTGACTAATTATAAGAGTTTGAGATTGATGTGGAGAGTTTAAAAGCCACTTATACCCATTTTGTCCCAAAACAGGCTAAAACCAAGAAAACATTGCTTAGAAGCTGTAAACAGCTATGTTAGTGTTTCTGGGGTTAAAATGTGTCTTAATCCAATGCAACTGACTAATTATAAGAGTTTGAGATAGATGTGGAGAGTTTAAAAGCCACTTATACCCATTTTGTCCCAAAACAGGCTAAAACCAAGAAAACATTGCTTAGAAGCTGTAAACAGCTATGTTAGTGTTTCTGGGGTTAAAATGTGTCTTAATCCAATGCAACTGACTAATTATAAGAGTTTGAGATAGATGTGGAGAGTTTAAAAGCCACTTATACCCATTTTGTCCCAAAACAGGCTAAAACCAAGAAAACATTGCTTAGAAGCTGTAAACAGCTATGTTAGTGTTTCTGGGGTTAAAATGTGTCTTAATCCAATGCAACTGACTAATTATAAGAGTTTGAGATAGATGTGGAGAGTTTAAAAGCCACTTATACCCATTTTGTCCCAAAACAGGCTAAAACCAAGAAAACATTGCTTAGAAGCTGTAAACAGCTATGTTAGTGTTTCTGGGGTTAAAATGTGTCTTAATCCAATGCAACTGACTAATTATAAGAGTTTGAGATAGATGTGGAGAGTTTAAAAGCCACTTATACCCATTTTGTCCCAAAACAGGCTAAAACCAAGAAAACATTGCTTAGAAGCTGTAAACAGCTATGTTAGTGTTTCTGGGGTTAAAATGTGTCTTAATCCAATGCAACTAACTAATTATAAGAGTTTGAGATAGATGTGGAGAGTTTAAAAGCCACTTATACCCATTTTGTCCCAAAACAGGCTAAAACCAAGAAAACATTGCTTAGAAGCTGTAAACAGCTATGTTAGTGTTTCTGGGGTTAAAATGTGTCTTAATCCAATGCAACTGACTAATTATAAGAGTTTGAGATAGATGTGGAGAGTTTAAAAGCCACTTATACCCATTTTGTCCCAAAACAGGCTAAAACCAAGAAAACATTGCTTAGAAGCTGTAAACAGCTATGTTAGTGTTTCTGGGGTTAAAATGTGTCTTAATCCAATGCAACTGACTAATTATAAGAGTTTGAGATAGATGTGGAGAGTTTAAAAGCCACTTATACCCATTTTGTCCCAAAACAGGCTAAAACCAAGAAAACATTGCTTAGAAGCTGTAAACAGCTATGTTAGTGTTTCTGGGGTTAAAATGTGTCTTAATCCAATGCAACTGACTAATTATAAGAGTTTGAGATAGATGTGGAGAGTTTAAAAGCCACTTATACCCATTTTGTCCCAAAACAGGCTAAAACCAAGAAAACATTGCTTAGAAGCTGTAAACAGCTATGTTAGTGTTTCTGGGGTTAAAATGTGTCTTAATCCAATGCAACTGACTAATTATAAGAGTTTGAGATAGATGTGGAGAGTTTAAAAGCCACTTATACCCATTTTGTCCCAAAACAGGCTAAAACCAAGAAAACATTGCTTAGAAGCTGTAAACAGCTATGTTAGTGTTTCTGGGGTTAAAATGTGTCTTAATCCAATGCAACTGACTAGTTATAAGAGTTTGAGATAGATGTGGAGAGTTTAAAAGCCACTTATACCCATTTTGTCCCAAAACAGGCTAAAACAAGGAAAACATTGTTTAGAAGCTGTAAACAGCTATGTTAGTGTTTCTGGGGTTAAAATGTGTCTTAATCCAATGCAACTAACTAATTATAAGAGTTTGAGATAGATGTGGAGAGTTTAAAAGCCACTTATACCCATTTTGTCCCAAAACAGGCTAAAACCAAGAAAACATTGCTTAGAAGCTGTAAACAGCTATGTTAGTGTTTCTGGGGTTAAAATGTGTCTTAATCCAATGCAACTGACTAATTATAAGAGTTTGAGATAGATGTGGAGAGTTTAAAAGCCACTTATACCCATTTTGTCCCAAAACAGGCTAAAACCAAGAAAACATTGCTTAGAAGCTGTAAACAGCTATGTTAGTGTTTCTGGGGTTAAAATGTGTCTTAATCCAATGCAACTAACTAATTATAAGAGTTTGAGATTGATGTGGAGAGTTTAAAAGCCACTTATACCCATTTTGTCCCAAAACAGGCTAAAACCAAGAAAACATTGCTTAGAAGCTGTAAACAGCTATGTTAGTGTTTCTGGGGTTAAAATGTGTCTTAATCCAATGCAACTAACTAATTATAAGAGTTTGAGATAGATGTGGAGAGTTTAAAAGCCACTTATACCCATTTTGTCCCAAAACAGGCTAAAACCAAGAAAACATTGCTTAGAAGCTGTAAACAGCTATGTTAGTGTTTCTGGGGTTAAAATGTGTCTTAATCCAATGCAACTGACTAATTATAAGAGTTTGAGATGATGTGGAGAGTTTAAAAGCCACTTATACCCATTTTGTCCCAAAACAGGCTAAAACCAAGAAAACATTGCTTAGAAGCTGTAAACAGCTATGTTAGTGTTTCTGGGGTTAAAATGTGTCTTAATCCAATGCAACTGACTAATTATAAGAGTTTGAGATAGATGTGGAGAGTTTAAAAGCCACTTATACCCATTTTGTCCCAAAACAGGCTAAAACCAAGAAAACATTGCTTAGAAGCTGTAAACAGCTATGTTAGTGTTTCTGGGGTTAAAATGTGTCTTAATCCAATGCAACTAACTAATTATAAGAGTTTGAGATAGATGTGGAGAGTTTAAAAGCCACTTATACCCATTTTGTCCCAAAACAGGCTAAAACCAAGAAAACATTGCTTAGAAGCTGTAAACAGCTATGTTAGTGTTTCTGGGTTAAAATGTGTCTTAATCCAATGCAACTGACTAATTATAAGAGTTTGAGATAGATGTGGAGAGTTTAAAAGCCACTTATACCCATTTTGTCCCAAAACAGGCTAAAACCAAGAAAACATTGCTTAGAAGCTGTAAACAGCTATGTTAGTGTTTCTGGGGTTAAAATGTGTCTTAATCCAATGCAACTGACTAATTATAAGAGTTTGAGATTGATGTGGAGAGTTTAAAAGCCACTTATACCCATTTTGTCCCAAAACAGGCTAAAACCAAGAAAACATTGCTTAGAAGCTGTAAACAGCTATGTTAGTGTTTCTGGGGTTAAAATGTGTCTTAATCCAATGCAACTAACTAATTATAAGAGTTTGAGATTGATGTGGAGAGTTTAAAAGCCACTTATACCCATTTTGTCCCAAAACAGGCTAAAACCAAGAAAACATTGCTTAGAAGCTGTAAACAGCTATGTTAGTGTTTCTGGGGTTAAAATGTGTCTTAATCCAATGCAACTAACTAATTATAAGAGTTTGAGATAGATGTGGAGAGTTTAAAAGCCACTTATACCCATTTTGTCCCAAAACAGGCTAAAACCAAGAAAACATTGCTTAGAAGCTGTAAACAGCTATGTTAGTGTTTCTGGGGTTAAAATGTGTCTTAATCCAATGCAACTGACTAATTATAAGAGTTTGAGATGATGTGGAGAGTTTAAAAGCCACTTATACCCATTTTGTCCCAAAACAGGCTAAAACCAAGAAAACATTGCTTAGCTGTAAACAGCTATGTTAGTGTTTCTGGGGTTAAAATGTGTCTTAATCCAATGCAACTAACTAATTATAAGAGTTTGAGATAGATGTGGAGAGTTTAAAAGCCACTTATACCCATTTTGTCCCAAAACAGGCTAAAACCAAGAAAACATTGCTTAGAAGCTGTAAACAGCTATGTTAGTGTTTCTGGGGTTAAAATGTGTCTTAATCCAATGCAACTGACTAATTATAAGAGTTTGAGATGATGTGGAGAGTTTAAAAGCCACTTATACCCATTTTGTCCCAAAACAGGCTAAAACCAAGAAAACATTGCTTAGAAGCTGTAAACAGCTATGTTAGTGTTTCTGGGGTTAAAATGTGTCTTAATCCAATGCAACTAACTAATTATAAGAGTTTGAGATTGATGTGGAGAGTTTAAAAGCCACTTATACCCATTTTGTCCCAAAACAGGCTAAAACCAAGAAAACATTGCTTAGAAGCTGTAAACAGCTATGTTAGTGTTTCTGGGGTTAAAATGTGTCTTAATCCAATGCAACTAATTATAAGAGTTTGAGATAGATGTGGAGAGTTTAAAAGCCACTTATACCCATTTTGTCCCAAAACAGGCTAAAACCAAGAAAACATTGCTTAGAAGCTGTAAACAGCTATGTTAGTGTTTCTGGGGTTAAAATGTGTCTTAATCCAATGCAACTAACTAATTATAAGAGTTTGAGATAGATGTGGAGAGTTTAAAAGCCACTTATACCCATTTTGTCCCAAAACAGGCTAAAACCAAGAAAACATTGCTTAGAAGCTGTAAACAGCTATGTTAGTGTTTCTGGGGTTAAAATGTGTCTTAATCCAATGCAACTGACTAATTATAAGAGTTTGAGATAGATGTGGAGAGTTTAAAAGCCACTTATACCCATTTTGTCCCAAAACAGGCTAAAACCAAGAAAACATTGCTTAGAAGCTGTAAACAGCTATGTTAGTGTTTCTGGGGTTAAAATGTGTCTTAATCCAATGCAACTAACTAATTATAAGAGTTTGAGATGGATGTGGAGAGTTTAAAAGCCACTTATACCCATTTTGTCCCAAAACAGGCTAAAACCAAGAAAACATTGCTTAGAAGCTGTAAACAGCTATGTTAGTGTTTCTGGGGTTAAAATGTGTCTTAATCCAATGCAACTGACTAATTATAAGAGTTTGAGATGTATGTGGAGAGTTTAAAAGCCACTTATACCCATTTTGTCCCAAAACAGGCTAAAACCAAGAAAACATTGCTTAGAAGCTGTAAACAGCTATGTTAGTGTTTCTGGGGTTAAAATGTGTCTTAATCCAATGCAACTGACTAATTATAAGAGTTTGAGATAGATGTGGAGAGTTTAAAAGCCACTTATACCCATTTTGTCCCAAAACAGGCTAAAACCAAGAAAACATTGCTTAGAAGCTGTAAACAGCTATGTTAGTGTTTCTGGGGTTAAAATGTGTCTTAATCCAATGCAACTGACTAATTATAAGAGTTTGAGATAGATGTGGAGAGTTTAAAAGCCACTTATACCCATTTTGTCCCAAAACAGGCTAAAACCAAGAAAACATTGCTTAGAAGCTGTAAACAGCTATGTTAGTGTTTCTGGGGTTAAAATGTGTCTTAATCCAATGCAACTGACTAATTATAAGAGTTTGAGATAGATGTGGAGAGTTTAAAAGCCACTTATACCCATTTTGTCCCAAAACAGGCTAAAACCAAGAAAACATTGCTTAGAAGCTGTAAACAGCTATGTTAGTGTTTCTGGGGTTAAAATGTGTCTTAATCCAATGCAACTAACTAATTATAAGAGTTTGAGATAGATGTGGAGAGTTTAAAAGCCACTTATACCCATTTTGTCCCAAAACAGGCTAAAACCAAGAAAACATTGCTTAGAAGCTGTAAACAGCTATGTTAGTGTTTCTGGGTTAAAATGTGTCTTAATCCAATGCAACTAACTAATTATAAGAGTTTGAGATTGATGTGGAGAGTTTAAAAGCCACTTATACCCATTTTGTCCCAAAACAGGCTAAAACCAAGAAAACATTGCTTAGAAGCTGTAAACAGCTATGTTAGTGTTTCTGGGGTTAAAATGTGTCTTAATCCAATGCAACTGACTAATTATAAGAGTTTGAGATAGATGTGGAGAGTTTAAAAGCCACTTATACCCATTTTGTCCCAAAACAGGCTAAAACCAAGAAAACATTGCTTAGAAGCTGTAAACAGCTATGTTAGTGTTTCTGGGGTTAAAATGTGTCTTAATCCAATGCAACTAACTAATTATAAGAGTTTGAGATTGATGTGGAGAGTTTAAAAGCCACTTATTGTTGGGATTTATGAGACAAAGCTCACAAGAGAGGGTAGACAAACACTTGGTGAATGAATCCCCCTTTACCCACAACAACTAACTCATTCTCAAGGAGGAGGAGAGAACATCAACTTGTGATGAACTCCCCATAATCTAGGCTTAGTAAAGAGTAAATAAGAAGACTTTAGGTGGGATTTGATAAGAGAATAGGCTGCCTTAAGGGCAGCCCCTAACCGCTAATCCTACACCACTCTACATTGGAAATAAGAACAAGAACACAAGTGTAGAGGGGAAATCGGTTTCTCTTATTATTAGAATGTTGTGATATATTACATATGAGAGAATTACAGCTTAATATAGAGAAAACAAAGGCATAGAGCCGTTAGGCACACAAGAGATTCAAAGGAGACATGAAAGGGACAGCTCCTTGTCTTTGGTTGACTCGCTATGCTTCCCAACCAAAGCCACACGTGATCTCCTTCCCTTCCATGCCTTATGACCGTTAGATCTCCTTCCCTTATGGCCATTGGATCCTTCTTCCCTTGTTTGTGAGATATTTCCTTCTTCTTGGGCTTCTTCTTCTTATAAGGCCTTTGTTCTTCTTATAAGGCACTTATGGCCTTGCTGACTTCTCTCACTCTTCACACGGCCCATATGGCCTTACTGGCCACTCTCATTGTGTTCACGGCCTTACTGGCCGCTCACACACCATTCATGGCCTCACAGCCACTCTTCTTGGTGCACACGGCCTAACTGGCCGTTTCTTCTCTTCCTCCAAGGCTCGGCCTTACCGGCCTCTCCTCTCTCTTCCTCCTTACTCTCTAATACTCCCCCGCACGCTTGATCTGCAGGGCACCATGGGGACCAAAGATCAAGGGTGGACTCGTGTCGACTACCTCATTAAAAACCTCAACAAAGAAAACCACTTGGGAAAAACTTTGTTAAGTAAAAAGAGTGTAGTTTCCACTGTCCTTGATGTCCCATTGATCTTGGTTTGTCAAGAACCAGCTCTCTCCTCTTCAGGTCTTTGAACCGCTACACTCCTTAGCCCACTTTGCCTTTAGCACATTCCTTATGATCTCCATCCTTGTTCCTTTAGAATTTCTTTGAGGCTCTCATAGTCTCCTTTACCCCTTAAACAAGTGATAAAGAAGAAAAGTATAAGTGTATGCTATGAGGAATATCAAAGAAAAAAATTTCTAAAAATGTGACAATTTAAGAAAAATCATATGAAAGAGTAAAGACAAGCAATAGAGCTAAGATAATGAATTTAAGAAATTTAAATAGAGTAGAGTTTAGAGCACAGCCTTTATGGTGTTTTGATGGATAGGAAGGAGAGGGTTGAACACTGATGCGGTTTGGAATTCCTCCTTGAGACCGCTTCTCTAACCATGGTTTTAAACCCGGCTAGTTTTATTCGTCAGACTGACATATGCCCACTGAATCGGGCATAACTTTCGAACGGCTACTCGGATTGGTATGATTCCACTTCCACTGGCAAGATGACTCCATGGTCTTGAACTTTGTTGAAGAACGCGGAAGCTGAATCGCAGTGGAAGGGTTTCTTCCGAGTCGATCTTTGAGACGCTTCGGCTGAGCTTTAAGTAAAGACTTTTGCTTGTGGCCGAGCAGAATCTGTGAGGTACGGTCTGAAGTCACTTGATCTCCCCCGTAACCTTTACTTGATGATGGGCTGAAACCTCATCACCTCAGTTGAAGCCTTGTGCATCACCGTTCTTGTGCACATCCAATCAACAGCTGAAACCTTGTGCATCACCTTTCCTAAAGACCATTGTGCACATCCGATCAGCAACTTGGCACTAACACACATGCTCTTGGACTGATTCATCACCTTCCACCAGCTTAACAAAGACTTGGTGGCCCTTGGTTCTAACTCCAGGCATTGTGCTGCGCTCTTACATGGCTATCTTGTAGCCTTCAACCTCGCCACTTCTTCTTCTTGAGATAGTGAGCGAGCTCCACACAATCTTCAATGCTGAAACTGAAACCAAAAATCAATGGAACAGATTCTAAACAAGAGATTGTTAGAGATTAGAGAATAGAGTATAAACTGAAAATAAATAGAGAATTTAGAGAATTAATAAGAGTATAAATAGAGAATAGAGAATCAGTAACCAAGAGTATAGAAAGTGAGAGTATAAGAGAGAGTATAGGCGGTAGTATAAGGTGAATGGAGAATAGAGCTCAAGAGTTCCTATGGACAGAGTTAGACTCTGTTTTCTTGAGTTTGCAGAAACTTTAACAGCCAAGAGCATCCAATATTCAACAAGCTTTTGGTGCTTTAATGGCTGAAACACATGGACCTTATGGAAAATTAATTTCTCCAAAGGTTTAACAACAAAAAAACTCATTGTAGAATCACTTAAACAAGTGTTCTCCAAGAGATTAAGGCTTGAAGATCCACGAAGATAACATATAGAAGATGTTTTTCGTGGTCCCAAACAAAGAAGAAACAAAAGAGAACCTTTGGAACAACCCTTTGTCCATCGGTTAAAAGAATGCACTCTTGGACTAGCTTTAATCTATTTGACCAAGCTGACCATATGTGCTAAAAAACAAGAACTCTCTCTTCCTCAAGCTCGAATTTGGACATACCATATGACCAGAAACAAAGCTTTCTCAACATTGAGAAGAAGAAGAAGCGATTTAGTAATTAACCCTTAAAGGAAATTTAACAAAAGCAAAATTAAACCCTTAAAGGAAAATTAACAAAATCCTAAGAGGATCCTAATAAAATCCTAAGAGAATTTCGTGGCTCACATGAGCTCACAAGAACCGTGAATCCTCACCTTGAACAACCCACTTGCTCAATGGTTCATCACTTCCCCATTTAACCAAGGCTACTACCAAATCGGTAAAGCTTAAGGATGGGGCTTCTAAAATCGATTTCTCTTCACACACTTGGTCTACAAATTCTAACAAGATAAGAGACCAAGCTTACTCAATATTGAGCTATTTAGAGAATCAATTTAACAACAAAAAATCAAAATTAAAGCTTTAAAGAACTAAGCTAAGCGAATTAACACCTAGGCTAGGATTAAAACTTTAATTAAGCTAACTCCTAAGAAAATAAACTTGAGAACGAGTTTGAATCACCAAGAACAGAGCCTGCTCTGATACCATGTTGGGATTTATGAGACAAAGCTCACAAGAGAGGGTAGACAAACACTTGGTGAATGAATCCCCCTTTACCCACAACAACTAACTCATTCTCAAGGAGGAGAGAACATCAACTTGTGATGAACTCCCCATAATCTAGGCTTAGTAAAGAGTAAATAAGAAGACTTTAGGTGGGATTTGATAAGAGAATAGGCTGCCTTAAGGGCAGCCCCTAACCGCTAATCCTACACCACTCTACATTGGAAATAAGAACAAGAACACAAGTGTAGAGGGGAAATCGGTTTCTCTTATTATTAGAATGTTGTGATATATTACATATGAGAGAATTACAGCTTAATATAGAGAAAACAAAGGCATAGAGCCGTTAGGACACAAAGAGATTCAAAGGAGACATGAAAGGGACAGCTCCTTGTCTTTGGTTGACTCGCTATGCTTCCCAACCAAAGCCACACGTGATCTCCTTCCCTTCCATGCCTTATGACCGTTAGATCTCCTTCCCTTATGGCCATTGGATCCTTCTTCCCTTGTTTGTGAGATATTTCCTTCTTCTTGGGCTTCTTCTTCTTATAAGGCCTTTGTTCTTCTTATAAGGCACTTATGGCCTTGCTGACTTCTCTCACTCTTCACACGGCCCATATGGCCTTACTGGCCACTCTCATTGTGTTCACGGCCTTACTGGCCGCTCACACACCATTCATGGCCTCACAGCCACTCTTCTTGGTGCACACGGCCTAACTGGCCATTTCTTCTCTTCCTCCAAGGCTCGGCCTTACCGGCCTCTCCTCTCTCTTCCTCCTTACTCTCTAATACTTATACTCATTTTGTCCCAAAACAGGCTAAAACCAAGAAAACATTGCTTAGAAGCTGTAAACAGCTATGTTAGTGTTTCTGGGGTTAAAATGTGTCTTAATCCAATGCAACTAACTAATTATAAGAGTTTGAGATAGATGTGGAGAGTTTAAAAGCCACTTATACCCATTTTGTCCCAAAACAGGCTAAAACCAAGAAAACATTGCTTAGAAGCTGTAAACAGCTATGTTAGTGTTTCTGGGGTTAAAATGTGTCTTATCCAATGCAACTAACTAATTATAAGAGTTTGAGATTGATGTGGAGAGTTTAAAAGCCACTTATACCCATTTTGTCCCAAAACAGGCTAAAACCAAGAAAACATTGCTTAGAAGCTGTAAACAGCTATGTTAGTGTTTCTGGGGTTAAAATGTGTCTTAATCCAATGCAACTGACTAATTATAAGAGTTTGAGATAGATGTGGAGAGTTTAAAAGCCACTTATACCCATTTTGTCCCAAAACAGGCTAAAACCAAGAAAACATTGCTTAGAAGCTGTAAACAGCTATGTTAGTGTTTCTGGGGTTAAAATGTGTCTTTATCCAATGCAACTAAGTAATTATAAGAGTTTGAGATTGATGTGGAGAGTTTAAAAGCCACTTATACCCATTTTGTCCCAAAACAGGCTAAAACCAAGAAAACATTGCTTAGAAGCTGTAAACAGCTAATGTTAGTGTTTCTGGGGTTAAAATGTGTCTTAATCCAATGCAACTAACTAATTATAAGAGTTTGAGATAGATGTGGAGAGTTTAAAAGCCACTTATACCCATTTTGTCCCAAAACAGGCTAAAACCAAGAAAACATTGCTTAGAAGCTGTAAACAGCTATGTTAGTGTTTCTGGGGTTAAAATGTGTCTTAATCCAATGCAACTAACTAATTATAAGAGTTTGAGATTGATGTGGAGAGTTTAAAAGCCACTTATACCCATTTTTTCCCAAAACAGGCTAAAACCAAGAAAACATTGCTTAGAAGCTGTAAACAGCTATGTTAGTGTTTCTGGGGTTAAAATGTGTCTTAATCCAATGCAACTAACTAATTATAAGAGTTTGAGATTGATGTGGAGAGTTTAAAAGCCACTTATACCCATTTTGTCCCAAAACAGGCTAAAACCAAGAAAACATTGCTTAGAAGCTGTAAACAGCTATGTTAGTGTTTCTGGGGTTAAAATGTGTCTTAATCCAATGCAACTAACTAATTATAGGAGTTTGAGATAGATGTGGAGAGTTTAAAAGCCACTTATACCCATTTTGTCCCAAAACAGGCTAAAACCAAGAAAACATTGCTTAGAAGCTGTAAACAGCTAATATAGTGTTTCTGGGGTTAAAATGTGTCTTTATCCAATGCAACTAAGTAATTATAAGAGTTTGAGATTGATGTGGAGAGTTTAAAAGCCACTTATACCCATTTTGTCCCAAAACAGGCTAAAACCAAGAAAACATTGCTTAGAAGCTGTAAACAGCTATGTTAGTGTTTCTGGGGTTAAAATGTGTCTTAATCCAATGCAACTGACTAGTTATAAGAGTTTGAGATAGATGTGGAGAGTTTAAAAGCCACTTATACCCATTTTGTCCCAAAACAGGCTAAAACCAAGAAAACATTGCTTAGAAGCTGTAAACAGCTATGTTAGTGTTTATGGGGTTAAAATGTGTCTTAATCCAATGCAACTAAGTAATTATAAGAGTTTGAGATTGATGTGGAGAGTTTAAAAGCCACTTATACCCATTTTGTCCCAAAACAGGCTAAAACCAAGAAAACATTGCTTAGAAGCTGTAAACAGCTATGTTAGTGTTTCTGGGGTTAAAATGTGTCTTAATCCAATGCAACTAACTAATTATAAGAGTTTGAGATAGATGTGGAGAGTTTAAAAGCCACTTATACCCATTTTGTCCCAAAACAGGCTAAAACCAAGAAAACATTGCTTAGAAGCTGTAAACAGCTATGTTAGTGTTTCTGGGGTTAAAATGTGTCTTAATCCAATGCAACTAACTAATTATAAGAGTTTGAGATTGATGTGGAGAGTTTAAAAGCCACTTATACCCATTTTGTCCCAAAACAGGCTAAAACCAAGAAAACATTGCTTAGAAGCTGTAAACAGCTATGTTAGTGTTTCTGGGGTTAAAATGTGTCTAATCCAATGCAACTAACTAATTATAAGAGTTTGAGATTGATGTGGAGAGTTTAAAAGCCACTTATACCCATTTTGTCCCAAAACAGGCTAAAACCAAGAAAACATTGCTTAGAAGCTGTAAAAAGCTATGTTAGTGTTTCTGGGGTTAAAATGTGTCTTAATCCAATGCAACTAACTAATTATAAGAGTTTGAGATTGATGTGGAGAGTTTAAAAGCCACTTATACCCATTTTGTCCCAAAACAGGCTAAAACCAAGAAAACATTGCTTAGAAGCTGTAAACAGCTATGTTAGTGTTTCTGGGGTTAAAATGTGTCTTAATCCAATGCAACTGACTAATTATAAGAGTTTGAGATAGATGTGGAGAGTTTAAAAGCCACTTATACCCATTTTGTCCCAAAACAGGCTAAAACCAAGAAAACATTGCTTAGAAGCTGTAAACAGCTTTGTTAGTGTTTCTGGGGTTAAAATGTGTCTTAATCCAATGCAACTAACTAATTATAGGAGTTTGAGATAGATGTGGAGAGTTTAAAAGCCACTTATACCCATTTTGTCCCAAAACAAGCTAAAACCAAGAAAACATTGCTTAGAAGCTGTAAACAGCTATGTTAGTGTTTCTGGGGTTAAAATGTGTCTTAATCCAATGCAACTAACTAATTATAAGAGTTTGAGATAGATGTGGAGAGTTTAAAAGCCACTTATACCCATTTTGTCCCAAAACAGGCTAAAACCAAGAAAACATTGCTTAGAAGCTGTAAACAGCTATGTTAGTGTTTCGGGTTAAAATGTGTCTTAATCCAATGCAACTAACTAATTATAGGAGTTTGAGATAGATGTGGAGAGTTTAAAAGCCACTTATACCCATTTTGTCCCAAAACAGGCTAAAACCAAGAAAACATTGCTTAGAAGCTGTAAACAGCTATGTTAGTGTTTCTGGGGTTAAAATGTGTCTTAATCCAATGCAACTAACTAATTATAAGAGTTTGAGATAGATGGAGAGTTTAAAAGCCACTTATACCCATTTTGTCCCAAAACAGGCTAAAACCAAGAAAACATTGCTTAGAAGCTGTAAACAGCTATGTTAGTGTTTCTGGGGTTAAAATGTGTCTTAATCCAATGCAACTAACTAATTATAAGAGTTTGAGATAGATGTGGAGAGTTTAAAAGCCACTTATACCCATTTTGTCCCAAAACAGGCTAAAACCAAGAAAACATTGCTTAGAAGCTGTAAACAGCTATGTTAGTGTTTGGGGTTAAAATGTGTCTTAATCCAATGCAACTAACTAATTATAAGAGTTTGAGATTGATGTGGAGAGTTTAAAAGCCACTTATACCCATTTTGTCCCAAAACAGGCTAAAACCAAGAAAACATTGCTTAGAAGCTGTAAACAGCTATGTTAGTGTTTCTGGGGTTAAAATGTGTCTTAATCCAATGCAACTAACTAATTATAAGAGTTTGAGATGTGGAGAGTTTAAAAGCCACTTATACCCATTTTGTCCCAAAACAGGCTAAAACCAAGAAAACATTGCTTAGAAGCTGTAAACAGCTATGTTAGTGTTTCTGGGGTTAAAATGTGTCTTAATCCAATGCAACTAACTAATTATAAGAGTTTGAGATAGATGTGGAGAGTTTAAAAGCCACTTATACCCATTTTGTCCCAAAACAGGCTAAAACCAAGAAAACATTGCTTAGAAGCTGTAAACAGCTATGTTAGTGTTTCTGGGGTTAAAATGTGTCTTAATCCAATGCAACTAACTAATTATAAGAGTTTGAGATAGATGTGGAGAGTTTAAAAGCCACTTATACCCATTTTGTCCCAAAACAGGCTAAAACCAAGAAAACATTGCTTAGAAGCTGTAAACAGCTATGTTAGTGTTTCTGGGGTTAAAATGTGTCTTAATCCAATGCAACTAACTAATTATAAGAGTTTGAGATTGATGTGGAGAGTTTAAAAGCCACTTATACCCATTTTGTCCCAAAACAGGCTAAAACCAAGAAAACATTGCTTAGAAGCTGTAAACAGCTATGTTAGTGTTTCTGGGGTTAAAATGTGTCTTAATCCAATGCAACTAACTAATTATAAGAGTTTGAGATAGATGTGGAGAGTTTAAAAGCCACTTATACCCATTTTGTCCCAAAACAGGCTAAAACCAAGAAAACATTGCTTAGAAGCTGTAAACAGCTATGTTAGTGTTTCTGGGGTTAAAATGTGTCTTAATCCAATGCAACTAACTAATTATAAGAGTTTGAGATTGATGTGGAGAGTTTAAAAGCCACTTATACCCATTTTGTCCCAAAACAGGCTAAAACCAAGAAAACATTGCTTAGAAGCTGTAAACAGCTAATATAGTGTTTCTGGGGTTAAAATGTGTCTTAATCCAATGCAACTAAGTAATTATAAGAGTTTGAGATTGATGTGGAGAGTTTAAAAGCCACTTATACCCATTTTGTCCCAAAACAGGCTAAAACCAAGAAAACATTGCTTAGAAGCTGTAAACAGCTATGTTAGTGTTTCTGGGGTTAAAATGTGTCTTAATCCAATGCAACTAACTAAAATTATAGGAGTTTGAGATAGATGTGGAGAGTTTAAAAGCCACTTATACCCATTTTGTCCCAAAACAGGCTAAAACCAAGAAAACATTGCTTAGAAGCTGTAAACAGCTAATATAGTGTTTCTGGGGTTAAAATGTGTCTTTATCCAATGCAACTAAGTAATTATAAGAGTTTGAGATTGATGTGGAGAGTTTAAAAGCCACTTATACCCATTTTGTCCCAAAACAGGCTAAAACCAAGAAAACATTGCTTAGAAGCTGAAACAGCTACGTTGTTTCTGGGGTTAAAATGTGTCTTAATCCAATGCAACTGACTAATTATAAGAGTTTGAGATAGATGTGGAGACTTTAAAAGCCACTTATACCCATTTTGTCCCAAAACAGGCTAAAACCAAGAAAACATTTGCGAAGCTGTAAAACAAATAATATAGTGTTTCGTTAAAATGTGTCTTTATCCAATTTAACTAAGTAATTATAAGAGTTTGAGATTGATGTGAGAGTTTAAAAGCCACTTATACCCATTTTGTCCCAAAACAAAGCAAAAACCAAGAAAACATTGCTTGCCGTAAACAGCTAATATAGTGTTTCTCGGGGTAAAATGTGTCTTAACCAACGCAACTAACTAAAATTATAGGAGTATGAGATAGATGTGGAGAGTTTAAAAGCCACTTATACCCATTTTGTCCCAAACAAAGCTAAAAACCAAGAAAAAACATCTGTAGCTGTAAACAGCTATGTTGTTTCAAGTTAAAATGTCTTAATCTCAATGCAACCAATAATTATAAGAGGTTTGAGATCGATGTGGAGAGTTTAAAAGCCACTTATACCCATTTTTTCCCAAAACAGCTAAAACCAAGAAAACATTGCTTAAGCCGAAACAGCTAATATGTTGTTTTCGAGGTTAAAATGTGTCTTTATCCAATGCAACTAAGTAATTATAAGAGCTTGAGATTGATGTGGGAGAGTTTAAAAGCCACTTATACCCATTTTGTCCCAAAACAGGCTAAAAAACCAAGAAAACATTGCTTTGTAAGCTGTAAACAGCTACTGTTAGTGTTTCTGGGTTAAAATGTGTCTTAATCCAATGCAACTAACTAAATAAGGTAGGAGTTTGAGATAGATGTGGAGTTTGAAGCCACTCTATACCCATTTTGTCCCAAAACAGGCTAAAACCAAGAAAACATTGCTTAGAAGCTAAACAGCTATGTTAGTGTTTCTGGGGTTAAAATGTGTCTTAATCCAATGCAACTGACTAATTATAAGAGTTTGAGATAGATGTAGAGAAGTTCTAACAGCCACTTATACCCATTTTGTCCCAAAAAGGCTAAAACCAAGAAAACATTGCTGAGAAGCACAAAACAGCTTAGTGTTTCTGGTTAAATGTGTCTTAACCAACGCAACTAACTAATTATAGGAGTTTAAGATAGATGTGGAGAGTTTAAAAGCCACTTATACCCATTTTGTCCCAAAACAGGCTAAAACCAAGAAAACATTGCTTAGAAGCTGTAAACAGCTATGTTAGTGTTTCTGGGGTTAAAATGTGTCTTAGTCCAATGCAACTGACTGGGGTGAGGTAAAGAGCTGATAGATGTGGAGAGTTTAAAAGCCACTTATACCCATTTTGTCCCAAAACAGGCTAAAACAAGGAAAACATTGTTTAGAAGCTGTAAACAGCTATGTTAATGTTTCTGGGGTTAAAATGTGTCTTAATTCAATGATACTAACTAATTATAAGAGTTTGAGATTGATGTGGAGAGTTTAAAAGCCACTTATACTCATTTTGTCCCAAAACAGGCTAAAACCAAGAAAACATTGCTTAGAAGCTGTAAACAGCTATGTTAGTGTTTCTGGGGTTAAAATGTGTCTTTATCCAATGCAACTAAGTAATTATAAGAGTTTGAGATTGATGTGGAGAGTTTAAAAGCCACTTATACTCATTTTGTCCCAAAACAGGCTAAAACCAAGAAAACATTGCTTAGAAGCTGTAAACAGCTATGTTAGTGTTTCTGGGGTTAAAATGTGTCTTTATCCAATGCAACTAAGTAATTATAAGAGTTTGAGATTGATGTGGAGAGTTTAAAATCCACTTATACCCATTTTGTCCCAAAACAGGCTAAAACAAGGAAAACATTGTTTAGAAGCTGTAAACAGCTATGTTAATGTTTCTGGGGTTAAAATGTGTCTTAATTCAATGCAACTAACTAATTATAAGAGTTTGAGATTGATGTGGAGAGTTTAAAAGCCACTTATACTCATTTTGTCCCAAAACAGGCTAAAACCAAGAAAACATTGCTTAGAAGCTTGTAAAGCTATGTTAGTGTTTCTGGGGTTAAAATGTGTCTTAATCCAATGCAACTAACTAATTATAAGAGTTTGAGATGATGTGTGGAGAGTTTAAAAGCCACTTATACCCATTTTGTCTCAAAACAGGCTAAAACCAAGAAAACATTGCTTAGAAGCTGTAAACAGCTAATATAGTGTTTCTGGGGTTAAAATGTGTCTTTATCCAATGCAACTAAGTAATTATAAGAGTTTGAGATTGATGTGGAGAGTTTAAAAGCCACTTATACCCATTTTGTCCCAAAACAGGCTAAAACCAAGAAAACATTGCTTAGAAGC